>PIJE02000094.1:204970-327470 GCA_002895965.2 Coryphaenoides rupestris
CGTGACTGGGTCTCCTCCGCTGGTCTCGTAGTAGACTCCTGGGCTGAGAGACGCTTCCTCTGGACTCCTGGGCTTGTTCAGCTGGGGAACCAGAATCAGACCAGATAGAACCACAGCACACGGAACCACAGCACACAGAACCACCACACAGTCTCAGATCTTTAGGACATGTCTGTCTTGTACTCTGATTTGATGTTTCTCGTTTTAGAAGCTCGTTGTTCATCGCTCCCAGTAATGTTTGCTTCACGACGGGATTCCTGAAAGGGAGCTACTGTACGTACGCAAACACACACACACACACACACACACACACTCCGTACACACACGGACGCCACACACACGTACGGGGGAGCCGGACAGCCGGGGCTGAGGCCGGACCGGACCGGAACGTGACGCGCAGAACTTGCCGGATCGGGACCACCACTCGACGCACCGCGGTGCACAATTCATGTGTTCACCCACAAAGCGTTCCCGCCGCTCGCTTGGCATCAGTGGTGAGTTGGATCAGATGGCGCGGGAGGCTGCCAGACAGACCTGGTAAACCCCAAACGTGTAGTGAGGGTGAACTGGGAACGTCTGGTGGAAGCCCCTGTCCGTATGGGTCTTTAACTCCCACCTCCGGAGGAACTTCTCGTGCATCCCGGGGAGGTTGGGGACATGGAACCTGAGTGGGCCATGTTCAGAGCCTCCATTGTAGAGGCTGCAGCTCGGAGCTGTGGTCAAAAGGCTGTCGGTGCCTGTCGTGGCGGCAACCCACGAACCCGTTGGTGGACACCAGCGGTGAAGGAAGCCGTCAGGCTGAAGAAGGAGGCCTTTCGGGCCTGGTTGGCCCAGGGGTCTCCTGAAACAGCAGACAGGTACCGGGAGGCCAAAAGGAACGCAGCTTCAGCGGTTGCTGAAGCAAAAACCCGGGTGTGGGAGGAGTTCGGGGAGGCCATGGAGCAGGACTTTCGGTTGGCCTCAAGGAGGTTCTGGCAAACTGTCCGGCGACTCAGGAAGGGAAAGCAGGGCTTGGCTCAGGCTGTGCTCAGTCGGGGAGGAGAACTGCTGACCCAAACTGAGGATATTGTCGGGCGGTGGAAAGAACACTTTGAGGAGCTCCTGAACCCGACCAGTTGTATATTCCATTTCATTTTATATTTCATTACTTATTTACACAGAATTTCTATTCATAGTTCTATTTCTATTTTGCACAGTTCTATTTCTATTTTGTAGTTCTTATTCTATTTTGTATTCCTTTATAATTACTGTCGGTTGTCGGGCGTTTTGCACAAAAAGTTTTTCACTCACTGCTTATACTCACGTGTAAATTGTGAAGTGACAATAAAAATACTTGAAACTTGAAACTTGAACAATTAGTGACAGTATAAGAACCCTGGCTTTCCACCCACTGGTCGTTGGATCATTGTTGCAAACTACCTGTTCTGTCGTTAATTCTCCCCGTCGGAACTTTACCCGTTTACCATCCCCGCACGGATCACGATAGTCTCCAGCCACCCATCCCGCTGGCTTCACTACCGTTACCTCTCTGTATGTATTATTAATAAATATAAAGTACTGCATAACTCCGAGTCTGGGTCTTGCGTTTGGGTCCTCCTGCACACCACGTGTAGCCTGGAAATCCAGACCCACATCTAGAAAGCTGTAGGTCTGGTAATGAGCAATGAAAATGGCCCAACTCGAGGGGCGGCACCTTGTAATATTCTTAGCCAAGTAATATTGAAATAAAGAGATGCAACCGAGTTGTCGTTTATGGATGTTTAATAGCAACTGCGCATGGTACCGAGCATGGGCGTTAGAATTTAGTGGGGACGCGGGACATGTTCCCACCAATTAACGGAGCACCCCCCCCCCATCAGAACCGCGAATTAACGGAGCCACCCCCCCCCCCCATCAGAACCATGAATTAACGGGAGCACCCCCCCCCCCCATCAGAACCGCAAATTTAACGGAGCACCCCCCAGCAGAACCACGAATTAACGGAGCACCCACCCCCCCCATCAGAACCGCAAATTAACGGAGCACCCCCCCCATCAGAACCGCAAATTAACGGAGCACCCCCAGCCCCATCAGAACCGCAAATTAACGGAGCACCCCCCCCCAGACAAAAAATAACATGTTTTCAAAGTCATTAGAACTGTAATGGTTTTATTAAGTACTCGTATCGGTATTCGGTATCGGCAAGTACCCAAATGTAAGTACTTGTACTCGGTCTGAAAAAAAGTGGTATCGGTGCATCCCTAGTTTGTACAGTCAACATTTTCGATAGCCATCTTGCAATGTTTACTGACTGATTCCGGACTGATTCCGTCGCAGCGCTGACGTCATCTGTTTAGCCCGCCTCTGGCCCGCCTATATCAGATACACCGATGTGATTGGTTTATGTTCGGAACAACAGGAATTGGTAATGAGCATGTTACTCATTACCAGAGTACTCGCTGAGCAAATTCAAATTGTGCTCTCGCGAGAACTCTGGATTTCCAGGGTACACCACGTGACAGAAATGGGCCATTTTGAATCATGAATATTTTAACATTTGGTATGTTAAGTATATTTTGAGGCAAATATTTAACATTTTCAATGCAGGAGTATTTCTACAGTGTGGTATTACTACTTTAACTTTAGTACTAAGATCTGAGTACTTCTTCCACCACGCCACCCTTTTGTCACAGATTGGTTTGTCCATTGTAGGATGGAGGCTGACACAGGTGGTGATGCAGAACCTTCTTTATGCTCTAGGCTCCTACAGAGTCTACGCTGCAGGAGGAGCTCCTGGATCATGTCAAACACCTGGTCTGCTTTTAGTCTTTTGTAGTTTAGGTCCTACGGTTGGTTATAAGCTTATAAATAATTATTATAAAAATAAATACAAAATATGAATCTGAATTGGGAACAATGGGACACTATCCTGAGACCAAGGACCAATAACTGGACAGTGGATTAAGACATAAGAATATACTGAACTAAACAGGGACTATGATTAATAGATTAATGCCAACTCTGCTCCGCTCTGCTTAGAGGCAGCACAATTGAATATGATTCAGCGTGGGCCTCTTTACTCCCACATCTGACTCATTTGTCAGCAGCCCCTTGCTGGGCTCTCTTGGCTGACTTTCTTTGAGTCTTTTGGCACACTCCTACAACATGACGTTCGTGGTCTGGAGGTTTTCGTGTAAAGTGCAGTTGCAGTTGGGTCTTTAGCCGGTCGCAGTCCACACAAAGCTCCTTGACCTCGCCCCGAAAGGTTGCCATCTGCAGCTGGACCTTGTGGTAGTGGAGCAGAAGCAGTCTCCCTACTGTTTGCTGGATGAAAAGTACCTTCCCTTGAGGGTCATTTACATGTCCCACCACTGTGGCCAATTCAGCCTTGCACCGTGACTGAGTATAGCCCTGAAGCTCCTTTATCTCTTCCTGAGGGATTTTGAGGAGGTCAGTGACTGCGTCCAACAGTGAGGTATCCTCAACGGCCCTGGGAGTGTCCACTGCAGACCCTGCTAGGGACTGGTCACTCATATCTTGGGTGAGGTCACTGGTGTTACTACTACTTTGCACAGGTGAGGACCAGTGGCTTACAAGCAGCTGCTCTCCCCCCAAATGCTAATTAGATAGGCTAATGCTAATAATTGTTAACGCCTCTTGTGGCAGCCTGTATCTCAAATACCGCTTAGCAGCACAATTGAGCATGTAGCAACTATTCTATCAGCAATCCCTTATACCCCAAAACCAGAATTTCATGTCTGACTGACAACTGCAATCACATTCCTGCAATACTTCACCACTAAGCTTTAGCAGATTAACTTCACATGAGAACTCCAGTTAGAGAATCCAGTTATTTGCAAGAATATTAGTTTAAGCCAGCAATATCACGCCTCACATGGGGCACCAACATATGTAGGTCC
Organism: Coryphaenoides rupestris; assembly: GCA_002895965.2. Classification (NCBI taxonomy): domain Eukaryota; kingdom Metazoa; phylum Chordata; class Actinopteri; order Gadiformes; family Macrouridae; genus Coryphaenoides; species Coryphaenoides rupestris. The sequence goes on from PIJE02000094.1 coordinate 208,870, forward strand.
TACGGTCGGTTATTAGCTTCTAAATAAAAATTATCAAAGATGATAATTAATGATTAAAATAAGTACATATTATTAATCTGATTTAATAACAACAGGGAACCACCCTGAGATCAGGGACCAATAACTGGACAGTGGATTAAGTCTCATAAGAATATACAGAACTAAACTGGGACTATGATTAATAATTCATTGATAATTACAATCAAAGTTACCTGGCTTCAACACAATATTCAAGCAAAAACCACAAACAGTTACAGTATAAGAATTGTTATTAAAGTCACATTGGCGAATGGCATAAAGTTAATATTCCTTAAATACAATACGTAATGCACAACCTGAAGTGTTTGTGTGTGTGGTGTGTGTGTGAGCCAAAGAAAGATAAAAACAAAGGGCGGTGGTTGAGGCCACATAAATGTGGGAGGGATCTACGTGATCAGTGAGTGACTAGGTGGGAGGATTTTAATCACTCATTTCTAACACCAATATCAAACACTAACACGAGATGTATGCACTTTGTTAGTAAAAGGGAGAGAAAAACAAGAGAGAGGGGCATGCACAGATCTAACAATAGAATAGAATAGAACTTTATTTATCCCGAAGGAAATTATTGTGCCAGGTTACATAGCGATACAGTATAAAGACAGAATGATGAAAAATAAACTAGCAATAAACTAAGCGATACAGTATAAAAACAGAATGATGAAAAATAAACTAAAGGATTTACAAATTTAAGAAGAAGAAGAAGATCTTTATTAGTCCACACATGTAATGGTCACACAACACACAGCGGGAAGTGGTAGCCGCCAAACACACACGCGCATGCAGGGAGGGTGGCCCGTGGAAATGCGTTCTCTGCATTTAACCCATCCCAACCCAACCCTGCCCCTCCAGGGGCAGCAGGAACAGTGGGCAGCCATCTCGACGGCGCCCGGGGACCAACGCTCCAGGTTGTACGTCCACATCTTGGTCAGGGATGTGAAATATACAAGTTTGAAGGCATGATAAGATATTTGACGGCAAAAACTATTTGACATTGAAGTGAAATATTGTTGGACATGACATTAAGAATTAGGAATATTGCACATGATGATGAGAGAAGAGAAGAGAAGAGGAGATGAGAGGTAGTGTATATAATGTATATAATGTATATAGTGAGTATATATAATGTATATAGTGAGTGTATATAATGTATATAGTGAGTGTATATAATGTGTATAATGTATATAGTGTGTGTATATAATGCATATAGTGAGTGTATATAATGTATATAGTGAGTGTATATCATGTATATAATGTATATAGTCAGTGTATATAATGTATATAGTGAGTGTATATCATGTATATAGTGAGTGTATATAATGTATATAGTCCATCCATCCATCCATCCATTCTCGTCCGCTTATCCGGGGCCGGGTCGTGGTGGCAGCCGGCTAAGCAGGGCCCCCCAGGCTTCCTTCTCCCCAGCCACGCTCTCTAGTTCCTCCTGGGGGATCCCGAGGCGTTCCCAGGCCAGACGAGATATATAATCTCTCCAGCGGGTTCTGGGTCTGCCCCGGGGTCTCCTCCCAGTTGGACGTGCCCGGAACACCTCCAAAGGGAGGCGCCCGGGGGGGGCATCCTAATCAGATGCCCGAACCACCTCAGCTGACTCCTTTCGATGCGGAGGAGCAGCGGCTCTACTCCGAGCTCCCTCCGGATGTCTGAGCTCCTCACCCTATCTCTAAGGCTGAGCCCAGCCACCCTGCGGAGGAAACTCATTTTGGCCGCTTGTATCCGCGATCTCATTCTTTCGGTCACTACCCGAAGCTTGTGACCATAGGTGAGGGTTGGAACGTAGATGGACCTGTAAATCGAGAGCTTCGCCTTCCGGCTCAGCTCCCTCTTCACCACAATGGACCGGTACAGCGCCCGCATCACTGCAGACGCTGCACCAATCCGTCTGTCCATCTCCCACTCCATTTTGCCCTCACTCGTGAACAAGACCCCGAGATACTTGAACTCCTTCGCTTGAGGCAGCAACTCACTCCCAACCCGGAGGAAACACTCCACCGTTTTCCGGCAGAGAACCATGGCCTCAGACTTGGAGGTGCTGACTCTCATCCCGACCGCTTCACACTCGGCTGCAAACCGCCCCAGTGCATGCTGGAGGTCACGGTCTGATGTAGCCAACAGAATCACATCATCTGCAAAGAGCAGAGATGCAATTCTGAGGTCCCCAAACCGGACACTCTCCTCACCTCGGCTGCGCCTTGAGATTCTGTCCGTGAAGATCACGAACAGAACCGGTGACAAGGGACAACCTTGGCAGAGTCCAACACCCACTGAGAACGTGCTTGACTTTGTGCCGAGAATACGGACGCAGCTCGCACTTTGTTCGTACAGGGACCGAATGGCACGTACCAATGGCCCCGGTACCCCATACTCCCGTAGTACCCCCCACAGGATTCCCCGGGGGACATGGTCATAGGCCTTCTCCAAGTCCACAAAGCACATGTAGACTGGATGGGCAAACTCCCATGCGCCCCCCAACAACCCTGCGAGGGTAAAGAGCTGTGTATATAATGTATATAGTGAGTGTTTATAATGTATATAATGTATATAGTGAGTGTATTATAATGTATATAATGTATATAGTGAGTGTTTATAATGTATATAATGTATATAGTGAGTGTATATAATGTATTATAATGTATATTAGTGAGTGTATATGTATATAAGTAGTAATAGTGAGTGATATAATGTATATAAATGTATATAGTGAGGTGTATATAATGTATATAGTGAGTGTTTATAATGTATATAATGTATATAGTGAGTGTATATAATGTATATAGTGAGTGTTTATAATGTATATAATGTATATAGTGAGTGTATATAATGTATATAATGTATATAGTGAGTGTATATAATGTATATAGTGAGTGTTATATAATGTATATAGTGAGTGTATATAATGTATATAATGTATATAGTGAGTGTTTATAATGTATATAATGTATATAGTGAGTGTATATAATGTATATAATGTATATAGTGAGTGTATATAATGTATATAGTGAGTGTATATAATGTATATAGTGAGTGTTTATAATGTATATAATGTATATAGTGAGTGTATATAATGTATATAATGTATATAGTGAGTGTATATAATGTATATAGTGAGTGTATATAATGTATATAATGTATATAGTGAGTGTATATAATGTATATAGTGAGTGTATATAATGTATATAATGTATATAGTGAGTGTATATAATGTATATAATGTATATAGTGAGTGTTATAATGTATATAGTGAGTGTTTATAATGTATATAATGTATATAATGTATATAGTGAGTGTATATAATGTATATAATGTATATAGTGAGTGTTTATAATGTATATAATGTATATAATGTATATAGTGTATATAGTGAGTGTAGTATATAATGTATATAGTGAGTGTATATAATGTATATAGTGAGTGTATATAGTGAGTGTATATAATGTATATAATGTATATAGTGAGTGTTTATAATGTATAATGTATATAGTGAGTGTATATAATGTATATAGTGAGTGTATATAATGTATATAATGTATATAGTGAGTGTATATAATGTATATAGTGAGTGTATATAATGTATATAATGTATATAGTGAGTGTATATAATGTATATAATGTATATAGTGAGTGTATATAATGTATATAGTGAGTGTATATAATGTATATAATGTATATAGTGAGTGTATATAATGTATATAGTGAGTGTATATAATGTATATAGTGAGTGTATATAATGTATATAGTGAGTGTTTATAATGTATATAATGTATATAGTGAGTGTATATAATGTATATAATGTATATAGTGAGTGTATATAATGTATATAATGTATATAATGTATATAGTGAGTGTATATAATGTATATAATGTATATAGTGAGTGTTTATAATGTATATAATGTATATAGTGAGTGTATATAATGTATATAATGTATATAGTGAGTGTATATAATGTATATAGTGAGTGTTTATAATGTATATAATGTATATAATGTATATAGTGAGTGTATATAATGTATATAATGTATATAGTGAGTGTATATAATGTATATAGTGAGTGTATATAATGTATATAATGTATATAGTGAGTGTATATAATGTATATAATGTATATAGTGAGTGTATATAATGTATATAGTGAGTGTATATAATGTATATAATGTATATAATGTATATAGTGAGTGTATATAATGTATATAATGTATATAGTGAGTGTTTATAATGTATATAATGTATATAGTGAGTGTTTATAATGTATATAATGTATATAATGTATATAGTGAGTGTATATAATGTATATAATGTATATAGTGAGTGTATATAATGTATATAGTGAGTGTATATAATGTATATAATGTATATAGTGAGTGTATATAATGTATATAGTGAGTGTATATAATGTATATAGTGAGTGTATATAATGTATATAATGTATATAGTGAGTGTTTATAATGTATATAATGTATATAGTGAGTGTATATAATGTATATAGTGAGTGTTTATAATGTATATAATGTATATAATGTATATAGTGAGTGTTTATAATGTATATAATGTATATAATGTATATAGTGAGTGTATATAATGTATATAATGTATATAGTGAGTGTTTATAATGTATATAATGTATATAGTGAGTGTATATAATGTATATAATGTATATAATGTATATAGTGAGTGTATATAATGTATATAGTGAGTGTTTATAATGTATATAATGTATATAGTGAGTGTATATAATGTATATAATGTATATAGTGAGTGTATATAATGTATATAGTGAGTGTTTATAATGTATATAATGTATATAGTGAGTGTATATAATGTATATAATGTATATAGTGAGTGTTTATAATGTATATAATGTATATAGTGAGTGTATATAATGTATATAGTGAGTGTATATAATGTATATAGTGAGTGTATATAATGTATATAATGTATATAGTGAGTGTATATAATGTATATAGTGAGTGTATATAATGTATATAGTGAGTGTATATAATGTATATAATGTATATAGTGAGTGTATATAATGTATATAGTGAGTGTATATAATGTATATAATGTATATAGTGAGTGTTTATAATGTATATAATGTATATAGTGAGTGTATATAATGTATATAATGTATATAATGTATAATGTTTATGTTGATATAGTGAGTGTTTATAATGTATATCCAGCCGTTGTGGCGGTACAGCTTTAACGGGTTGCGCGCGCTCCAGCCGGCTGCAATCAGCAGTCAGGCGGAGCGTCGCTCGGTGGCGGGAAGGGGTCCGTCGTCAGGATAACAACAACGTTAACGACGCAGGAGGGACAATTATAAAAAACAATAGCGGGGGGGCGGGGCGCATGTTCTGTGGATGATACATTCAACTACAGGAGATGTGTTTCCGCATGTGCCGGGCAGCCATCCCTCACATTGACAACGACATTTTGGCGATTTGTTGAATGTAACGCGTGTGTTTTGACGAGCATTCTCACCTGAAGACGTAGTGCTCGGTAAGTTAAGATAGAAAACGCTTTACCGAGTTGCCCTCGGAGGATGCACCAGCAGGGCCTCCTCATGCGGGACTGCACAACTGCTCTCACACACTACAGTCCGTGATAAGGAAATGGGCGTCATCTTCAGATGGCTGTCGTGATGTACTTCAGCCCATTAAAACAAATTGGATCAGAAGTCTCCGCTGCAGCTCAATGTAAATGTAATTGTAACACCAAGATGCTGTAATTTAGGTGTTTACTTCTGGCAATGTGAAGTTAAATAAATAAATAAATAAATAACCGTCGTTCGTTGATGTGGTCTGTCCTCGGCACTGCAGTGCGGAGCCTGGGCCGCCGTGGTCTCCTCGTGGATGCAGTATAACGTGTTACACCGTCGACCCTTTAACGGACCTGTCTACCGACCCAGCACAGACATCACGCATGTCCAGGACTTACACCCGAGGAAAAACATACAAATACTGATACTACAGGTACTGCTGTATTGAGAAAACAGAAATGCATCCCGAAAAACGTAATGCAAGACAGAACTGTCAGTATGTTGAATGGCAAATCACTGTCAATTCTGTTGACGTGTGGTTAGCCATTACGAGCCGTTTCAAAATTGGCATGTGACTATGGTATGGTAATTTTGACGAAGTGACATCACAAGTGTGATTGTCCACCTAGATTTATGTTGACGAGGTCAGTTTACCAGTTGGCACAGTCTACTGGGCAGGCTGGTCATTGTGCCCCTTTAACATACTGTATGTTATCTCCATCACAAACCAGGTCAAAGTTAACACTGCTGCCAGAGCTACCACACAGACTGTAATACAATCTAATCTAATACAAGAGTAGGCCTACAGGACATCACTGTACTGCTAATCTGGGCTGGGTGCAGGTACAGCGCCCGTAGGTGCCGGACAAAAGCCTGATCACCTCAGCCATAGCAGTGGTTCTCAAACTATTTTGAGGAATGTACCCACTGTTAAGATACTCTTTCAGCCAAGTACCCCTTTCACAAAACATTCTATGAAAATAAATAAAAACAATGCATTCACATGTATTTTGGTGTAAACATGAACGATAAATGGGTGGTCCGAAGACACAAGATTTACAGAATGTATAGTATTCTAATCTTATTAAACATTATTATTATTACATTATGTGGCATCGTGTTAGCAAAAAGGACTAAACTTTTATTTTTTTAAATGCCCAAGTATCCCCTGAAATCCTTCAAGCACCCTTAGGATTATGTATAACCCCATTTGAGAAACACTGATCTAACTAGCAAACTAAATGCTCTGTGCTAAAGCAGTCGTCGATGTTGCTCCCAGGCCGCCGGTCAGACCACCATGAGGACTATGGTGCGTGGAGGTAGCTGCACGGGACCCTGTGTGTACCCGGCCGCGCCCGATGGCGGCTGGGGCTGGGCGGTGGCGGTGGCCTTCTTTGTGGTAGAGGTGTGCACCTACGGAACCATCAAGAGCCTGGGCGTCTTCCTCCAGGACCTGATGGAGGAGTTTGGGGAGAGCAACAGCCGTGTCTCCTGGGTCATCTCCATCTGCGTCTTCGTCCTCACCTTCACAGGTCAGCTCTCACCCCCTCCGCTAGTCACACTCACAACGCTTTAGTGATCCTGGGGGGGGCGTTGCTGTTACAATCAGATTATTTTATTGATTAGGGGGGGAATATTCTCTGTTACAATTGCTCACCGCAATGCAATGTAAGAAATTTTAATACATTTAAGGCATGGGATAATGATAAGGCAATAACAGAAATCGATGTGCACATCGACAACAAATGTATATATCCAGTATGTCATGAAATAAAAGTGGATATAGAATTAAGCTATGCCCATTCATTCTGTCACTTTCTATCACTTTCAGACTTCTCTAGAAATGAGAGAATATATGTGTTTATGTCAATCTCATGATAACTGTAAACCTCTGTTCAGTAAAGGTTTTGGCTTATACTGTAGGCCCACTATTGGCAGAAAACATATCCTTATCCAGACCTAATGTATGTTCTGGTTCTGAAGACACTAAATAATTCAGCCTCATATAACATAGACCATAGACTGTCTCTCTATTTTCTTGCTGTCTCATGTCTTGCAGCTTTCTTAGGGAGCTCCTTTATTGCCTAGCTCAGCCAAAAACCTCATCACATGTTGTGGTCACGTGCTTATCTCCTCTGCAAATGTCTGTTGTTGGACACCTTTTCTATCTGTGAGGTCCAACAAATTAGACTAACTTTAGAAAAATCTTAATTTCACTCAATGCAATTAAAAAACCCCCACTCTAATCACCAGTTGCAAATGTAGGGCTGGGTGTTCTAAAATATTAGTGCCAACAATGTGTCATCAATACTTCAGCTCAACAGACAATTTCAGAGCTCAACAATGTAATTATTCCCCTCAGCCCCGCTGTCCACAGTACTGAGCAACCGCTTTGGCTACCGGCCCGTGGTGATGACAGGCGGGGTCCTCATTAGCCTGGGCACCATCACCTCCGCCTTCACCAGCTCCATTAACCAGATGTACATCACCATCGGAGTGGTTTCAGGTACGTATCACACGTATGTGTGCACACACCTTGCGCCGGTGCCGCGGTGGACGTCTGATCCTGTTGTCTATGAGACGACCAATATCCGAACACATGTCATGGTGTGTCTAGGGAGTGCTAACGAAGCATGGGAGGACTGGATTTAAATCTCCCTGGATAATCCAGTTTTAGATAAACATTGACAGGATAAGATGGGTGAATATTGTTTGCACACATATATTATTTATTTTCATATTTATATTCAGATAATTATTCCCATTGAAATGAGGATGAAGGAGGTGAATTTTAGAGTTTCCCTTCACAGATGCTAGCTCTCTTTCGTAGCCGCATCTCTCTGCAATACTGAACAGGGTCCCGCGCTAACTCACCAACCCCCTGTCTCTTCTCCTTCCCTTCTTCTGTCTCTTTTTGTTCTTATCATCATCACACACACATTTTTGTCTTCAGCGGTCGCTGTTACAGCAGGCCTGTCTCTCCACCACACAACCTCTGACCCCCGGAGTGACCACATGACCCTCCTGTCAGCCTTGTTGATTCGTTTTGGCCCCCCTCCCCCTCTCAAATGGCTCAGACCTGTGGTGACCTCCAAGCCTGCAAAAAAAGGGAGGGAGGGGGAACAGTCGGCTGTCATGTCCCCCTTTTTTCCTTGTACCCCCATGTGTGTCCGCAGGCCTGGGCTACTGCCTCACCTTCCTTCCCACCATCACCATGCTGGCACAGTACTTCTCACGCCGCCGCTCCCTCGTCACCTCTGTGGCGTCCTCAGGGGAGTCCTTTGCCATATTCGCCTTTGCGCCGGGTGAGTTCCAACCCGTGCTTCATCTGTAAAGCAGGAGGTGCCGGAACACGGCATCTTCTGACATGACAATGGAGCCTAGTTACACTAGGTGCCCACACTGATGGGAATAGCACTGATGGGCAGTAGCTCAGGAGATAAGGGCGGGTCTGGCAACAGGAAGGTTGCTGGTTCGATCCCTGGGCTCCGCCTAGCTAAGTGTCGAGGTGTCCCTGAGCAAGTAACCACCTAACCCTAACTGCTGCTGATGTGTTGGTTGTTACCTTGCATGGTTGACACCGCCGCCGGTATATGAATGGGTGAATGTCAGGCAACTGTAAAGCGCTATATAAATGCAATCCATTTACAAATGGCCACTATACGATAGGACTTAGACAGTAATATGCCGAAACATTACATGCATATATCACAATGGGATTTAAGGTTTTTTCATTATTAGCTATACTCATGTCACAGCACACACACATCGAAACGACTTTGGCTTACCTGCCTATTATTTCACCATTCATCCAACATTGAGTGGAAGTATTTAAAAAAATAACAAAAGTTCACCACTCATCAATATGACTGTTTGGACTACTTTGGATTATAGCAAGCAACAGATGGTTTCAAAGATTATTTGCAAAACAACAAAGTCTTGCTGGATTGTTAATATGTAGTCAGACTTTGGCTTGCTTAGGGTGGCATCAGGCCTGATACCCGGGAAACCACGGCTCAAGAACACGCAAAGTGGTGCCACACTTGCCTTGAGGGCATCAATTTGACACAAGACGAATCTAAATGAGAAGAGAGCCAGGAGGAAGGCTAGTTCTAACACCGGTCAAAACATCTGTACAAGCTCTGTATACACTTACAGTACCCGCAACAAAGTTTGTCGATCCAGGATTGGACTGATCTCCCATGAAAGGACACACCACTAATCGTGGAACATTTAAGTATTAACTTAAAAAGGTATTGCAGGGTACTCGATCTGAGACTCCATCACCAGTTTCTTCCTTGTTGCTGAGGTATCCTTTTCAAATCGCAATAATGTCAGTTCATGTTTACAAAACTCACACGAGGAACATAAAAGTTTGACCGGACAGATAACATAAAATATTACACAAAATGTATTTACACATTCTTATAGTGTCAGAGGAGGTGCCGGATTCAATCAAATAGTTGCTGCACAAAGACGGCACAAAGCGTGTCTCTTCTATTATATGAGAATATACTGTACATTGTTAAAACACCCAGGCTACTAAGTTAGCTGCATTCAGAATAAGCTACTAACAGTTAGTTAGTAGCCCTATGCCTTTATTTCTGTTACCTTGATAAATATTCCTCATGTACCAACAGAGCATTAAATTAAACAGACAAGGGGAAGAAATGCGTCCAGCCAGTTGGAGCTTGTGTTGCATCTCTGTAGCTTTTCGACTTTTACTTTTCCCAGTGGCTCCGTTGGTGCATGATCTTTAAATAAGGGCGTGACAAAGTTTGGGAACCATTGGCTTATTTTGTGGGGTTTTTTACGACAGGATATTTACATTTAGTTTAGAATTGTAACAAATACACGTAGGTTGATACTATATTGCTTACATCATAAAATAAATGGCTTTTCAAACTATCTACACATATGACATGTGACGGCATCATTTGATGAGAACAACATGACGAACTCTCCATCTTACTTCCTCTTCCCTTCAGCATTCACAGCGCTTAAGAAACAAATCGGCTGGCGCCACTGTCTACTCATCATTGGGCTGATTCAGACGGCCGTGATTGGCTGCGGTGCTGTCCTTCGCCCAATCATCATCATCCAGCCCACCGCTTCCCCGGCGACCCAGCAGGAGGACTCGACTGAGCAGTGCTCGCTCTCCCTGAGGGTGGACTACGCGATGGACAACGAGCAGACCAAGACGTCCCTGGGCTCAGAGGACTCCGGCGTAACCTCCCTCTACGCCTCCTGCAACGAGCTCCGGGCAGCGGGCGCTGCTGCTGCTGTGGCAGTCACCGCCGTACCAGACCCCCGAGCCGAGGTGGACTCCCTGATGGAGGGGCAGCAGCCAGGACCTGTCTCACTGTCACCAAAGCACGCTGTGGAGGCCCCCCCGCCTCCCAGACCTAGAGCCAAGCTGCTGGATTTCTCGGTGCTCCGGGACGGCACCTTCATCTGCTACTCGCTCTTCGGCCTGTTCGCCACGATGGGCTTCTTTGCGCCGCAGCTCTACGTCATGGAGCTGAGCAAGAGCCGTGGCGTGGCCGAGGGCATGGCCTCCTACATGCTGTCCGCCATGGCGGTGGCGGAGGTGTGCGGCCGCCTCTCCGTGGGGCTGGTGCTGAGCCGGCTGGCCGGAAGCGCAAAGCTCCGGGCGCTGCTGGCGTGCGTGACACTGCTCTGCCTGGTGCTGGTGGCCTTCGCCCTGCTGGCGCAGGAGTTCTGGGGCCTGCTGGCCTGCTGCGTCCTCTACGGTTTCTTCCTGGGCACCGTGGTGTCCACGACATCCCCATGCTGGCTGAGGAGGAGTTGGTGGGCGTGGAGAGGATGGCCTCGTCGGTGGGGGTGTACGTGTGCATCCAGAGCTTCGCTGGCCTGGCGGGGCCGCCGCTCGGAGGTACGGTCTCGCCATATGCTCTTAGATGTGGGCTACATAGATTGATGAAGATGTTTTTTATTGATACCCTTTTTGAAACTGCTTAGCGATCCAAATCTTTACTATCGGTAATTTGCTATTTGGTGGAAAAACGAGAAGATAAACTGGTATTGCTTTTATTGCTTAAATCAAGAGTTAGGTTTGCCTAGCCTTCAATAAACAGGAATACACAGGCCCCTCAACATAAAGCATGAAAATGGTCAAAAGAAATATATCAGCACAACCAATCTGTTTGTGCTCCAGTGATTTGATTGAAATGCCATTATGCCGGGGTCAGACTACACTCTACAATCTTTTCGTCGACGGTCAGATTAAGCCAGGTATACCTCACCCGATTTGTGAGCCATACGTCGGGCCAAACTTCAGCTTTGTCGGGTGTTGTTTGCCGTGCAGTGTACAGGGGGGAGCGAGGACCGATCTACTGCTCCCGCCGACTGACCGTCGTCAGGAGCTCGCACAGTTGAAGCCACTAGTCGATTCCCCAAGATCAGTGCCTTTTCTCTCACTGCGCCTGCACGCAGTGGCAAACAGAGCGTCTGAAGTTTCAAGTATTTTATTGTCACTTCACAATTTACACGTGAGTATAAGCAGTGAATGAAACACTTTTTGTGCAAAATGCCCGACAACCGACAGTAATTATAAAGGAATACAAAATAGAAAATAGAACTGTGCAAAATAGAAAGACTTGAAAAACTCCGGTAGGCGGCGAGCGACTGTCGTTCTAATCTCCAGAAGTGTACAACTGTCGTAAGTGAACTTGCTGCTAACTTCTTGTGCAAAGATGGTCACAATTAAAAGAATAAATAACAAAAAACCTTGTCGGCGTACGAGAGCTCGCAACACGGCAGCCATCACGTACGGCGTGAAATCATCATGGCAACACAACACGTTGTGTGGATAGAAAATCTGGAGGTTAGTCTAGCTGTGGCAACAGCAATGAAATAGCCGCATGTCATGAATCCATATGCACCGGCTCCTTTTGAAGGGTTTGTGGCAACCCGCTTCGAGTCAGAGGCGAGACGCATAGGAAAACTACGGACACAACGTCTGGTAAGGCTCCGCAGGTGGGCCGTTTATTCCAAAACCACACAGATGACGTCGGCAATTATCCATACGCATACACAGGAGTCCTCTCCGCTCAGGACTCCTCTTCCCGGGTAGCCGTGCTCCGCGGGGTCCGGTCCTCAGCCACACCGTACACGTCTGCGCATCTCTCGACTGGTTCCTCCTGATTGTCTTATCGACTTCAGCTGTCTTCAGCTGTCTCGACCTGGCCCTCTGATGAGCCAAGTGGAGACAGCTGTGCTCCCTGTGGCTCGGGAGGGAGGGGCCGGAGAGTCGTAGACTCCGCCCACTACCTGGCCGTGCGGCGGGTCGGATCGCTGTCCCTGGGTTGCCACAGGTTAGAAACAAACAAACTTCTTCAGACTCAACAAGGAGAGACAACAAGGAGCTTTGAAATACATCTTTATTGACAATTATCAATAGCCAGAATGGGGACAGGGTCCGACGGGCCGTTTTATTTTCTTCATGAATTAAATCGTGAATTCTGGCTTTACATCGCAGACGATTTACTCGTACAGTAGGAATTGGAATGAAACAACACAACTCCGCTAAATCATACAGTGTATGCCCAGATTACAGAGCGATACATTTGTGCCGTGACTTGGCCGAGAGACATGTCAGACTACACGTCTTACGAGGTGCGGATGTGCTAGGCAACAAGAATAGCTTAATGCTAACGGCAGTACTCACCGGGATGCTGGAGTGCCTCTGCTTTTTCTCACCAGCATTTGTCCTTTTTTGTCCTAGTAGTCCCTTGAGGAAATATCAAACAGACAGGGATGTAATTGCCAGAGCTCGACAAATATTTTCTGTTTCATAGTTCTGTCTAGCAGTACCAACAACTTTCCTCGCTTCACCATGTTTGTTTATAGTGCTCTGTGCTCCTATTGGTCAACATCATGGCCGTCTTTCTCTTGGGAAGTCGTGAGTCGTTGTGAGGCATCGTGAGGCGTCCCAGATGAGTCTTCTACTATGTCACACTACACAAGATAAAACGATCGATTGTCACGCCCTGTCTTTCCCGAAAAGATCAGACGCCCTACGACTGCTGAATCAGGCTGATGTAGTCTGACCCCGGCATAACATAACATTAACATTATAGTTAACGTTACGTTCACGGACCCTGTGGGTTTCCAGAAATGTGGAACCGGGTCTCGCTCCCCATCCCTGCTGAGGGATGACGTCATGTGTTCTCCTCAGTGTGACTGTGACAGCTAGCCTTTGCATGCTGTTACCCCCAACGAACAAGGCCGAGTAACCTTAGAGATGCCCCTGATGCACACCTGTTGACAGGTGGTTCTTCCTGCTGACAATCTGATGTCCTGGCAGCCCTTTGTGTCATTGGTTTGGTCATATTGAATTAAAGTGTGACCAGGACGTTTCCTTGTACAACACAGCAGGGAAGGGTCCTACAATCCATGACGAGGACGCTACTGTACAACACAGCCAGGCAACAAAGACACTAAATGTTTTAAAGTTGATTTTATAATTTTCTTTTCAGTGCAGACTGATCTTGGCGTTTGGTGATGTAAGCAAAGCTACATCACAGAATACTAAACAAAATATACCAAAAGAGGTTTTATTTTGCTGAACATCTTGACCATCTCCGCTCTCGCTGTTCTGTCTTCCCCTTGCAGGATGGTTGGTGGATGTCACTCAGAACTACGGGTCCGCCTTCTACTCCTGTGCTGTGGGCATGGGCCTCGGGGCCGCTTGCCTGGCCCTGGTGGGGCCCTCCAAGTCTGGCATGTGCCGAGGCCGGGGCAAGGCCGCTGGGAACGACGTGGGAGACCGGGTCAGGGGAGCGCCGAGGGATCCCGACCGGGAGCAGTAAGACTTGGTTGGTGGTGGCCCTGGCTCTAGAGGCACCAAGCTGGGAGTAGCCGCCCGTGGTCGTATGAACAGTGGGTCGCACGCACGCACGAACGCACGCACGCACGCACACACACACACACACACACAACTGAGGATATGATGTACATTTTTACATGTCCTTTGTGTACACATCGAAATATGGATAGAATAGAATAGAACATAACTTTATTGATCCCAAAGCAAATTCTTGTGCCAGGTTACATAGCAATACAGTACAATATGGAAACATATGGAAACGCTGCTGTCGGGTTTGTTTTGTCTGGTGCCAGTGTTTCCGAGATGTTTTACTCTCAGGTGGCAACCTTGGATAGTTTGCATACACACTGCTGGAGGTGCATTCATTTTGGTCTGTCTAGAGACACGGCCATTCTGTGTGTTCTGCATGGCGCCAAACACCATCGGTTTTATTTTTCGACCTTCCAAACCTTGTAACAGGCCATGTAACCCCCATGCCATGACCCAAATGTGCTTCATAACCATGAATGATGATGTTTGTTAGATGCCATGTGGTTGCTGTTGAGCTCAGGACCGAAGCAACTCTGTTGCTTACTTACTACTTATTAATTAAAAAGTCTTCCTATCTAAATGGTAATTTACTTGAAGGATTTAAAAATAATGTATTTTTATGCCACATGTTTTCAGCAAACCATCTCACTGTCTGCAAAGAATCATTTCATGTATACTAGGGATGCACAATAAATATCAGCTCTGCTAAATTATCTGCATTACCAGCTTTTTGCCAGCTTTTTACTATTGTAGAGTTAGTGGGATACACTTCGAGCAATGTTTTTTTTATGTTATCCTTTGGGAACCATTTGAAATGGGAGACATATGCACTTTAATTGCATTTTAGTGCTATTGTTTGAACCATGAAATATATTATTAGTGATGTCAGTTGGATGGTCACAGGTCAACTACAGGTTATTACAGAAACTTATTGGCTATGTTATTGGTTATTGGCCATGCCGAGCAGGTCGTTATCTGTTATCGAATTGCAAAAAACAAGCCCTAATGGTGCATCCCTTGTTCTTCATCACAATCATCACTTTGACAATTTGCTTTAAAACACATGGCCAATCATGTCTGTTCTATGATCTGTCTATGTACTGCAGAATGATCTAGATGTGTATCATGGCAACTTGAAAATACATGTCAAACTGTAGATTGCTTGTCGAAAGAATTGTTGAATGAAGTTTACTCGGGTAAACACTTTTTTAAAAACCAAATGTGTACAATCAAGTTATGTTTCGTGTGTGTGTTTTAGTAGGAACTATAGATGAAAATGTCTTGATGAAACGATAAATAAATATGCAGCGTTGAACATTCTTCCAAAAAGGAGAAGTGACTCAGATCATGTCATTACACACTGAAACTGCAGACTTGAACCTGATTTTACAAATCTGCTGATTTACTGCTGATGACACTGTCAAAATAAAAATATATTTTTTAAATTAAAATATCCTCATTACATTTGCTTTATATGTCTCATCCATTATGAATGAGAGGCCCCTTTACATGGGAGTGGAAATATGCATTAAATGTATCATGAACAACTATTGTATAGTTTAGAAACACTCAAGTTTCAAGTGTTTTATTGTCACTTCACAATTTACACGTGAGTATAAGCAGTGAGTGAAAAACTTTTTGTGCAAAACGCCCGACAGCCGACAGTAATTATAAAGGAATACAAAATAGAATATAACTACAAAATAGAACTATAAATAGAAATTTTGTGTAAAATAAGAATGAAATATAAAATGAAATGGAATATACAGCAAAAATATCCAGGTGAGCAATACACATATAAATCAATGTACTAAAATATACATTGTTATATGCTGACATTCACAGAATGTCACAGAATACCTTCCCAGACAGTTGACACAACACTAGCACCAGCAGTTGGCACCAGGACTAGCACTAACACCAGTACTAGCACCAGGACTAGCACTAACACCAGTACTAGCACCAGCACCAGCAGTAACACTAGCACCAGGACCAGCACTAGCAGTAACACCAGCACTAGCACCAACACTTAGCACTGCTACCAGCACTAGCTCCAGCAGTAACAACTTATCACCAGGACTAGCACTAGCAGTAACACTTAGCACTAGCACTTAGACATTGATGCCGAACTTGTTCAGCAGCCTGATGGCCTGACTGTGGAAGCTGTCTCTGAGTCTGCTCGAGTCTGCACAGTGATCCAACCTCCTCCCTGTAGGCTGTCTCGTCGTGTCGTCAGCAAACTTGATGAAGATGTTGGAGCTGTGCATAGCCATGCAGTCGTGGGTGTACAGGGAGTAGAGGAGAGGGCTCAACACGCATCCCTGAGGGGCTCCAGTGTTGGGGGCTAGCGGCTCTGAGGTGGTGCTGCCCATCCTCACCACCTGGCGGCTGCCCGACAGGAAGTCCAGTATCCAGCTGCACATGGTTGGGTGCAGGCCTAGACTTCTGAGCTTGGTGTCGAGCTTGGCAGGAACTATCGTGTTGAACGCTGAGTTGAAGTCCACAAACGGTGTCCAAGCTATTGATGCTGTCGTAAAAATACTTATAAACCATTTTAAACACTTAAAAATGTGTTGTAGCCACAGGCATTATCCACCCAAATGGCATAGATTATATTGAGGTTTTTAATGACATCTTCATAATGAATCATTTACTGTTTTCAATAAATTATTGACTGAAGATAATGTATTTAGATTTTACAGTGGACAAAGGGAATGACAACATTCGCAGGAGGCCATTTTCTAATCTCTTAAAAAGACAAATCAATTTCACAATAAAATGGAGTGAAAGAGAAAATACAATTTGACATGAACTTTAATAAACACATGTTGGGTGTACTATGCTATGCTATACTTTATAAACCACAACCTGTGTGTGTGTCTTTGTGCTGTTGGGTGTTTTAATCAAAAGAGTTTAACACCAGGAACACTGTTTTCTCCATGCAAGCCTTTATTCAATCCATCAAGAAAACGTTGCCCTGTTATAAATACAGTATATATACCGGTACTTGCATATAGATGTGTTCTTTTTTTTAACATAATTTCTTTAATAATTTGCACTCAATATTTTTTTAACACAATATTATGCTAATTGTTAAGAAAGAAAATCTAATTAAATCAGTTATTTTTTTATTTTTTTTATTTGTGCTAATAGGCTCAGGCTTGTTCGATAGGCCAACATTGAGATGATGATGATGATGATGATAATAATCATCATCATATAAGAGAAGAAGAGGTGGGAGAGGCGTCCTATTGGCTGAGCGGCTGGGCTGGGTCCAGGTGGTTGAAGGAGTACTCAGCCTTGTGATGCATAATCAGCTGGTTGTTGGCAAAGTAGAAGCTGTCTGAGCGCGTCTCGAACGGGCTGGTCACCATTTCCTCGACTGGCATAGGGGCCAAAGAGGTCAAAGGTCAAACAGTAACCACATCACATATAGTAGCAAACTTATTGTACTACATATGCCACAACGAATCAAACTAGCTCTGGTCAGGGTTTCTCACCAGCAGGCTCCCCCATTTGTTCTGGAGAGGTCTGATAGTCTAAGCCTTAGTGTAGGTCTGTTAGTGAGTCAGTGCAGTGACCAACATCTTACTTGTGCTGGGGTCCAGGTCGGGGAGGCTGTAGATGTGTTCACACGTGTTCCGGCTGTATGGGATGCAGAAGCCGATCTCAAAGTCAAAGGTTTTGAGCAGGAGATCGCGGAAGAAGTGCCTCTCGATCAGCCGGAAACGGTTCACCGCCCTGCCACCCACCGTAAACTCCAACCTAGTAAATATTCATTTTAATTTAGTTTTACTAAATTTTGTTTAGTTTTACTAAACTAAATTAAACTAGAAACTACAACCCTGACTCCCAGGCCAGCTTTATTCATGATATGTGAGTTAAACACGTCTATATGTATTACTATATTTATAACATTTATAATATTTAGATTTTGTAATTACTTCTGGATACATATGCTTCTGACACTTTTATCTTTATTATGTATATGTCTGCTATTCCATGCCATTTGCCATATTTCTGCTACTACTGCCCTCACTTGTGCATCTGCCCTTACTTACTTGTACATTTATAATACTTAATACTTCTGGATTCATAGGCTATAGAACAGCTGATAGTTTTCTTTTTTATCTTTATTATGTATATTGTGCTACTCTCAATATATATACTATATATATAAATATATACATATGTATATATTTTGTTTTTAATATATATTTACAATTTTTTTTCTTCTGGTTATGTCACAAGAGTTTCACTGTTCAGAATGGCCCTGTGTTGTGAAGTACTGTACATAATAAAATAAAACTCTTTGACTTGACTTGACAAGTAGGCTAGTGGGTGTATTTTATTTATTTAGTTTATTACTGAATGCCATTTAATACTTTCATACATATTAGTGATATAATTTAAGTAAGGTGTATTACTGATAAATATGGCTATTCATGTAGGTATTATCGACATAACAATCAACCTATACTATAAAGTGGTATCCCACACCACCACAAACATAATATATATATATATATATATATATATATAACAGATAATATATACAATAATAATATAATATATTATATTTACAATAATAACAGCTGTGTTCAACTGTATTTTAACTGTATGACTTACGTTGCTCCGATTTCTTTGAGTGCCAGAAAGGTGGGAGAGAAGTGATACTGTATGAACCTGCCGGGGTCCTGCTCCAAGACATCTTTGATTTCTACAGTGAGGGAGAGAGAGATTATATTATTTGACTAAACAAAGTAGGAGCAAATGGACACACAGACACATGCACATACACACAGACACAGACACAGACACACACACACACACACTGAAGGAGGGAAGCTTTGCAGCGTCCAGGGGAACTCTGAACAGGTGAGTCTCTTGTGGAAGTGAGAGACTCTGATGTCCTGACATCAGGGTTCTCATACCTTGCTGGGACAACCTTAACAGACACACACACACAACACACACCACACACACACACACACACACACACCCACACACACACACACACACACACACACACACACACACACACACACACACACACACACACACACACACACACACACACACACACACACACACCTGTCGGACAGTGTTTCTTGATGTCCAGGATTACGGCTCCGCTCTGCAGCTCTCGGATCTTGAAGCGGGAGAAGTTGATGTTGTAGACGTTGTCGGCCGGCGAGCACAGGAACTCTGGGCAGAGGAATGACATCACAACCAGCCTGTTATGACACCTGATGTGTTCAAAGCTCTGCTCTGAATGTGATGGCTTTTATGGTATCACTCGTCATGTTTCTGATGTTATTGTGAGTAATATTGTATTCCGACCACACATCTGAAACAAGGAGGGAGAGGGTGAGTGTGTGTGTGTGTGTCTATAGTGTGTGTGTATATCGATATGTGTGTGTGTGTGTGTGTGTGTGGCTGGCTGTGTGTGAGCCTGTGTGTGTGTATGTGTGTGTGTGTGTGTGTGTGTGTGTGTGTGTGTGCGTGTGTGTGGTGTCTATAGTGTGTGTGTATGTCTATGTGTGTGAGTGTGTGTGTGTGTGTGTGTGTGTGTGTGGGGCTGGCTGTGTGTGAGCCTGTGTGTGTGTGTGTGCGTGTGTGTGCGTGTGTGTGTGTGTGTGTGTGTGTGTGTGTGATTGGGGTATGTGGAGTGTGTGTGGCTGGCTGTTTGTGAGCCTGTGTGTGTGTGTGTGTGTGTGTGTATGTGTGTGTGTGTGTGTGTGTGTGTGTGTGTGTGTGTGTGTGTGTGTGTGTGTGTGTGGGAGACATAGGCAGGATTGGCGCATCATTGAAATCTCCAGCTAATCCTGTTTATCTGAGACAGCGACACACACACACAACTCACACACACACACACACAGACATCCAAAATTACAGCCAGACACAGCAAATAAACAATAAGACACTGTCTATTCCTAGTTGAATACCAACAATAATAAAGTTATGCATCAGATTTACAAAACACCTCTCTGAGATGAACACCTGGGGGGGGGGGGTACACCTGGCCCTGCTCACCTCGAGTGTACCCGTTGAGCCGGAGAACGTGCTGTGGGGTCACGGGGTCACCAGGCTTCCATTCCGGATGCACACACTCCTCCTCCGTGCCGGGTCTCTGGTGGGGACCCTTGGCGGCCCCCAGGATGAACTCGTTCCACTCTTCCTCCTCCTCCTCCTCCTCCTCCTCCTCCTCCGGGGCGGCGGGGTTGTCGTCGTCCTCGGCGGGCCCTGACGACGTTATCTCCTCCACCGGCACCACCACTACCACAGGACCCCCGGTGTCCTGCATTTCCACCGGCCCCGCCCCCACCGGTGCCTCCACCACACCTGGCTTCTGCTCCTCCTCCTCTTCAGACAAGCTGTGTCTCTGGTCGGCCGTGTCTACGCTCCCTACGCCTGGAGCATCCATCATCTCTTCGTCCTCCATGGTGGTTGTTTGGCCTGTAAGCGAGAAGGGCTCCAGAAACCACTGACAATCACTCAACAATCCCTCTGTAAGACCTCCAGCAACAATCCACAAAACAAAAAGGTGGAATAGACTGAGAGAAAGTCTGGATCCTTTATGTGTTGGAGAGGTATCACACAGACTCAGACATACACACAGACACACATAAGACACACACACAGTTGCACGTGTGTGTGTGTGTGTGTGTGTGTGTGTCTCAAAGAGATTATGTCAGTGTGCATGGGCTTGGAGATCTGAGTCAATCCCTAATTAAATCTGGCTACGGGAGCTTGTGTGGGACAAAATGTGATCTGTGTTTATAACGCGAGCAGCCATTAGTCATAGATCGGTTGAAAAACATTAATTAGTTTCAATTAAAATATATTTTCAAGTGTCTGAAAACAAAAAAATCAAACAAGCTGACGAAAAGCTATGCCATTTCTAACTGAAAAAGTAGCACCTTTAATTTTACAAGTACTTTTTAAGTCCAGTTTTTAATTAGTACTTACTACACAACAGTTTAATTCAGTTTCTTGATGATAATCATACATTTCCATGTTAATTGACGATAACAACTTGAACTTTGACCTTTATTGTGGATTCAATATTTGTGCTAAATCTCTGCCTAAACCACACATGCGCTGTCAGACCACCAGTATCTCTGAGCTCCAAACATGATTGGTCGGTTCTTTGAGCGATGTTTTGCTCAGCGGTCCCCTGATCCAGGAAGTAGAAGAAGAACCAAAAGGGGAAGAAGTGTTGAGATGAGTTGAGGCAAACACATCGGGTATGTGCACTTTCATTCTGACATGGCTTTTTATTTGTACATTTTTTTGTTCATTTAAAACAAGATGGTTAGGGAAGTTGTTTTTTGTTTCTTTTGGTTTTAGTTTAAATCGTCAACACATTGTCTCTTTCTGTGCCTCCCCGTGTCTTTTGCTTTGTCTGACTGTCTGACTGACTGTCTGACTGATTGACTGCCAGACGATGACCAGAACACAGACTCCTCTGCTGCTCTGCCTCCTCGCTCTGCTCCTTCCTTCCAACAGATCGTCGAATGGCGAAGCCTCCTCCGTTCCTCCTCCTCCACTCCACCTCCTCCCCCAAGCTCCCACCCCTTCGATCTCACCACCAAGTGTCCACCATCCCCACCCCCACGACACCACCACCACCATCACCGGTTTGGACGACCCGGACATCTCCACCACCCCAAGAGACCACGGTAGGAATCCACAGAGCGGGGACAACACCCTGGGAGTCCCTGGGACCACCAGGGATGAGTCCACGCGGATAGATGCCACCGAGGCCAGCAGGTTGGCAGGCCGCCACGGGGGCGGGACTAACATGAGTACGGCTGCTGTAACCGTTGTCGTGGCGACGGTGGTCCCAGGTGTTGACAGAACAGACGTAAAGGAGGATGAAGCTCGGGAGGAGAAAGGAGAGGACGGTGGCCGATTCTCCTGCCCCCTCTCCTTCTCCTGGCGGGTGTGTTTCGTCACCCTGTGGGTGCTAGCGATGAGCGCTGCGCTGTTCCTCGGACTCACCATCTTCTTCTGGGTGCGGCTGTCGGCTCGCAGCGGCGGCCAGAGGCTTCTGGCCCGGGAGGGCTCCCCCGCGCCCCAGGACTCGGAAGATATGTGGGCGGTGCGCGGCTCGTCCCCGGGGGAGCGGGCGGAGTTCTGGTACACCAGCCCCAGGATGGCGAGGCAGAGTGAGGCGGTGAGGGAGGGGGGGAGGAGGCAGAGCAGAGGAGGGAGGAGGGAGGACAGAGGAGAGGAGGAAGGCGATGGTCTGTGGAGCCAGCCGACCGTAACCTTAGAAGACATCAGTGGTTTCTGGCACTCGAATGGCAAAGTGGTGGCACAGGAGTGAAACATGAAAATACATAAATGAATAAATGACTGAATATAATTTGGGGCAATTCAGATTTTGCGTCCCTGCAGCCGGTACTACGATGACTCTGGTCTTGAGACTGCTGACCAATCGCAACAAAGAACACCCTGAACTCTCTTTGTCTGTTGTGATCATTTGGAACCTCATTTGTGAGTTTTGTCATGGTGTATATGTGAGTCATGTCAATACACATGAATTGTATTATTTCCTGTTACATTATGAAATGAAATACTATCTACGTGCAAGACTGAGAGTTTTGTTTTCTATGGTCTTTAAGGTCAGGTCCTTCCGAGAATGGACCAGCATCTTCATTTCCTAAAAACGGCAGCCAGCATATAGCACAGACATAGATAATCCAAAACCAGGTCAGGTTGACTCACAACAACTCTGATCTAACACTCTCTTCATCCATCATGTGTCCCAGAACAGAACACCTACACCTGCTCCACAAAGCGGGCTCTACCTTCTATGGGTTTGTGTGTGTGTGTG
Organism: Coryphaenoides rupestris; assembly: GCA_002895965.2. Taxonomy (NCBI): domain Eukaryota; kingdom Metazoa; phylum Chordata; class Actinopteri; order Gadiformes; family Macrouridae; genus Coryphaenoides; species Coryphaenoides rupestris. Next base: position 232,191 of record PIJE02000094.1, read on the forward strand.
TGTGTGTGTGTGTGTGTGTGTGTGTGTGTGTGTGTGTGTGTGTGTGTGTGTGTGTGTGCGTGCGTGAAGTTTGCATGCATGTGCGTGTGCATGCGTCTGTCTGTCTGTGTGCACTTTGTGTGTATGTGTGTGTGTGTGTGTGTGTGTGTGTGTGCGTACATGTGTGAGCGCTCTGTGTGTGTGTGTGTGTGTGTGTGTGTGTGTGTGTGTGTGTGTGTGTGTGTGTGTGCGTGTGTACGGAAGTATCTGTAAAACGTGTTGACTTGCCATAGCAGTGAGTAAGACTGCTATAATATTATGCAGCTCATTTACTGCTCTCAATTGTATCCATGTGTGCTAGCTAGATAACCCTGAATAAAAGAGACAAAGATATGATACCACCACCGACTGAAATAAAAATTGTAAACTGAGAGCAGAAAATAACAAACACAACTTTATGCAGGCTTCTCAATTTCCGCTTATGTTTTCATATCCACAGAATTAAAGCCTAGGTCCTGTGTATTGCGTCGATGGGAACGAGGTTAGAGAGCCGATCAGATTCACTTTACTGATCATGAGAGAAATCGCTACTGTCACCCATGCTTGGGTCGAAGATAGAGAAAAGAATAATACAAAAGATAAATGTAGTGACACAGTAAATAAACAAAGCCAAAAATACAGTAAGGCAATCAAATATAAAAATTTATAATATACTCTATATATATATACATAACTGTATACACCAAAATGAACAAGAAAAGTAAGGGGATTGATGGATTTAAATGTTAAGCTTTTTTTTTTATAAACTACTAAATACTCAATAGATGAGTAGGTGAATACAAAAATAAAGGATAAGAAAATAAGATTTTCCTCTTGACATCTGCTTTGGTTTCCGGGGAAGTGCTTTGACGTTCAGCAGTCTGTGGTAGAAAGTTACAGGTGGAAGTTCCAGTATGAGTGGATATTGAAGCTATACTCTATAGATAGTATATGTATCGTCACATGTTAATGATCAGCTAAAAATGCAACACGGTTGTAGAGGAAGTTATAGTGGTCTCCACAAAAATGATTAAAGAAAAAAACCCAGTGATATGATACATTCAATACATTGAACACAAACTGTGCTAACAGATTCTGGATTTTCTTTGTTCTTTTCACTGTTGATTATTGAAATGTCTCATAATGGCAGTGTGGTATTATGTTATTTTCTGACACATTGATGCAAACAACCACACACACGTCACGCGTGTCAGAATAAGCAAACGGTTCAGTTTCAACAGAAAGCTTCTGCTTTTGTGTGGTGGTGCCAACAGGCAATATGACAGCAGCAACACAACCCCTCGCTCTCACTACCGACTCCACCTTGGTCACAGAGAAACTGGGTGGAGAAATATGAGGAGAGAGAGAGAGGGTGAGAGAAATGCACATACACACACACACACACACACATACACAAACATACACAAACATACACACACAACTTCTCTGCAATCGAGGCACATAGTCCACTCTCTAATACACTCTACATACAGTATTGTCCAGCTATAGTTTTTTCTAGTTTTGTTTTGTTTGAGATCATAAAAAAATATATCTGCCACCAACACGACCCGATTAACAAACAGTTTGGTGGGTACGCGATGTGATTCTCATTGGCAAAGCAATGCACTTCCTTAAAATGCTGATGGTGAGGAAATACATCAATAGTCAATGAGAACAAATGGATATGATCGACTATGATACTATGATTTTACATTTCTCAAAAAATGTCCTGATCTACAGGCCAATGGATGACCTGGCTGATGCCAGTTCATCCAGTTGCTGTTTTGCTTAACACATAGGCGCCTCTGAAAAGAAGAAGAAGAAGATGAATAAGAAGAAGAGGGGAACGAGAGGAAGTGAGCAGGGCTGTGTCTCTTCCGGCACAGTACACCACAACCTCGCCTCGGCACACAGTGTACCGCAAGCCTCGCTCACTCAGATTGAGGACTTCACAGACCCAACAAGGGCATGCCGAGAAGACAGGTGTGACAAGACCTGCAACAGAATTTTACCCGGAAACAATGAGGAGAAGACTTTGTACTAATTCCAAGATCATGTCATTGGCAAATGGAGATTTGTGTGCGTCCACACTGCGCCTTCTGCTTCCACTCCTCACTCTGCCCTTCCTCCTTGCGCAAAAGACCTCTCTCACTAACCTTACAGCCGTCCAATGGGGAAACATATCCATGGAAAAAGCGACTGAATGGCCAACACTGCCTCCGATTGAACAGCGGGCTACCGGAGGCCTGGAGATACAGAGCCAAGGGCCTGAGGGAAACGCCACCTCGGCCACACCAGCGCCTACCCAGAGGCTAGAGGGAGTCACCACAGGGTCCCCGGAGTTAGAGACGGTAGCAGAGGGATTCTCAGAGGCCACCACACCCTCCCCCACCACCACCACTATCACCGCCATTACCTTCACCACCGCCATCACCGGCACCACCTTCACCACAGCCATCACCGCCGGCCTCACAGCTGCTACAGCTGCAAGCTCTGCGGCGCTCCCCCATGCAGACCCTCCCCTGACAACTGCAGCGGCCACCACTTCTGGTATTGTGACTTTGGATGCTTCCACGCGCCCCCCGACCCCCACCACCACCACCACCACCCCCACCTCCTCATCCTTCACCACGCCATCCTCCTCCTCCACCTCCACCTCCACCTCCACCTCCACCACCAGCCAGCCAGAGTCCAGCAGCGTTTCGTCCGTTAGTCATCCTGGCCAGCTTCCACCCGATCCAACCGCCAAAATCTCTACCCCTAAAGCTACAGCCACACCCACACCCACTGCCACCAGCGCCTCCCTCATTCCACCTGTGCTGAATTCGCAGGAGCCCAGCAACCTCTCGCTGGCCGTGGTGGTCCTGCTGGCCCTGATGGTTTGCGTGGGTGCCGCGGCATGCCTGGGTACGTGGGTCAAGTGGTGGCGCAGGCGGAGGCGGGAGCTGCACCTCCGTAACCACGGCTACAACAAAGGGAAGGAGGGGGACGCCTGGGCCGGACCGGTGACGATTGGCGGCGGTGGCGCTGTGGCGGCCGCCAGGGAGGAGTGTGAGGGTGAAGCCAACGGTGGGGGGGCGGAGGAGGAGGAGAAGAGGAAGAGCGGGGGCGGAGACGAGGTGCTACTGAGCACCTTTGTGGTGGAGAGGACGGGCAGACCCTCACAAGAGGGCCGGGGGGGCGTAGGAAGATTAGGCTCCACAGAGGCCTCCAGATGGGAGGAAGAGTCCCCGCTGTTGTACATCGATGAAGACCAGGGGAAGGCAGAGACAAAGCCTGACGCAAACAATCTGGAGGGAGGAGGAGGAGAAGTAGGAAAGGGCGGCGGTGGTGAAAAGGTGACGGGGGAGTTGAAGGAGAAGGAGAAGGAGAAAGATCAGAATGGAGACAAAGAGAGAGAACAAATGAACGGGGGCTCGGCCTTCTCCTACATTACGTCGGTCTAAGAACCGTTTAAATCATCATCACAGGTGCTACTCGCAGGTTCAGAATGTAACGTATTATGATGTACCAGAATGTGGTTTGAGTCAACCCTCCGGTTATAAAAATAAGATTACCAAGGCTAACAAATGAGTCAACTTGTACAAATGTACTTATTGGAAGTCACTAAATGTCTCAAATGGAAATGGAAATGGAAATTAAAATTTGAACTTCCTGAAACTGGAATTGAATATAGTTTTGTAGTTCTAGCACTATTTGTTTATTAATGCAAATTGCTTATTTTCCCTTCCTTTTTTTAATCAAAGGAATTGTGTGTGTAAACTATTTTCATTACAATGATTTCTAGTTTTTGAATTAAGCTCCTATTATAGAATAAAATAATGAATATTAATAAATGACAAACTTGTATAACTTGTATAGCTATCCTACCCTCGTTGTTTCAGTATCTTTACAGTCCAGAGATTTCTATTTAAGGCTCGCTTGGGCCGTGATATTTAGGCAATCATTGTGAAATACTATTGTAAACAATTGCACATTCTGATTATAGTTGATGGTTGAGTCTCAATAAGTCACTTCAGATTAAAATTAATCATTTATTACACTTGCACTTTGATTTCCTTTGAAACGCTGACGTCGATCTGAGATGAAGGGAGATAGAAAAGAAATAAGCAGCATGCGAACATATCGTGGGCAGCCAAAGAGTTGAGCTTTGAGTCGTAAATGCGTCATACTCGACATGTGTTTAAAAAACGGGATAAAATAAAATCTATCTATTCGTATAAAATTGTAAAACATTTGTGGAAAAAGTCGTACAATATTCGACTGTATGCTTTGCCTGGAAACAAGTCTAAGCGCTTCTCGAAACTCTAGGTCCAAGAATTGGTGTTAAAAGTGTTACTTCACGTACACGTACGTGTTTATTTCTTGCATGACTCCCATGTGCATGGAGCGCGCGTCACTTAGTGACATCTAGTGGACAATTCCAGTAACTACACTGGAGCCGAGGCAGTGTGGCTGTATGAGCGTAGATTAGATAAGATAAGATAAGATAAGATAAGATAAGATAAGATAAGATAAGATAGAACTTTATTAATCACGAAGGAAATTCTTGTGCCAGGTTTCATAGCAATACAGTAAAATAAAACAATAGAGAAATCAACAGAATAATAAAAATAAACTAACAGATTTACAAAGGTAGTATTACAGGTAATATTTAGAGATAACATGATATGAATAATAATAATAATATAGCACATGATAACGAGAGTATTGCACATGATGTTGGGCAGTAATATATGTAGAGCTGCTTCTTAACAGCAGGCGGCGCCAAAACCTTGTGCGTTTTCTACAACAGAAAACATCATAATACATACACAGTACAACCATCTATCTGCCCGCGTACATGCACGAACCCACGCACGCACACACACATACACATACACACACGCACACGCACGCACGCACGCACACGCACACACACACACACACACACACACACACACACACACACACACTTCTTCCCTTTCCTGACCAAACGGACGGTAAATGTGAGTTAAAGGGTAAGAACAAGAATGGGGGGAATAGGGTTGCGGGGGGGGGGGGCAACTACACAGCGACATCTGGTAAGGATTGGGAAGTAAAGCAAGAGAGAGAGAGAGAGGGCGGAGAGAGAGAGAGAGAGGGGGGAGAGAGAGAGAGAAAGAGCGAGAGAGTGAGGGGGGGAGAGGGAGAGAGAGACAGAGAGAGAGAGAGAGAGGGGGGGGGAGAGAGAGAGAGAGAGAGAGAGAGAGAGGGAGGGGGGGAGAGAGGGAGAGAAACAAAGAGAGAGAGAGAGCGAGGGTATAGAAGTAGTTAATCTAGTCAGAGTGGAAGCGCCAGAGGGAGTTGAAAAAGCCACAGCTCGATGGAGAGCCGCGATACAGAGAGACCGTCTCTTGTTGTTAAACTAAACTAACGTCAAGAGGGAAGAGAACAGCTCGGATTCCTGCGAGAAGAGACTGAGAGACTGAGCGACTGAGAGACTGGAGGGGAGAGACTGGGAGACTGGAGGGGAGAGACGCAACAATAATAACACTCAAGAGAAAGAGAGGGAAGGAGAAGGAGAAAGAGAAAGAGTGGGAAACATCCCAGTTATTATCGCACATGTCTGTATTATACCTGAAGAATAAAGAATACAGCACAAAAAGACATCTATATTGACGTTTCCGAGGTGAAGAGAAAGAAAGAGATTGGAATTTTTTTTCCATAAAAGCCTGAAAAGCCATCTTCAGGTAGGCTAAAGTGAATCTTCGAAATGTTTTACATGTGTTTTGACAATTTTTCACAAACAACAAACACAGGCTTATGGTGTGACTCATCCATGTAAGCACATCATTTATGGATAGTCAATGTTATTAAGCACTACTTTTTTAAATACACCAACCTGGTCAAATTATGAAATGGGAAAGTTTTGTCGGATAATGGAAAGAACAGCCTATGCTGTTTATTAGTTGAGCTCATATCAAAACAAAGAAATTACTTAACTATGACATTGTCTAAACTGGAAAATGTGGTGAAGAGCATCTGGAATATAATGCTTGGAATCTGCCATCAAAACCACTACACACTACTCTATTTGACTAAAAACCAGCCACAGTGTCTATGTCTTGATAGCGTTACTTATTCATAATCCCATCTTTCCACAAGCCAGAGATAACAAGCAGATCAACCATATATAGGACTGACTTGTGTATGCATAGGAGATTCTCAACACGTTTCAGAACATAACATCGAGCAAATAAATGTTTGCTTCAGAAGTGGCCAAGACTACTGAACAGGAGCTTTGTGAAGGATTATTATTGTTATTATTATTATTATTACCAATATTATTACTTGAAGCGTATTCATCTAATGATCGGTTGAACCCAAGGGAGTTAGTCCGTGGTGTGTGTGGTGGTGTCCAGGGTCACAGTGTGCTTGGTTGCTGATTGAAGAGTATGGAGTGAAGACTTGAATGAGGCGTATTGGTGTGCCGGCTGAGTCACCAGTCTGCACTACCATTGGCTCTCATTACCCCCAAACCTACTCCTCATGGGCAGTAGGATTTAGTCTGCCTCCCACCATCCCCCCACCCTCACCCCCATCCCCCTCCCGCCACCCCCCCAGCAGGGGAGGGAACTTCCTTCCTGTCAGCAGACCGACTTCCTGTTTGGCGGACAAGGGTCGGCCTAGTGGTGTGGTGACGGCTAGGGCCCGGTCATCCAGAGACTACAACCTAGTGGAACACCTTGGAGCGATGTAGGGTCACATGATGAGGATGACACACTCTGGCACAGTGTGGAGACACACACACAGGAAGAAAACAAGCACTGTACAAGCTGTGCTCTGTTCCAATGCAGATGTGAGGAATGCGACAAAATCAATGAGAAAGAAATGGATTCAGGGGGAATGGAAACATTACAAGTCACAAACAATGCTAATTGTGGATGTAAAAACACACACACACACACACACACACACACACACACACACACACACACACACACACACACACACACACACACACACACACACACACAGACAAGCAAAGCCACCACAGAGAAACACCAGAACAAAACATAAAAACACCGTCTCCTCAAGTCAATTAATTTGACCACACTAAAGCACACATGCAACCGCACACACACAGTGGGGTGCTTAGCAACCTCCAGAGCCTCTACAAGAAACACATTGTTAGTATCAGGGCTCTGAAAATACCCCAAAAATGATGTCATTTTTAATTGTTATAATTACTACGCTCTCTCTCTCCGCTTCTCTGCTTCTCTTCACACTCTCTCTCTCTCCCCCACTGTCTCTGTCTCTGTCTCCCTCTCTCTCTCTCTCTCTCTCTCTCTCTCTCTCTCTCTCTCTCTCTCTCTCTCTCTCTCTCTCTCTCTCTCTCTCTCTCTCTCTCTCTCAGAATGTCGGTGTCTCGGAAGTGCCTGTGCTGCGTCAAATATCTGATGTTTGTCTTCAACCTCATCTTCTGGGTTCGTATTGCCGTGTTTTGTTTTTGCGCTTTTGTGTCCCATGTCTTGCCAAAGCTAGACAAAAGACATTGGGACACCTCCGTCAAACAATACAGAATGGACGACTTAAACAGAAGAGTTGACGAATGCCTTGCAGTTACTGCTACTGAATTATTTCCATTTTAGGGAAACTTTAGAGGAGGGTTTGACTCGATTCCAGCAAAATATACAGTGAAATATTTACGACTTTTCCACAACTAGACATAGCACCCTTTCTCATTTTTTTAAACACCTGGTTATGAGATTATGATGTAGACGTTTTACTCTTCATTTCGTTTCTAATTTCAAAGCAAATCAAAGTGCAGTCAACACACAGCTCCTTGTAAAGTCATCAGTGACACACTGCAGATTTAAAAGTCTGACACTGAGTTGGAGTAATGACATCGGCACTCACAATGAGGAGCATGTACTTATTTTTTACTTTTTATAGATCTAAACGTGCTGTGAATAGTTTTTTATTGCCTGCAACCATTAAGTAACAAAGAAAGAACAGCAAGATTTAATAAAACGCTGATAGAAAGCCAACAAGAGCAGACCCATTACAATTAGCCAACCTGCGTGATTGGTTGCTGAGGTTCCACACAAGGAGATGAGCAATTATATTTTTTTGTACTGTGGTTTCAACTTTGTTAGAATATAGGGACTAATGTTGCCATATTGTCAAATTCAACCATGATTGGCGCCAATTATGTTCTCAGGAATTCCAGATCGTTTCTTGTGACCTACTTTGTTATTTATAGATCTTTGTTTCGTTTCTTTCGTAAAATGATTTGGTGAGTGTGCAAGGGTTCAGTTTGTGTGTCTCCCCCCCAAATCTGGAGGCAGTGCAGCTAAACCAGTTCAAGGTGTCTACATTAGAGTGGAATGGCTCGTGAATCAGAGCCATGTCCTTGATGGGGAGGCTGCAGGCTGCTGTTCTGAACATGAACTGTAAGCGAGCCTGCTGATGAATAACACCAGGATAGCTTACAGGACTGGACATCTGGAAAAGAGCTTGCATCCTGCACCGTGCCAGCGCTGTCTGCTCTCCATATCGCTTACCTCCCCGGGGGGTGAAAAAAACAAGCCTTATTCTCTGGCAACATTTTGGAGTTATGATTTATGGGGGGAAAACATAATCACAAAATCACCTAAAACATAACCACCTAACCCCCCGAGGGTTCAAGGTGTGCCAAAATAATGTCGATCAGTGTATGTATGCATTCTGAGCGGCAGTGTGTGTTACATGTGATGAAATCCTTGCAGTTTTACTGGACCGTTTCTTATTTTATGCTGAGTCTATCAGCCATTTAAATAAAACTCTTGGCTTTTGTGGGTCCACCCTGATTTACTGCAATGAAATCATCCAAAACACAAATGTTAACTCTGCTATAAACAACAAACTTATACATTTATGTGAATAAGGTACAAATAAGTCTGTTGATTTTGAGAGAATAGATATCAACAAAAACACATTTGAAGTGATTTCATAAATGTTTGTAATTTGCATTGAACATTTGTTTTTGCGAGTTCTTCTGCCTACATAGACCCTTTTCCCAGATTATCAATAGTAGTGTAAAATAACTTTGTGTTCTTGTAACTTTAATGTTAGGTAGGTTTTATTGATGTCTATCGGAGCACCAGCATGGCCAATTTATATTGACCTGACTAGTTGTGTCTATACTGGTGCACCGCTGTACCGAAATAAAACTGACCCATAATTTACTGTATGTTATGAGCTACATCTGCGTTTTTCCTGCAGTGATAAAGGTCTGTTATATGGTTTGATCAGGTTCCAGTCCCAGGTGTAGATAGAGGGTTGAGTGTTCCGTGTAGGAGGTGAACACCTGGTCTGAACGAGGTCTTAAACCACATCCCCCTCCCCTCTCGCGTGTAGCTTGGGGGGTGTGGCCTGTTCGGTGTCGGGGTGTGGCTGTCCTTTACCCAGGCGGAGTTCTCCTCCCTACCGCTCTCCTTCCCCTCCCTCTGCGCGGCCAACCTGCTGCTGGTGGCCGGCGGCGTAACCATGGTAACCGGCTTCCTGGGCTGCCTGGGTGCCTTGAAGGAGCAGCGATGCCTTCTCATGACCGTGAGTCACACTAAACACTTAACGCTCACACCTAAAGTAGCTTGTCGCTTAAATAGTGCACAACATGCTGTCATGTCTAGAGAGGGGATATTATAGAAAATGAAAATGAAGATAAGATAAGATAAGATAGATAGAACTTTATTAATCCCGAAGGAAATTCTTGTGCCAGAGGTTGCTCAAAAATAGCAACAACATAAGAATAAAAAACTTGTATGCACCTTTACACCCCAGACATTACATATACAGGTACATAATCCTGAACTTGAACTCCACAAATTGCTCTTTTCTTTAGGCACAAGTATGACAAGTATGCGTTTTAGGGCCACTGTAAAGTCAGAGTTACAACTTTATTCTCGTAAGATTGTGATTTTATTCTTGAAATTACGACTTTATTCACATTAGATCTTGACTTTATTTTCTACATTTTTACAGTGGCCCTAAAGCGCAGTCATGCAGGAATATGACATAACTTCCCTCTCTATCTCTTTAGTTATGAGACAGTTATAAGCTCTGAGCTTGGATATCTTGCGGCTGTATGTGTTACGGGGAGTGTGTGTGTGTTTCTGTTACCATGTTCACTCTGTGTGTGCAGGACAAATAAAGCTCTCCTCTTTTCCAGTTCTTTGTGATCCTGTTGCTCCTGGTCCTGACAGAGGTGACGCTGGTGTTGGTAATACACATCTTCCCCAACAAGGTACACGCCCACCATGGTCTCATGTTGTCCCATAATGAACACACGGGCATATTGTCGCTCTGCCTGTCTCGAGTTTAGATGATGACGATGATGGGAATAGATGATTCTATTCCCTGACCTCTCTGAAAGTATCATTTTTTTAATCAAATATCGTTTTATTTATTGTTTAATCCATTGTTAAGTTTAAGAAAGAGTATGAGTATGCCTATTGTGTTGACCTGAGATTGATATAAAGCAATACAAATCAAACCACCATTCTAATTTGATCTGTATAAGATATGATCAAGGATCAAGGATAGTATCAAGGAGCTAGAGCATCTTTGCAACACTAATAGTAAAACTGCTGTCTCTTTTAGTAGGAGCAACATACTCCCCCTACGGCACTGTGCCAAACACGTCCAGTAAACCTCACCTTTTACTGTGCCACTGTGCAGTGTGTGTGTTTGGTGGATGGTTTACGCAGCCTCTCTGGGCCTGGAAGAGGCTGCACACTTATGGATTGGTCAACAATGCACACAGGTTAACCCAATAAACCGGTTTATTGCAGAGTTTGTAGCTGTTAGTAGACAGAGCAGGTGGTATAATGCCCGCATGCCAGCGCTCCTCAAGTGCGTGTGTGGTGATGGTTGGTATAACCTGTGGTGCATTGATTACTCATAGCACCACAAGTGTGCAGGTTCACCCAGCCCCAGACTAATCAACCGGTCTTGGGCCAGGTGAGGCTGCTTAAACCAGCCACCAAACACACACACACACACACTCCACAGCCAGTGACATTGAATGAGCTTCTATTGAGACAGAACATTTTCCTCTCATATGGCAGCCCCTCAGCTCCAGAGCTGCTTGAGGTGTGTCTGGACTATTATTTATGCCTCACAGAATACCCCCTCTCCCCCAAACCCTCCTCCCCCTCCCTTTCTATTGACTAGGAGAAGCTCTGGTGGCGTGCACTGGCCTGGAAGGTGCCAGTAGGTACTTTTAAAGTACCTGTAGATATGTACATATAAATGGCACATTTTAAGCTAACAAAAACACAATAATTCTGTTATACACCCAGTAAAACATATGTATGAATACTATATTCCATTTGTGCCAAGTTAGTTCTGCTAGATGCCACTAAATTCTACACACCTTTAACACAGATATACTTAAAACATAAAACATAAAAAAACATATCCTTCTATATGTGCTATGTGAGGTGCTATATTTTGTGCAGCCCTGATGGTAAACATCATGTAAGGTAATGTGTTCAAGAAGTGTGCAGTGAAATGACGTTGCACGGCCTTCCTCTCCCTGCAGCTTGACTCCAGAGCGCAAGACGAGCTGAAGGAAGGGATGAAGGCCTACACCAGCGACGAGGGTCTCAAGAAGTCTTGGGACAACGTCCAGAAAATTGTGAGGACGGGTGGTCAGGAAACACAGAAGACTCCTGCCCCCCCCATCCGCTCCATCCCCTCCATCCCTCCCACATAGCTCTCTCTGGGATGTCCTCAGCACCACAGACATAATACAGTGGTTCAGTTAGATCTTAAGTAGGGTTCTGTGGTTCTAGAGGTTCTACATAGGCCTGTGGACACCCTGTAGGAGGTGAGCATATAATCATGACCAGGCCATGGGAGTGAGCAAATAGATGGCTGAGCTTCTACCCACACTTTGAACACTATCACTATGAACACCAACACAGCATCCCAACAAGTTTGTTTGAAACTGATATTCTGACAAGACTGGACTCACAAACGTGTTTGTTTGTCAACCAAAAAAGGGTTGTCCTAGTTTAAAATAGGGCTGAAAGTTCATTACATAGTGGGAACTGGGAATTATCATTTTTGCATCACAATTTTCATTTTCACTGTAAAAAAACCCTGATTAAAATCATGTGACATTTGTTGGTGTCTGTACCAAACGAACAGACACCAACCCTAACCCTAACCCCTTCTTAGATCTAGAGAACAAAATGTGGCGAAAGGCATCTCTGCAGCACTATATTACTTAATTTATGAATGAACATTTACACATTTTAGCAGCTCCTGCGATTTGGATATTGCAGTTGGCCATATTGCGATTTCGGTAATACTTCTGGGTGGCAGTAGCTCAGGAGGTAAGAGCGGTTGTCTGGGTTGTCTTTCGGTTGCCAGACAACCGCTCTTACCTGCTTAGCGACCTGCCACCTAGCTAAGTGTGGAGGTGTCCCTGAGCAAGACACCTAACTCTGCTCCTGACGTGTTGGTTGATACCTTGCATGGTCACACACACACACACACACACACACACACACACACACACACACACACACACACACACGAATAGGTGAATGTGAGGCAATACTGTAAAGCGCGATATAAATGCAATCCATTTACCATTGACTTCCATTCATTGTTCACCCCAGGTTCAAAACAACAGCACCAACAGAGTAGAGCACAGTAGGTGTCGGTCAGCATCCCGCAGGATGTGTAATAAAGCAGCATTGCTTCTCTCCGCCCACAGTTCAAGTGCTGCGGCGTCACCAACGAAACGGACTGGTACGGCGTGCTGAACGGCACGCTGCCCTCGTCCTGCTGCTCCGTGGGCATGCACCGTTGCGTGGATGGCTGGAGCGAGGTGAGCCCAGCGCCGGGCGATATGTCCACATGATATCCCTGTCCTGACATGAGACGAGATATGGTCTTCAGATGTTGGATATGCTAACAGGCGTACGTGTTGTCTGACGCATCTATTTCGTGACAATATTCCAGGATTTCTGTTTAAAAGGGGTGTGTGTGTGTGTGTGTGTGTGTATCATTGTGGTAGGAAAGCTGGTCTCTCAGCAGATGTATTCCAGATGTGTGTACTGTGCGCGTCATGCTCGGCTATATTCTCTCACACATATGGGAATGCGTGGAATTCAAGCCTCACCACGGAAACAATGCAATTACTTTTATACGGCTGTGTTCTGTCGACACCACAATTTGTTTTGTTCAAAAAACTCCCCCCCCCCCCCTGTCCCCCCAACAACTACAAGGACAGCTACAAGCTCAGTTCTACCCAACATCATCCTGCCGTGTGGTTGACTCTTTTCCTTCTGCTCACCATTCCTTTCTTGTGTTGTGATATATTCCTACCCTGGTGGCTGCAAGTATACCAAGTACTGTACTTAAGTACAAATCTGAGGTTCTTGTACTTTATTTGAGTATTTTTTTCTGCTACTATATACTTCTACTCCAAGGCAACAGTTACTTTTTACTCCACAATAGATTCATGACAGCTTTAGTTCATTTGCAGATTAAAATAAACAATAAAATATAATCAATAAATATGTTACAATATTATTGTACCCGAGGTCCCGAGGAGAAAATTGCAGAAAAACAAAAAAAAAATTAGCTTCACATTTACCAGCTGCAATATTTAAGTGATGAACAAATGTAATCAATTCAATAATCTAATATATGTGTATATGGGTAGGACTTTTTACTGTTAACAGTCACAATATTTCTACAGTGTTATTACTTCTTTTACTTACTTTAGTAGAAGAGCGGAGTACTTTTTCGACCAACAATCTTCGCTGCAAAACCCCTCTGCTCTGCCTGACTGTGTGCCCCCCCCCCAGGCCTGCTACCAGAAGGCCAGGAAGTGGCTGTTAGACAACATCCCCTCTGTCCTGGTGTTCGGGGTTTGCATCGGCATCGTACAGGTAGAGCTCATGATCATCACATCATCCAATCCTATTTAAGCGTGAGAATTGCATGTTGTTTGGTGTTAGATTCAGAAATGTTATTAAAGTGAAATGATAAGGTAATTGTTTCTAACTGTACAGTACAGGGCATTAATTAAGTAACTATATATAAGAATCATGAATTCCTTCTCATTAATGACCCCTTTGGCTGGTTAGTGAATTTCAGCCTGCTCAAGCTCTTGCATCTAGAGCACTGGGTTGCAAGCTCTGTGGGTTGAGACAATAACAATCACAAATTAATGTATGAATTAAATGGAGGGACAGACATTTTTGCTATTACCCACGCTTACACGTCACTTCCTTTGTTTTTCCCAGAAAAAGTGACATGATTCAAATACAATAGAAATCAGCCCACAGGCTGTTTGTTTCTACGCAACAGAGAGAATTAGGGAAGATCGAATTTTTTAAGTTCAATTACACCCTGTTCATATACTGGCAATTTAAAACGATTTGTGCTTGTAAAATCCCACATATAGCAACAGCGAGGGAACAACTGAAGGAGATTACAATGAATAGGGGAGAAGGTAAAATCAGGGAAGAAGCAATAACTAAAGAGAAATATATATAAGGATACACATAAACAGGTATTAGATACAAATAAAAATGAAACAATAATAACAAGTGTTTAATCTGAAAAGCATTACTGATTTTTGAAAAAGTGTCTAAAAGCCTTGAAGGGTTTAGCTGACAGCAAGCCCATGTAATAACTTCAATATCCTGAAGTCATTGTGACTCATTGTTTCCTTGCTCAGATTCTGGCTCTGGTCTTCTCTCTGCTGATGTACTGTCAGATCCTACGCGCTGAGAAGTACCTGGACTGACATCTCACAGGCTTCTCCGTGGAAAGAGTTATTATAGACCATTCTTGGATCACAAAGTAACCACACATACATATAGTATATACGTATATACAGTATGTACATATCTGAAAACCCCTTGATCCCGATAAGGATACCACTGTCTAACAGTGTCTCAAATGCTCACAGATTTAAAAAATCATTTAAATACTGGAATACGCAGTATGCTCATGCAGCAACCAAACCGGTGGCTGTGTGCTTCACAAACAACCCAAGGATATTGTAAAACCGTCTCTGCTTATGATTCATGTACTGATTTCCTGTCCGCATAGCATAGCGTAGTTTAGTATTTCTGAGCAACCATATTGGTTATGGACTTACATCGACAACAGTCATGTTAATAGACCTTAACCTGATCAATTTAAACAATTTTACTGTATACTTAATGTTTTTTTGATAGCTAAAAAAAGCAACAACAAAAAAACAAGAATCATGGCGTGAATGTGCACATAATTTAAAATACACTTCAACAAATGTTTGGATCTGTGGTGTTATGAATGTATTTTTGTTGAGTTACTCAAAATAATATGGTATTGTTCAAAGTGTGTGTTCCTTATTATTATTTCCATTCATGATTAAAGTACTTCAACCCCGTTCAGTCTTAGGCAGAGCAAGCAGGAGTCAATTATTGCACTTGCAGCTCATTGTAAAAACATTTTTTATTACAAAAATGTATAAAAAAAAAAAATATCATACAAAAACATTCACGTAATTGTTAAATAATAAATACAGCCTCAAGTGTAGACGTTGTCCGTGTTTAGCAAAGTTAATAAAGACTAGTCTACCACGCTAGACACAAGTCACCTGATACTGAGCAGGACAGGTTCCTACAGATAAACATAGTTCACACAGCTCAGTGTGTCCTCCACTGGCCTTTAGCAGCGCATGTATGTGTGTTGACAACAGTGCACAAACACACCGTTGTATCCATAGTGTACATCTACATGTGACTTCCCAGTATGTGAACAAGTGTGGACACATGTCATTATTTACCTTGCCACCAATTTAACAAGTTTTGCTGAGACACTGTATTTAGACATCCCATTTCTTTCAGTTAAAGGTGCTATATGTAAGAAACTGACTGTACAAAGTCATAAAATGACCATGATTAAGGAAGATTAAGGAGATAAATCAAAATACTGGCTTCTCTGACAACAATGATAAAGCCAGTATGTTCTCCTTTTGACATTTCGATATGGGGCTGAAACTTCTGTTTTAGTTTTGGTCTGTGTTATCCTCCCAGTACCCTGAGTTACCAGATTTTAAACTGATTGGAATACAAACAGTGCTGCATCCATGGATTCAAGCAAAGGAACTGGATCAAGTGAGATTGTACCCAAACAGAAAATATGTATATAGTTACTAGCTTAACCTATTACTAAAGTTATATCAGTGTGACCCTAAACATAGCCAGCCATGCATCTCGCTAACATTGAGAGAGTTGTAAAAAAACCCCACATGGGCTAGTTTATAATTTGCAAAAAATAAATAAATTGCCAACCTGTATATTAGCTGATCAACTTCCAGTGTAGGACTCATTGTCATTGTCACAATAGAATAATTGCGCTTGTCTCGTCTTGTGCTCGTGTTCATTCAGTGTACTCAACCTGGCAACACGAGTGAGCTTCGAGTCTGAGGAGGAGGTGGGCGGCATCAACAAATGGGTACAAGCCCATTTTAAACACTCAGTGTCATTGTTACATACATCACCTTTACCTTTTGAAAAAATGCCCAGAACATTCTTTCAATTAGTCCTAGGATGGTAAAAGCCAATTAATTACGAAATGGTCTTTGTGCGGTTTTTGTAAAATATTTTTTGGATAAAAATAAGAAAAGACCTCACGGAGGTCATTGGATCTGAATTCAATCCAAACCGTCTGGATATTATATTAATTATATTAACCATTTCATCAATGATTCATTCTTTCATTCACTTATTGTTTGCAATGTTTTTGGAAGCCTTGCAATGTTCTCTTCAACGATGAAGCCTTTTTACTTGCATGCGCGGCACCTAAAGATGGCTCGTCTTGAAACCAACTTCTATCCCAGCAGGTGCCTCTTCAGGAAGACGTCGCCATACCTCTGTTGGCCGCTAGGGGAGGATTCCTCTGACCTCTCAGTCAAACTCAGAATCCTCCTCTAAATTGACAATGTTCTCCTGAGGAACAAAAAAGAAAAGAACAGCTGTGAGTCCCTGTTACTGTTAGAGAGCGATTTGGAGGTTGGCATCCCCGTTCCTCGCTTAGTTCATGTGGGGAAAGTATGGAGCAAAACTATCTTCACATTATTTGTACTATTTTGGACTTTGTAATGCAACGTGCAGACCAAAAAAGGAGCATCTAGGCTAAAAACCAATTAAACTTTCATTCATTCTTTCCGTAGCACACTGGGTCCCCTATAGTTTATGGTCCTTTGGACATAAAAAGTTATAACTAAAGTCAAAGTGTTTTATCCATCCATCCATTCTCTTCTGCTAACCCACGGCCGGGTTGCGGTGGCAGCAGGCTAAGCAGGGCCCCCCCAGGCTTCCTTCTTCCCAGCCACACTCCCTAGCTCCTCCTGGGAGATCCCGAGGCGTTCCCAGGCCAGATGAGATATATAATACATCCAGCAGGTTCTGGTTCTCCTCCCAGTCGGACATGCCCGGAAAACCTCCAAGGGGAGGCACCCGGGGGGCATCCTGATCAGATGCCCGAACCATCTCAGCTGACTCCTTTCGGAGCAGCGGCTCTACTCTGAGCTCCCTCCGGATGTCTGAGCTCCTCACCCTATCTCCAAGGCTGAGCCCAGCCACCCTGCGGAGGAAACTCCTTTTGGCCACTTGTATCTGTCATCTCGTTCTTTCGTTCACAACCCAAAGCCTGTCTCCAGCTCAGCTCCCTCTTCACCACAACGGACCGGTACAGCGCCCGCATCACTGCAGATGCTGCACCAATCCGTCTGTCCATCTCCCGCTCCATTTTGCCCTCACTCGTGAACAAGTGTTTTATTGACACATATTCTTCATAACACAAGGCCATTCTGAACAGTGAAATTCTTGTGATATGGTAGGCGACAGTACCTATATACACACATACATATAACTAAGTGAGAAGGCTGCGGTAAGTAGGAGGGTTTTTACCTGGTCGGTCTCAAGGCTTTCCACATTATGAGTCTTTACATTTAAACATCATATTGAATACTTACCAAACTGTGGCAGAAACTGTGTACAAAAAACGATCCAGCTTCCCTTTTAATTGTAGGAAATGTATCGTTGATGCATGATGTCTTTCTATCACTCCTTTATTATGGTGATATAATGTTCCATTCTTAAGCCCTGAGACTCAGTTTATCATTCTGCCTTGAGATTAATTAATTACCAGAGATTCCTATGTTGTTTTAACTCTCCGTTTTCTGTATCTCGGCATCATGGAAAACGAGGGAAACCTCAACCTTTTTCTTTTGGTCTGCACATGAACGTTGCATTACCCAGTCCCAGCTGTCATTCTAAGCACGAAAAAGAAACAGTCTTGAGAATGTACACAGTCTCGAGAATGTACACAGTCTCGTCTGCTTACCCAGCCGCCTTGACTCTTGACCCAGGGAGCGAATTTCTCCATGTAGCGCTCGGCGTGGTCCTGTATGCGCTGGGTGCCGGTGGCGGTCACCACTCGCCGTGACACCTCCATGGTGACCGCCACCTGCCGCAGGGTGCGGCTGGCGGGTAGGGGGGCGGCCAGGGGCACGGGGGGCTGCTCCACCTCGCAGTTGCTGAAGGCGTCCAGGAGTTTGGCGAAGGATGGGTAGGAGAGGCGCGTCAGCTTGGAGCGCAAGAAGGGGTCTGACTGGATCTGGGAGAGGGGAGAGTCAAGAATTGAGAGGGGTCTGGACAGATGGACACTACTAAGGCTCTGTCCAGATGGTGTCCTCACCCTCCACTAGGGTTGGGTATCGTTTAGATTTATCCGATACCGGTGCCAAACCGATACTTTTAAAACGATACCGGTGCCAAAACGGTGCCAGAACCGATACCTTCTTTAAAATAAAGAGCAAACAACAACGTTAAAGAATGTCTTTTTTTATTGCAAAAGCAAAACAATTGAACAATAAATAAGTAAAACAGTACAACTACTAATAATAAATAAGAGCAAATAACAGCACAGTGACTGTCAAATAATGGTCCTGTGCCACACTGGTCCACCCATCACAGGGTTAGGGTACCATGCAGGAATGAGGGTATTCGTCCGAGTATCCCTGGACAGGGGGCGGTAGCGAGGATTAAGGGCACTGGTCATCTCTCTGTATTAAAGAAATTTAAGGATGTGTATTAGTCTTATTTGTCTTAATGGCACATAACTAGATTATACACACTAAATAAACAAATATTATTTTCACATAATGTAATTACCTAAAACAATGATTTGGTATTTATTTATTTACCTGAACCATGGAGATTCCACAGTGGAAAAAGAATGCAGTCCCTCGACCACAAATCTGCTCACAGCCCTGTGGCGTTGTCCACCTTCTCTTTTGTTAAGGTTCCCTTCTTGGCCAAGGTGAATGGGGTCACTACTGCAATAATAATATATATTATGTTCATTAATTAATTAGTTAATTTATTTATTTATTATTAACGTATGTAACACGTAAAAACGTTGATTTATAAATTCAAGATTTGCATCGTTAACGTTACGTTACTAACATGAGGAAATGCGGCTGGAATCCTCGTCAATCGTCTCGTCGTCGGGGTCTCCCACACCACCGGCTGAGGTGCTTGGTACTGGGCTGAGGTGCTTGGTACTGGGCTTGACGATTTCATGGGTCGAACACTGTGCATGCTTCGGCCTTCAGGTTCATACCGTGACTCGCCAAAAGGTGCTTCATCAAATTGGAGGTGTTCCCCCCTTTGCATGCAATGGTTTTTAAACATTTGTTGCAGGTAGTATTGTTCGCGTTTTTTGGGGTAAAATGCAGCCAGACTTTCGACCGTCGTGGTTTCGGCATTTTGCGGGTACTTGCTGCCACTGTCTGATTGAAATGTTTACTAAAGTTAGGTGTGGGTTGGGCAGCGTGACGTGTGCATCAGCGATATTTCGTTTCGAGCACTAGAGGGCGCTAAAATGCAGTGGATATTTCAAATGGCATTTTAACTACTGGCACCGAAATGAGGCACCGAAATACGCGTTTTGATTCGGTACGGTTAGTACCGGTTGTACGGGAACCGGTTCCATAGTGGTACCGGTTCTCGGTACCCATCCCTACCCTCCACCACTCCTTTTGGAGCCACTCGTGGAGGTTAGTAGCCTTGTGAGACCATCTCGATCTCGCAAGTTCACATTCTGTTTCTGTCTGAAGATCGGTCTGACCAGGCTTCAGGTTATCTGCTTGTGGCTGAACCACGGCTACAGTACAGAACGGATGTGGACACATGGTGCGTCCAATCACCTGGCAAGTATTTTTTTAAACTTGCAAACTGCTTCAACGGCACAACAAGCCATCTGTCGTGTGAGGATACTAGCTCTGAACGTAGTCTAGCTCATTTTTTATTGACAAATTCCTTACTTTTCCAGACTTAAATGTGAAGAGGAGGTGCTATTCTATATTTTACATAATTATATTGATATGTGCTGACAGACAATAGAAACATTATTGTCACTTCATATACATATGATACATATCATATATGTACATACCTGTACATATATGATAAATTAGAAAATAATTTCTAATGAGAATTTATTGCCATTTGAAAAACAAAAACAAATAACAAAAATAACAAAAATAACTAGAAGGTGCCTGCTAAGCAAGCAATAACACACACACAAACACACACACACACACACACACACACTGTAACGGTCAGACATTGAATAGCGCCACTAGGGGCGCAACTCTTGTTATACAGCGTTTGCCTAGTTAGGTTTGGCTTGCGTCACTTCCGACGGGATAACTAGTGGAGAGCACGCGGTCTCTCCACAGTGGCGAAGGGGAGTGAGGTGCACAGACGTCAGGTGCTTTATCATTATATTATGCCTCTATTTTATATTATTCCGTCCTTGTGTGTTGGAGACCTGTAGCTTTGGACCCGTTCTCAATAAATGGTCTAACTGGTCACAATCTGTCTGCCATTGCTGTCTGGAGCACCCACCTGGCCTACACCACCCCACCTACCTTCGTTACAACACACACACACACACACAAAGATGTGTAGGAGAGGAGTAGAGAGATCTTCAAAGTACTTTGAAGTAATATTTCATAGTAATATCTCATAGTAATATTACTTCAAAGTACTTTGAAGTAGTACTTCAAAGTACTTTGAAGTAATATTTCATTAGCACACTAACAATACCTAAAAATAAAACTGTACTTTCGTATTAGCAAGGTCATTACTAGGTCTTGATCTTAAATCAACAATTACATACACAAAGCACACACACAGCATAAACACAACATAAAATACATAGGCCTATACTCAAAAACACACACACACAGTATACAGACAAAGAAATAGATTGTGTGTTAGAGGAAATTACGGCCACACCCCTTCTCACATGTGTGTGGGGACGTGGCTATGGCGTCACCGCCATTGGCGCGACGAGGGGGTGTGGCTACGGCATCACCGCCATAGCCACGCCCCTTCTGTGTGCGCCCCTTCTGTGTGCGCCCCTTCTGGGGGGGCTTTAAAACGTCCCCCGTCTCGTCTGCTCTACACTCTAACGTGACGTCACCCGCTCTGACCCGGCGCAATACACACCCATGTTAAAGTGTCTGAGGAGCTGAAAAATCAATTAAGTTTGAACTGTGATCGTGTAAAAAGTATGAATGTTATGAAAATGTTGAAATCATGTGTGAATTCATCCAAGTGTCCTGAACGTTTTAATGGAGTTTCTACCTGAATGTATGAATGAATGGGAAGGGGTTGAATATGAGTGGGTTTGGAAAAATGTTGAACATTCCCCCCCATTCATTTCAATGGGGAAAAATTGCTGGAAAATGTTGAATATTTCAGAAAGTATGAAGGGTATGAATAAGAAAAGATATAGCTCACGATTCCTAATTAAGCTGAAACTTTTAAACTTTGAACGGAGTTTCTACGTTGAAAACTGTGGGAGAAGAAGGCCGGCAAAAAACGCGGCGGAATAATAAGAAAAATAAATAAATAAAAAATAAAAATAAATAAGTAGAATAACATATGTTGTGAATGTTTCTCAGCATTCACACCAATAATGTAATAATAATAAGTAATAATGTAATGTCTGCGTTCCATATGAATGCCATGTTCACTGATTGCATTCCAGGCATTAGTCAGACACGTATAGTTCTCTGGTCGGATCATTGACATGACTGTGGTACCTTAGTGGTGATGGCGTCTGCTTCCATGGAGAGAACTTGGATGAGTTGCCGCACCACCTCGTCTTTGTTGACCTCTGGGAAAAGAATGAGAAAATTGAGCTTAACTGTAGTGTAGGGAATACATGGGTGGCGAGAAGCGTGTGTGTGTGTGCGTGTGTGTGTGTGCATGCGTGCGTGCGTATGTGCGTGCGTAACCTAGGGCTGAACAATTCATCAAAATAGCAATATGGCCAAGTGCAATATTGAAATTGCAGGAGCTGCTATTTTTAGATAGGGTATATTATAACTTTAGTACTGTAGTGCTGTAGAGATGCCTGGCCTACACATTTATAAGAAAACATGTTTGTTTGGTAGAGATCCCAACAAATGTCACATCATGATGAAAATTAATTGTGATGATGATCAAGGCAAAAATGATAGTTCCCACTAATATTTAATCATATCGCAACATGATTTTTTGTACCATATTTTTCAGCCCGAGTGTAAACTGTGTGTGGTGGAGAATGAGGGTTGTCACCTGGCTCTGTCGGTATAGCGGCGGTCGGGGGGGTCGGAGGGAGGGGCTTGGGTTGGACCGACATAGACCCAGACTTGATCCTCTTAATGCTGTGGGACTTCTGGGCTATCTGTTCCAGTCTCTCTGCTACATCCTCGTAGAACTGAGGAGGGTGACCTGCACACACACACACACACACACACACACACACACACACACACACACACACACACACACACACACACACACACACACACACACACACACACACACACACACACACACACACACACACACACACACACACACACACACACAGCGTCAACATTGTGTGGATGTAAAACAAAAATGTATCGTTTTCATCAGGTCAATACCAATATAAATGCAACAGACTTATGTTTCCCCACAAACAGAATGATGTGTTTGGAGTGAAAGTACTACTGCTGAGTGAACTCCGAACATACCACCAACGGCCAATAGGAGCAGCCAGGTGTTGTCACATGATAATAACTTGGCGCTCATTTGAGCCAATCCGAAAGAGCATATTGTAGCATGTATGTACAAGAGATGGTGTCCAGTGTTAGGGAATAGTCTCCAAAATGACAATAATTGATCCACATAGTTCTCGGTAAATTACTGGGTTAACCTTTCCGGCACCAATAGTGATTTTCACGATTCACAAGCGCACATACATTTTGGAACATTTCCGTCTTGCGCTCTATCACACATGGCATAGCCATGCTGGAATAATTGGGCAAAGGGACAGTCCAGCAGATGGCGGTAATGCAATACTTATGGATGCCACTGCCACAAAACTCGAACAGAAGAAGAACTGACAGGACAGACTTTATTTTTAAATATGTCCAGTTTCCAGTCAGTTCTATTGATATTGTTATATATTTAATCCTGCATTCCCAACACAGCTGTACGGGCAATGTTCCGGAAATGTCACTCGCCCTTGAGGTTGGAAATTGCCAGAAACAGTTTCCCTGGATTCTGATCCCTGTTTCTATTCACACATGACCTCACATGTGAAGGACAAACGGCTCAAGAGGGAGGGAGGGCTGACTCACTGGGTGAGACCAGAGGGTCGGGGATCCTGGGCCCGGGTTTGATGGACAGCTTGGAGGGGCGGAGCCGGGGCTCCACCTTCTCCGGAGAGTCCTTGGTCAGCTTGCGGCGGAACAGCTCTGACAGCTGCTTGGCCATCTTAGACTTCTTCTTGTGCTTCTTGTGCTGCCGCTGCTCCCCATCCTCCTCCTCCGACGTGGAGGATGGGGAGAAAATGTCGTCCTGCAGTGGTGAAACAGTCGCTCAGCCGTTGTCATTTCTCCCCTGTCATTTTTTTTGTTAATTTGGACACGATAAGCATGATACACAGGAGATTGCTCTTTGTTGTGATTATTTGGCCCCCCATTTAGGACATTTGAGACAATTTTAAAGATACTGTAGGTCAAAAAGGAATCTAAATCCGACATTCCATCACGATACTAATATCCTGATATATTAGGGCAGAGCGATACGCAACAATGTATTATCACGACAATTATGGTGGATTTTACACGTCATCGATAAATATTACAATATGCTTTTGAACTCAAAATACCATTCTAAACATGATTACATTTGAAGTATATGGAAGTTTGAAGTATGGTGTCAGATTAAACTAGTTTTCCCTAGTTTTAAACCGCATATTAGATAATTTCAAGGGCATATCTTCTCATCATAATTCATTTATACTGATAAAACTGGGTATCACGATAAGTCGATTTCGTGACAATACAACACCATTCAAAGATGAATACAAATGATAATATTGAATTATCGCCCAGCCCTATGATACACATACACAACATATACATACATTCCCACCTAGCGAATCATACAGACACCATGTTACTACCTCTCTGCCTCGGAGGTGCACCACCGCAGGGCTGACGGCGCCTTTGGGACGCGCGTCTTTCTCCAGGGAGCCGCTGGGCTCCTTGTGCTCCGGGCCGGGGTCCTTGGCGGCCCGCCGCGTGGTGCGCCTGATGCGCAGCCTCAGACTTTTCTGCTTGTCGTCGCCGGAGCTTGCATCCTCGTCCTGCAAGTGGAAGCCATTCTTTGCTTTGGGCCTCAACTGCACAACGGTGTTGGCAAAGCTGGCGATAGCAATGTTTGGGAGAAGGGGAAAGAGGTTGAAAGTCGGGTCATCGATTGGTCAGCAGCGGCACAGATCAGAAGGCGGCAGACCTGATTCCACGCCATAACCCTTCTAGCTAACATATCGACTGGAAGGGAAGTGACACGGTACAACCGGGTCTAACCGAAACAATCCACAACTAAGAAAGATAATCAGGTATAGATGAGGTAGGCTAAATCTGTAGGCTAAATGTCACCCAAAGTTACAAAGCAATGCTTTAAGAGATTTGAAATTAAATTTTTAAATAAGCAATCTGCAAAGTGGCATAAAAAATGTTGAGAACCACAGCCTCACATAATAGCTCTTAAAATTATTATTATTATTATTATTAAATTATACCACCAAGTGTGAGCATGACAAGCCATTGCAAGTACATATCAAAATTGTCATGTGACTAAAACTATCATTGAGACCAAGTGACATCACAAGTGGGAGTGTCCACCTAGAGGTATGCTGACTAGATCAGAGTACCATCCTATCCAGTGGACTGTGAAAACAGGTAAACTATCACGTGACAATTTTAGTCACGTGACAATTTTGAAACAGCTTGTAATGGTTAATGACAAAGGGTGTAATGATATACATAAATCCATGTTTTGGTTCAGACCTTGATTTTTCAGCCATGGTTCAGTTTATTTTTGTATTTTTTGTAGGGGGGGGGGAATAAGTGAATAAGAAAACATTGATTTTATTGCTGTGACTATGCAAAAAATAATATATCAGCACTGCAATCCATGGAGGGATGGGTCATGATTTTTGAATATTCAAATAGTTGTTTTATTAAAAGAAAAAAACTAAACAGTTTATGCGACTACTTTCCTTGTTTTCCCCCGGTGGGGGCAGTATAGTGCAGTATAGCGCAGTCTAGGGTAGATGTAGGCCTACCTGAATTTGTTGTGGTCTTTGAAAGCTCCCCCCACCCTGCCAGGTCTTTCGCTCAGGGGAACATCCAGGGACTGGTGCAGGAAAGCTTTGAGCACCAGACGGGTCTCCGCCTTGATCTCCAGCAGGGAGATGGAGGAGACCGAGGAGGTGGAGGAAGGCCGGCTGTCCGACATTGTGGCTGTTGAGAGCGGGACAGATGGCAAGAAAGTTGAAGGACCATTGAACTAATCCAGTGCCTTGAAAAAGATGCAAGCAAAGACGTTATATGAGATAATCCCCAAGAATAAAGTGAACAGCTATTCTAATCACAATCTGCTGTGTCTCCTGCCATTAATTAGTCGCTTTCATTTCAATTTATTTTGCCGTTAAGAATTTCAATGTGTTGTCTACTGTACTTGTCATCTAAATGGCTTTACTTTTTGGCTACTTTTTCATAAATACTTCCTTCACTATGCACCATTAAACAACAACAGTGTAATAGAGAAGGTATGCTGGTATGTTGCTTATCTTGTTATTCAGCTGGGTCACCACATGATCAGGTATGCCGATGTTATCGTCACATGGAAATGTAGCTACCGCTGCCAAGAAATCATAACTAGGGACTCTATTTGGATCACTGGTGACAATGGCTGAAGGTGCCATGCGTACAGGCTCTGAGACACAAACACTCACAAACACCTCGCCCAACAGGTCAGGCAACATTCCACTCACACAGGTGGAGGCCCACAGCCTGACACCTGACTGCCGTCAGTACCCCAAACCAGCATAAAATATCACATTACGTTTCCACTCCCCTTCAAAAGAAGTTTTGTTTAAGCATGTGCCCCATCTTTCCCATTCTATGGTTCCATCATGGATCTAAATTGTCATTATTTGAGTCAACCTTAATATTTAGGAAGTCATAGGTAAGGCCAGTGGGCCTAGGTTATACTTACGAGGTTATACTTCTACTTTAAAGATGTATTCATGTATAATATGCTATTTCAATTATACAATACAATATGTATTATAAACAATAGAACGAAAAATCTGTTTCAACGTGCAAGTGCATTCTATAAAAATGATGGTTTAGTGTGGTTTTGTTTGACCATTGTAGTTTCATGTGTATGGCTTTGAAACCATTTCACACCTTGGACAAGAAATAAACGTCCTTTTGCGTTCCACAGGACTGGTAGAAGAAACCCCCTAGATGATGTACTTCTCTTTCTTTGTTCTTGTTTCTTTTTTTTCCTTGTTAGTTTTTTCTTTTGTGTTATAGCTATGTAGTCGACTCACTGTAAATACACCTTGTTTGATTATATTTGGTAGCTTGTGTTGCAATGTATTTGACTCCCTAGTGACGTCACTCATTATCATAAGCGCGGAAAGCCCTCGCCTCAGTAGCCGGTTCGATTTTCACCAAATTCGTTGACATTTTACGTGATTTTGACGATAGGTAACAGCTTAAGATCGCTTAACTCACCTTTATTTGCTCGTCGCACTCGGTGCCCTCGAAGGATATTCGGCGTTTCGTCGGCGTCTCTTTTCCAACCAATGGATTGAATCACTGCCTTCGAAATGTAGCAAACTTAATTCCAGTGTGTTTGTGTTTCGCGGCGATAAAAAGAGGACAATGTGTGTGTACGTCAGCTCGGTCCCAGGCGGTCTCAGTGTATACCCACACACAACAATACTGCGAATAGCGACGTAGAGCAGCTTCAGCGCGGCGGCGGCTACCCGGGCTAGCTAGCGGAGCTCCTGGCGGACTGCTGGTGACCCATGCGAGCTGTGAATGAGCCGTCCGACACTGCTAGTGCGGCTGGCTACTCCCAAATCTACACTCCGCTCAAATTCGGCTTCAGTAATAGCGACCGGTAAGCATAGCCACGTGACGTCATCATTTATGGACAAGTTTGCGTTCGTCCGGAGTTTTCCTCCCGTCCTAAACTTCCAAGAGCGTCAATTTGCGCATGTCTGGAGACGACGACAAACAGCTGTCCCGCCGTAAGCTGTATAACTATAGTAGTACTGGTAATGTACCACCATAGTACTGGTAAGCTGTATAACTATAGTAGTACTGGTAATGTACCACCATAGTACTGGTAAGCTGTATAACTATAGTAGTACTGATAATGTACCACCATAGTACTGGTAAGCTGTATTACTGGTAATGTACCACCATAGTACTGGTAAGCTGTATAACTATAGTACTACTGGTAATGTACCACCATAGTACTGGTAAGCTGTATAACTATAGTAGTACTGGTAATGTACCACCACAGTACTGGTAAGCTGTATAACCACAGTAGAAGATGAAGATCTTTATTAATCCACATATATGTAATGGTCACACAACACATAGCAGGAAGTGGTGGCCACCAAACACACACGCATGCAGGGAGGGTGGCCTGCGGAAATTTGGCCTCTGCATTTAACCCATCCTGCTGCCACTCCAGGAGCAGTGGGCAGCCATTTTGACGGCGCCCGGGGACCAACAACTCCAGGTTGGTCCACATCTTGGTCAGGGATGTGGACAGGAGAGGCGATCTTCACATGTTTTTTTAATTGGGGTTGTTTTACTCTGTATGGAGACCCCGTGGAGAGAACATGCAAACTCCACACAGAAAGGCCGGGATATCACCCACCTGGGCACCCCAGAGTCAACCCCTTTCTGATCCCTAGCAGTTACTTGTATCTTTGTACGTCTTGGCACTTAAAAATAGTACTCGGCATCATGTAGCATTTTGCATGTTCTTGGATGTTCGTACGGCACAAAAATAGTACTAGCATTGTGTAGCATCTTATCCTATTCTGCTGTTCTTATCCTTACTGATCATTATTCATCACTAAAAGCTAGTCTACCTATCAATAATGTGAAATTGCATCTATAACTACAACAATTGGTTTTTGGGGCCATTGTCATAGGCACTGAGCCTATGACAATGAACAGATTTATACACAAATGCATCTTAAAAACAAATGAGTAAAACAACAAGAAATGGAGGCTGACTGTGGAATATAATAAAACAGTTTCTTTTATTTATGACAGCAGCAAGTCACACGTCACAAGCACACATCAGATTTAATAATATTGTATAATCGGATCAAGTTTGGGCAAATGCCAGCTGTGAATAAGTAATAAGTCCACGCTACAACTTAACTCAGTGTCTCATATGTACTCAATACTCAATAGAGTCAATACACAAATTTCATAAAAAATAAACATAACACGTAACGCAATGTCTATATATGTCACAATACAGTGACAATAACACAGTTACAACAATAAATAGTTAGGCCAAATGTATGTCAGTGGTTCTCAAACCATTTTTGAGTAATGCACCCCCTCAAACATATTATCTTCCTCCAACACAAAACATTTTAGGGAAGGAAAACATTTGTTAGGTTTTTCACATAACTTGACAAAAATTCTGGATGGCTTACTGACACGACAAGTCATTTAGGGGTTTCTGTCTTAGCTGTATCTTTTTAACAGACTTCTTCTTTCTCCTTGTTTTTAGACCTTTCCCAAGTACCCCCTGCAATACTTCGAAGTAATTGAAATCATTTGAGAAACAGAATTTGAGAAACATTGGTGTAAAACATAGTATGGATGATGCTTGACCCACACACACACGTTTTCTCTCACCTGACACAAACATGGGCTGTGGAGTCCTCCACTTGGCCCCCCCAAAGCCTGCCCAGCGTCAGACCGTACCACGACACTGGTACAAGGATTGGGAGAGACCAAGCTGGAAGAAGATGTTTTTTTTGGGGGGGGGGGGGGGTAGGTTAATATTAAAAGTATGTAATAAAATTGTTGTTATTGCAAAGTACATTGCAATAACAACAACAATAACAACAACACACTTGCTGACATTCATACAGTTTGTAGTTTCCAAAATTTTCTTTTTCTTTTATGGAAGATGATACAATCCTGCAAACTTATAGAAGCTCAATCAATGCTTAACAATAAAGTGCATATCAAGTGCGCACACACACACACACACACACACACACACACAAATGTACACTCAAGAGGACAGGAGGTGTTAAGTAGAACTAAGTTCATGCATTCAGTCGTCAATTATAATTCTTTCCATAACAAAGTCAGTTTCACAGAAAAGTCCAGAATTTCTTGGGCTATTTTTGACCAGCTGCCCCCGCCCGCCCCCGGCCCTCCCGGGGCCCCTTTACCTCCTCCATGGTCCTGTCACGACCCATTTCCTATCCCCATCAGAGGGGGAAATGTGTTCTGTGTGCGTTCTTAACGTCGTCCCCTCGGCTGCAGCAGCACTCACCCCTCATCCTCATCTTCGACTCGAAGTGGCCCTCGCCGTCGCCTTCGTCTTGGCCCCCTCTCCTGCTCTTCTCGCATCCCTCCATGTCGGGGGGGCCCTCTATCTATCCTTCTGGGCTACCCCCCCTACCCTCCTACCCCCTCCCTCTGACGACAAAATCTCTTTCTCAGAGTCGAGGCCAATGGGGAGTTAGTGAGCGGGCGCGGCACTTCCTTTGTGACAGGAAACTAACAACAAACACTAAAAAGAGGTAGGCAGGCCAAGCGAGAGAGAGGGGAAGGGGAGGAGCTTGTGAATGATAAAGGCAGAGATAGAGAGGCAGATGTTTGATGATTTTAATGGATGCTTTTTTTTAAAGGTCAAGCAAAGGTCACCCACAAACTGCTAATAATTATTTTGTCATAATTCTATAAAGAAACAAATCTGTTTGAATGTTGATTCTTCGTCTGTGGAGGTGCACAGTATACTGTACCCACTTTGGGCAGCATTTATTATTTTTACTTTTATTATTATTTTCCAAAAAATTATATAAAAAAAACAACAAACCTGCTCCTTTTGCTGTAAAGACTGTCACTAATGTGGATATTTGATTCTCTGGTTATTTGTACTTGTTCTGTTCTGTTGTTCTGTCCGCTGGGCATCGCCACTTTTTCATTTCACTGCATATCCTGTATGTGTATGTGACAATTAAACTTCTTGAATCTTGATTCATTTCTTTGTAGACGTGTGCTTTTTGGATAACTGCAGAAGATGACCCTTTCACTCCATATCCTGGGCTGCCCACATGTAAGAGTGTGCATTTATAGCAAGGACATGAGATGTACTTTATTGCAGCTGAAAAGAGTACTGAAAGGCAACAATGTGTACAGACTAGAGAGACACATACACACCGCTGTCCGCCCCTGCACGGACTGTAACCTCGGGAATACCTTATATATGCAGTTAGCAACACAGGTAAATGCAGAGGAGAGCTCCTCAAACTTAACAGACACATAGCAGAAAACAATGATCCAACAAAGACTGACTGGGGAGCAAGTCTAATACTGGAGACACATGGGGGGTGATCAGAAATGAGACACAGCTGATGCAGACAGGAGGACACATGGTGCACGTAGAAAAGACAGGGAATGTAATACACATAGAAATACAAAACTAGACAGTGAACCAGAGCAAAAAGTCTTATCCATGAGACTATTAAGAATATAGATTTTTCTTTATTCTTAAACTATATCACTGAAATGGCCCAGCATATTGTTAAGAGCCAACAGTCAACAGTTGGGAACAGGCACCAACAAATTGAAAAAAATGAAATCTCCAGCTTTATTTACAAAATGTTTAAAAGTTTGTGTATAAAAAGCAGAAGTGCTGTGTGATAAGGGCCGGGTGGGGTTGAGAGAGGCCGTCCTTGGGGGGGCTAGGGCGGGGCGTGATTGTTTGTAGTTAGTGGTGGTGGTCACTACAGCATAGCATGCCCCTCACACACCACCACCACCTACCATGAACTTCCAGACTTAATTAGCCTGGCCGCCATAGGAAGCCCACCCTGAATAAATGCCCTAATATGGCGAGGACTGAGCATGCTAGCTGGAGGCGCCCAGAGGCACGATTCTGTTTCTCTTTCTTTGCCCATCTGCATGTCTTCATGACATCTGAGTGATTTTGTCATTAAGAGGTTAATCTGCAGTGGGTGCGGTAATAGGTTAACAAAAACAGGAAACCCACAGTCACATAGGCAGGAAATGCTACTGTTAGTTGGAGAGACTGAGAACTAAACAGATGAAATCGCTCAAAGGCAAGCCAAGTCACCCTCATTCTCAGAGCAGCAACGAATTAGTTATTTTAACATTAGTTCGGCCCCTTTATTGCCGTTTATTCTAGGTCGAAGTGCATGGATATGCTGTAAAATTTTGCCACACAAGAACCACTTCAAGTTAATTGATCTCTACTAAACTAGAACGAAATGGCATGATCAATTTACGACCATCAAATGAAAAAGATGCACAAGTCAAATGTATTTTTTATTATTATTTCAGTTTATACAGTTTCACAAAAGGAAAATACACAAAAATATTGGTTATCTAACGACACACACATACACACACACACACACACACACACATACATCAACAAACACGCAGACGTCATGAAGCAGTCGCCTCGTCCCAGTCGTACGTATATCATAGAACACAGCGCTAATGTACCCGGTGAACTAGAACCACAAAGATCCGGGGTGGGGGGGGGGGGGGGGTCCAATAGAAAGAAGGAGAATCGGTGACACAGACCTAACAAAATAAGTCATCATCACAATACGGCTAATGCTATAATCTGTCTCACTAGTCTCAGGTGTTCTGATTGTCTGTTCTCTGGGTCCTGATTGTCGTCTAGCGGTTTCATTCTGATTGTCTCCAGCACTGTGCAGGTCAACGCTAACGTGGCTAACCTCGTGCTCCGTACGTGTCCCAATGTGATGTCTCAGTATAATGCCTTCCATGCACAATGCAATGGTGGTGGTGGTGCAAGAAAAAAATGGTTTTGGTTTTTTTACTGGACTATAGGAAAGTGGTCTAGTATTGTGTTGGTCTCATCAAAAGATGAGAAGCACAGCGATTGAGGTCAAAACAACTGTTTCAATGTATTTCCGTAAATGCAGTTCATAGGCAGTTAATACATGACTCATGTGTATCATAGGTGAGAACTTTGTTTATATATACAGTATATATATATATATATATAATGTCTCTCATCACTGATAGTTGCTATTGTTGGCCAACAGGGCATCAGGCCCTTTCCCTTCCACACCAAATAGTCTTTGGTCATGTGTACACGTATGTTTTGGCCCATGCAGATTGTCAATGGCTTTTCCTTTTAAATCATGGCTTTGTTGTAACTACTGATTCTGTTCTGATTGAGTGTGTGTTCATTAGTTGACCATAGCAGAAGCTATGGCCAACTATTTGTTTTCCGATAGAGCTAGTGAACTTTAAGATTGTCTTACTCCAAAAGTGGCAAGATACTTCAAATAAAGGCTTGTTTATGTTATTTTGATAAGAATGACACAGCTTGCATTGTTAATAGACCCTTTTCACAGGAGGTGTCATCCCAGGACACCCGTGCCCTGGTACATACAAGGAGCAGACCCATCATTTGTGTCATCATTAGCAACACAACACCTGTGTGACGCAGGGTAACGTTACTTCCTGTTCCTGTCATTTATATAACATTAGAACGGTTTTATTGATGTCTGTCACAGGACCAGCATGGTCACTGTATATTTAGTTGACTAGCTGTGTCTATAGCGGTGCACTACCATCCCTGAACCAAACAAACCCAGAATTAACGTTATGACCTGTTTTTCTCCTGTGAAAAGCGTTGACTGAATTGTCTGCATTTAGCTTCATCGGCATCCATGCCATCATGATCACTAAATCCCCCCAATTTAGTTGCGTCTCGGGTAGGCAGGTTCAGTGACCTGAGGTGGGGGTGGGGTGGGGTGGGGTGGGGGGTGGGGTGGGGTGGGGTGGGGGGTTGTTGTACAGATACGTGATCCAAGTGAATACAGACGTGTTTTACTGCAGTCTTGTCCAGTACTGTCCCAGGTCCTGCTCACTTCCTGGTCCCTGCCCCCCGACCGACACACTGGGAGACAGGTAGCCTGGATAAAACAACAGAGAAGACGGCAAAGTTATACAACCATCCACACCCACGCACACACACACAGACACACTCATAAACACACACATACACACCTTCACACACACACAGACTCATACAGATTTAATAGAGGCGGCTTACCTGTGCTTATGCTGGAGTGCGGGGCGTGCAGGTGGGGTGATGGGTACGAAGAGGAGTCAAACTTGCGGGGGAGGGGGGCGGGGGCGGAGGGCGAGGGGGGGAGCATGCAGGAGTAGGCCACAGAAGAGGACTGAGGGGACAGAGACTGAGAGAGAGCAAGAGAGAGCACAGGGGAAGGGGACATGATTAGTTTAGCTGTTAGGAGACATCAGAACCATAGCCTCTTGGAGTCTAAAGACTTCTTTTGCGTTCTGAGTCAAAACGCAAAAATACATCCTCTCAGTGTCACTTATGACCGATACGATCTCTCCACACAAACATATCAACTGTATAAAGCTGCTGGCCGTAGTATTAGTTTACCTTTTAGTCTACTTTGAAAAAGCATGACATTGTTGTGCGGATACAGTCAGACCAGTCACTGGATGCGTTGGTTGGCTATGCGTGGGTTCAGTTTGTTGCTCTGTTGTCAAACCATTTCCCCATAATATCTAAGGACGCTTCATATGCTGAGAATTAGCACTTGTGTTCCTGGAACCATACCTATGCTAGGCCAACAATGCGGGTACATAATGCATGTTATAAAACGGGTACCTGAAATCAAGCAATCTGATTGTTTGATATCAGTGATATAATAACCATATACCACGGCTATGATTGTAATTCCTCTTCACAATTGGTATCACTTTGTGCTTGATATCACTCTGTGATACAAATTGTATCTGTGAGGGGAAAACAAGTGTGAACCCTCTCTCAAGAGCTATGGCAAGCGACCTATTTTTTTTTATGAACATGTAAATAAAAACTAGCTAAGGGGTTGAACAACGCCCCTTAGCTGTGATATAATAACCATATACCATGGCCTGTTGTGAGCTATTGCTTAAATCATCCATGTTTGCGTGCATAAACTGCTACCATAGAGAAATTCATTATTTTTCTGGTAACTGCACCAATGTTTAGATCTGGCTACTGTACAATGTGCCATATTTATGGCACATTTATTGCCACAACCTCCAACACCACCACCTCCACCTCTATGACAACCTCCACCACCACCTCCATCACCACCACCACCTCCACCACTATGACAACCTCCACCACCACCTCCATCGCCACCACCACCTCCACCACTATGACAACCTCCACCACCTCCACCACTTTCACAACCTCCATCACCACCTCCACCTCTATGACAACCTCCACCACCACCTCCATCACCACCACCACCTCCACCACTATGACAACCTCCACCACCACCACCTCCATCACCACCACCACCTCCACCACTATCACAACCTCCACCACCACCTCCATCACAACCTCCACCACCACCACCGGCCTGTACTCGTTAGTACTGTCCACATCCAATGGGACGACGGTTGGTTGGAGGAGGAGGAGGAGGAGGAGGAGGAGGAGGAGGAGGAGGAGGAGGGCAGTACAGTATGAGGAAGGGTGGGGTGGAGGGCTTATCATCAAGTCCTGATAAAGATGAAGCCTCTAATGACTGAGAGTTCTGCTGATAAGATATGTGTGTGTGTGTGTGTGTGTGTGTGTGTGTGTGTTCTGTCTCAGGGGAGAGCGGGTCTGAAGTCCTGTTCTAACTGGTAAAGATATGCATCGAAAATCATGTGTGTCGACTCCACACTTTGACTTGGCCAATAAAAGTATCAATGGAGTGTATGACAGAGGGATTTGATTATGCGGTTTCACAGTGACTGACTTTTAATCATGTAATATAATATGTAATGTAAAGGCAAGTAGAACATAAATGTCATAACAATAAACAGACACACTATACACTCAGTGAGCGGCTCTGGTAATCAGGGTGAATTAAGGGTTGTTCAATCATATCCACTTTAAATGGTAAATGGTAAATGGATTGCATTTATATAGCGCTTTTATCCAAAGCGCTTTACAGTATTGCCTCACATTCACCCATTCATACACTGACGCCGGTGTCAAATGCAAGGTAACAACCAACATGTCAGGAGCAGTTAGGGTTAGTTAGGGTTAGTCCGGCAACCTTCCTCTTCCCTACTGCCCCCCTTTAAGAATGTTGTAGCCTATGTGCCTATGTGTCTTATATTTTAGACATGTCATCATGGGGTCATTCTCATGAGCCATCGTCGGGCTACGCAAGCTATGTCCTCACCGACGTCCTGCTTAACCAACTAGGTCCTCCTGACATCTGACTGGAGGATTGTCGTTCACCGTGCAGACGGTGCTTGAGTGCACAGTGTTTGTTTTTGGTGAGTCACGGGGGTTTCGAGACACCACAGGGTTGCGTGACGACAGGCGGTTACACAATTCAATGAGGAAACAAACTAAAAAGGTAATTCCTCAAAAACACTCATATTTGTTGTCTGATGTCATTCACACGCACATGTAATGAATGGCTGTGTGCAGACCTATCATTGTTATAGAGTTGTGTGTGTGTGTGTGTACCTGCATATTGGAGAATACAGAGAGCGAGCCATAGGCAGAGTAGTGCGGCTCTTCAACTACGATGTGTGCAATGGAAGCCTGGAAACACACAATCCACCCAACAGACACACACACTACACACACGACACATCACGCACTTTTGTACCACACACACACACTACACACACGACCACACACAATCCATCACCACAGACAGGAGGACAAGGTAACAAACACTAGTTATCAGTATAGTGAACACCGATTAAGTTTAGACATGATTTAAATTAAATGAACCCAGAGCTGTTTTTTCATGTGAAGTCTTTTTGTAAGTGTTGCTTTGTACACCTCAAGCCAAGTGATTATTCTATCATAAAGCTGAATTAAGCAGCTTACCTACAGAACATGGATATGTTTTAATAACAACCATAATAACATCTGTGTTATTATGTGGCAAGTTGTTAAGTACCATGTGTCTGTAATGGTATCGCTGTGGTACATAAAGATAAGAATAGAGCAGGTTTCAAGGTTTCAGAATTGACTAGGAAGGATAATAGAATGAGTTTCATAATTGCTAGGTTGCCTGCATAATAGCTGGGATTAGAGCAGATGTGTGATTCTGAGTGCGTTACCAACATCTCAGAACATACAATATGCTAAACAATGCTAAGTACTATTAATAATGCCAAGACGTACAAACACGCAAGTTAGAGGGACCAGTCCTCTAGCCTAAGTTGACCTGGGCCATGTGGTCTACTAATGTCTGGAGGTAGGGAGGGGCAGTTCCTCTGACGTGTCTTGAATCTAATGTCAGCGATTATCAGGAGCCAGTGGAGGTTGCAGAAGAGGGGGGCTACATTGATAAGTACATTGCTCATTTTGGTAAATTGAAACACTATTTACCACTACCATGGTAAATACACCTGATCAGAGCGTCAGGGGCAGCGCCGTACCCGAGGCGTTGCCATGGTGAGAGTGGTAGACGCTGGGGTTGAAGGAGGTGCTCAGAGGCGTCTGCGTCTGCGTGGAAGAGGAAGTCCCGCCCCCTGACCGTCGCTGATTGCGCAACTTCTCCTCTCTCCTCCACTTGGCTCGTCGATTGGAAAACCACACCTGTCGATTCATCAACAACACTTTCTAGAATATTAGTGTCCCTGCACATGCCGACGTATTGAATATTCATATACATACACATCGTTTTATGTCTACATATATAAGATAGTCACCTAAAATCCGTTCGTTTATTTTTATTATTCTGTTGTTTTCCATATTGTTTTATTGTACTGTATTGCTATATAACCTGGCACAATAATTTCCTTCGGGATGAATAAAGTTCTATTCTATTCTATTCTACTCATACATTACATAACATACATAACATAACATGTGGTTATCTATAGGCCTATATCTATTTCTTCATGTTCATGAGCTTTTACACATGTGGTTTACATATATTGTGTGAACCAGTGGCTGAAATGGCTACGTAATTACCTAGTTAAATATCAGGCTGAGCAGATTGTCACCAGTTAGTTAATCAAATAGTGTAAAGTAATGTGAAAATAAATAGTGAAGGCGAACATACGTGTGTCCACAAGGTGGCGATAGAGACCAGGACAGTGTCTCAGTCACAGATCAGGGTTGACGCTTGTAAAGTTCAGTAGTACCACTAGGAGGCGACAGAGCCCAGTGGATTACCTGAATGCGCGCCTCGGGGAGGTCTATCTTGGCCGCTAATCTTTCTCGAGCAAAGACGTCCGGGTAATGTGTTCTTTCAAACTCTGTCGGGCAGAAAGAGCAATAGAGACGCTCAGACCGTGCGTTTCTTTGTGTTTCTTTATCTTGTGTGCAATTGACCGCATACAGTTGCTGCAATGCATCATTAGCCCATTAACAAAACATCTACAACAACAATTATCTGCGTGAGGCCTACTCTGTCCAGCTTTCAACCTCTGATATGATCAGGCCCTCACCAAATAAAAATAAACATTATGCAGTGTAGACGGTTTCTTTAAGGTTGAGTTATTGGTGAGACTTGAACAAATGTAATATTTGTAAAATATGAAATAAGATATAGCAGATTTTTCTTTCACTTTTTCTTTGTCCCCACATCTACAAAATAGACATGAAGGCCTGGAGCGAAGCCTGGGACCGGAGTACTCACCCTTCTCAAGGGCGTCTATCTGCTCCTGGCTGAAGCTGGTGCGATTCCTCTGGAGCTTCCTCTTGAGCTGCAGGTGAAGCTGTGACTCGTCTGCCTCCTCCCTCTCCCTCTGCCCCCGCTCCGCGCCCATCATGCCCAGGCCCACCTCGTCCATCACACAGCCATCTGCCAGCAGGAGGCGGAGAACAGTGTCCAACATTGTTTTTAAAAATAACAGGACGACAGAGGAAATAGGGAGGCCTGAAGCATTGTGTGTGTGTGTGGTGTGTGTGTGTGTGTGTGTGTGCGCGTGTGTGTGTGTGTGTGTGTGTGTGTGTGTGTGTGTGTGTGTGTGTGTGTGTGTGTGTGTGTGTGTGTGTGTGTGCGTGTGCGTGCATGTGTGTGTGTGGCTTGTTCGTTGACTTCACTGCTTGGGGTTACAAGAAAATGCTCCCGCAGCAACAGTGTGGTACCAATAGCAAAATGTAAACGCACACACAACAAACACACACAGGCAAGTATCTCAATTAGCGGCCTAGAATGAAAGTGTATGTCGCAAGTTTATTTTTTCCTAATATTGTTTTGAAATATATATACACACATACTGTATATATACTGTAGCATTCAGCGAGGTCTCCACCAACTTTTTGTGAACCGTAGACATTTTTCTGGTGTTTTTGTCACAGCAAGGGAACACAATTTCAGACAAAGTGTTGTAATATAATTTCAGCTAATATATTAGCAGAATACATTTTTTCCCAAGCATAAAGCATAGCTGATCAAAATGTTACGTTCCTCTCATTTGAGATTTTAGCTCGAAAGACCCCCATAGTTCTGCAGGTGAATCCCCAGAGAGCCCTCATCATAAAGCCCACCCAGTCGACATGATGTTCCAGGTGTCCAGTTGAAGTGCAGTATGATTATCTTACCTGAGCTGTGCGCGCCCATGGGCTGGTGGTACCAGCTGCTGACTGATGTCCAGTCGGTGCCACTCTGTAGATTCAGCATGGTGATTTTCTCACACATGACCCTGTGTCCCTCTGTGTGTGTGTGTGTGTGTGGCTGTCTGTCTGTCTCTCTCTCTCTCTCCACTTGCTAAGACAGGCCTTGGGTGCTTCAGACGAGCAGCCCACCCTCGGAGAACAGCAAGCTGCTGGGAAAGGAAGGAAGAGAGGAAGGAGAGACAACAGAGGAAGTAGGTCGAAGGAAAGAAAAAGAGAATCATATGAAAAAATAGTGGAATTTGTTCCATCACCATTCACTAGGTGTTGTGAATGGTGTTTGTATATTCACTATAGGTTGTTTATTCATTATAGGTTCTTTATTCATTAGCACTTTATTCACTAGTTGTTTTTTAACGATAGGTTGTTTATTCAGTTTTTTCACTAGGTCACTATAGATTGTTTATTTATTTGTTGTTTATTCACAATATGTTGTTTGTTCACTATATGTTGATTATTCACGTGTTGTTTATTCACTATAGGTTGTTGATTCACACATTTTTTATTCACTATAGGTTCACGATTCACTAGTTAGTACTGTCCACATCCATTACTAGCTGTATGTTGTTTATTCACTGTAGACGTTAAAATCTATTTGGATACTTAATTGCAGACATACACACACAACCCTAATATTAACCTGATATTCTCAAAATACCTCCCTTAACAAGTCTAAGCCTGAAGTTTATCTCCAAACACACACACATACACACACACACACACATGCACGCGTGCACACACACACACACACACACACACACACACACACACACACACACACACACACACACACACACACACAGGGTAATTAAAGCGCGCATGCTTGACAGGAGAGTGGGGCCTCTGTTGTCTGACATTAGACTGCACTACAAGCCCCTGAGAGCGCTACGTTAATGAGCCTAATGACAGGAGGGGCCCCAGAGTTCTGTGGGGGGCCCCCCTGCTGGGGTCCGAGCAGAGCCACTAGACCAGAGCCATGCCTGTCTGTAGTCCAGAACACAGGTTCAACTGCTCAGTCAGTAGCGCCATGTGCTGGAAGGCCACAGATTACATCCGCATTACATAGCGTAGCACAGACAACATGCGGCACTATGGATCCCAGCATAGAACCGTGGCAGCATACCTGTTATAAAATGCTTCGATAACCAGAGGGTAAAGTGAACTGAAAAAAATAGATATTTATATTATAAAATATAAATATATTCATGTATATAAATATATTCATGTCATTTTATAACACACATGCACAATAATTATTTTTTTTATAGTTTTTCAATTGTCTTTGCCGTCATGCCATAATTTAGTATCATGAATGTCATATTTTTTATGTTCTTAATCATAAAATATATGATGTCATATATTATTTCCTTATTTATGAATTTATTTGTTAACCTATTTAGGAAATATTCTTAAATGGAATCATGGCGTAGGCATCGTATTCTACATGTCGGCTCCATTCCATATTTGTGGACTTCACAGTTAAATTAACTCAATAATTAACTGTAATTGACTGTTAATTAATAAACAGTGAACAGTCGATTACAGTTCATTATTACCACTCTGTGTAACGAGCAAAAATGACAATGATTGTAGACAATAAACAATAAATAGACCTCTGTGAGAATCTGCGAGGAACAACGTGTTCTACATGGCAGTGCGGTGTACAGGAAGCACCTTAAAACGTCAGAAGACAACTGAACGTCGACACAACCAGTTTCACAAAGCTAAACCTCCAATCATACTTTTAGCATGTAATCATTGAACTAAATAATGTCCAATCGTGCATTCAAAACAATTTCAGCTTGCAGAATTTACAAAGATTGAAACCTGAGGGAAAACAGCAGCCAATGGAAATGCAGTTGTAACCATATTGTGATAACTCGGCCAGTCTAACCAGTCCAGTCAAACCTGGCAACGTGTGTGTCATGGCAGCACAACTCAATATCATTTTTCTCTATCATTTAAAAAAAATCCTTCTACCGTTTTTTTAAAAGTTTGGCATGCATGCACAAATGCTCAACGTTTAGCAATAAAATGACAAAGTAGACGAAGTAAAAGTTTGTGAAGGAAGTCAAAGGTCAAATAGGCTTGGCACCCACAGTGCCCTCAATTCCTCTCTCTCTCCCTCTCTCTCTCTCTTTCTCTCTCTCTCGCACTCACCTAGAACCAGGTGAGTCAGTTTTCTCTTCTCTTGTCGTTTCTCCACTTTTCTTCTGGATTCCTCCTTTCCTCCCGATCTGGAACTCCTCCCTCCCTTTCTTTTTCTCTCTTTCTCTCTCTCTTCCTACTTCACTGTCCCTTCATCCTACTCCTCTGACCTCGCTTTTGTTGCCTGTGTGTCCGTGTGAGAGAGTGAAGCACTGAGCGTGTGCGTGCAGAGAGAGAAGGAGAGAGAGAGAGAGAGAAAGAGAGAGAGAGAGTCAGTTAGAGAGATGAAGAGAATTAGACAGAGCGAAAAAGAGGGGGAGAGGGAGGGGTGCCAGGCTTGAGAGCGAGAGAGAGGGGGGTGGGGTGGAGAGGGAGAGGGAGAGGAGAGAGAAATGTGTCTGGAGGCACTCTGGTCCTCGGAGCGATGGATGGAAAGAGGGAGGGTGGGTGAGGAAGGTAGAGAGGGGATGAGGAGAGGAAGAGAGAGAGGGGGAGGGAGGGAGGGAGGGAGAGAGGGGGAGGGAGGGAGAGAGGGATGACACACAGAGTCAGTGTCAGTGTCAGGTTTGGACTTAATGCCAGGAAAAGGGCTGGTGAAGAGAGAGAGAGAGAGAGAAGAGAGAGAGAGAGAGAGAGAGAAAGAGGGAGAGAGAGAGAGAGAGAGAGCAATAAGTGGGGGGGTCGCATGGAGAGAGGGCAGGCTTTTAAAGGTATGGAAATGTACAAGCCATATCTCTTGTACACAGAGAGAAAAAAACAATGGAAAGTTCCAATCAACAAACCTCACCTCTATGTATGCAAACGGGACTAAATCTAAATATTCAGACCCAATATATTCAGTAAGAACAGTAATTTCGTGTTTCAAATGCCTGACAAAAACCCAAAACATTATTATTAGTATGTTTTCCACTACTGCGAGTTGTACAGTTGTACTTGTAGGTGGTGGGCTTGTACCCACCAGCTACAAGCCAGACAAACACGTGTGGTAAGGGTGCATTGCATTGGGAATATTAACTGGCAACAATTACAAAGCAATTTACTAAAACACTGTAACCATGGCAATATCAATAATCACACTGCAAAAGGGTTTCATATTCTTATGGCCATGTTGTCATGGACCAGGGCAAATAAATTATCCAAATAAAAACATGCAAACAGGTCAATATTTTCTATGTTTTCATTTTTATTTTTGACAAAGATGGATGGATGGATTCTCAATGGGAGATAATCATTCATTATTATGATAAATATATGAGAGTTGCTTTGGATAAAAGCGTCTGCCAAATGCCCTAAATGTAAATGTAAATATGACATGGTGCACTCAAAGTCAATATTGTTTTCATCCTATAGTTTATACACAAAATAACTTTTGAGTCAGATATATTCTCTTAAATGTGCTGGTACTCCAATGCATTGGACATTTAGATTACAGCAAAAAATGCTTCCATTGAACATGGTTTTATTATGTTATATTGTTATATATTCCATATGGCTGTAGTACTGCTTTCAACAAACTCTGCACCAATGGATCAAGGCACAGC
This sequence comes from Coryphaenoides rupestris, assembly GCA_002895965.2. Lineage (NCBI taxonomy): Eukaryota > Metazoa > Chordata > Actinopteri > Gadiformes > Macrouridae > Coryphaenoides > Coryphaenoides rupestris. The sequence goes on from PIJE02000094.1 coordinate 275,242, forward strand.
GCTGTGCTGGTAGAACAAGTGTTGGAAGAACAAGGCTGCAAGAAGGGAGACACTGAGCTGGTGATGACCTCACATCTCTGTATGGGATCACTTGCGAACCCACCCGGCCTCTGGACATCAACACTGCTGGACGAAGACCTCCTGGATTGTCCTCGCCCCCCGTCCCCCCGTCCCATGCACACATCAGCCCTGACGCACACACGCTCCGCTCCACACAACGCCAACATAGCCATCCTCGTTATAGAGTAAGACATGACCCCCACAACACACACTCGCACACACACATGCACGCACACATGCACGCACACATGCACACACACACACTCAAGCATGCCGTGGTGTGTTTTTTCTCTCTGACTGCACTCTGACACTGTCTTGACATATCATTTGCATATTTCATTGGATTAGCTCCAAGGAGAAAAAAACCCAAAACAACCTCATACCCAAAGATGCAAAAAAAAGGAAAAATAAGTCCAAAAAGTACTGGGAAATACGCTGCAATGGATTTATAATCCCAGCGTCCATAATGTGGTCATGTTGTCATGCATGCAGTTTGTGGATTTAATAAATTCATGACAGACAGACATACGAGATGGATAGATAGAGAGATAGACATACATACAGATAGACAGACAGACAGACAGACAGATAGAGAGCCAGACAGCCAGACAGATAGATAATTATCTAGACAGATAGATGGATAGATAGAGATGGATGGATAGATAGATAGACAGACAGACAGAGATAGACAGATAGGTAATTATCTAGATAGATATATGGATAGATAGACAGACAGATAGATAGATAGATAGACAGAAAGAAATATATATAGACAGACAGAGATAGACAGATAGATAATTATCTAGATAGATAGATGGATGGATAGATAGATAGATAGATAGATCAGAAAAGTTCGCCATGAGGGGTAAAAAGTATAACTTGGAGAGAGTTGTGGGGGTAAACACACAGGGGGAGACCGGAGGATGACTTGAGCAGAGGAAGAGAGGAAGGGGGGGGGGGGGGGGGGGGGGCGTAAGAGGACACACGCACAGAGAAACAAGGGGGAGGAGGAGGGTGTCAACATGTTTTACTTCCGGTTGACAAGACTCCACGCTCCACCCCTCCACCCCTCCTCCCTCTCCTCCTCCTCCTCTTTCCTTTCCTCACTCCTCTCTGTCTTCAACCTTTCAGTCCTCTGCACCACACTATCCACTCTCACTGTCTCTCTCCCTCTCTCTCTGCCTTATCAAACTCTCACCCATTTCTCATTAAATTAAAAAATGACTGCAATTGAATGTACATATACTGTATACATGCAGGTTGGTGTGTGTGTGTGTGTGCGTGCGTGCATGCGTGCGTGTGTGTGTGTGCGTTGTGTAAGCGTGTGTTTTCCGTGCACCAGCGTGCAGTGTGCTGCTTCTTGAACAAGACGGCCGCTTCAGGGCAGCTTTTTCAGACTCTTGTTACTTCCTCTCTGTCACCCTCTGTCTCCCGCTCTCCATCTCGCACTCTCTCTTGCCCTCGCCAGTGGGTGCAGAGGGTGTGTGTGTGTGTTTGTGCGTGTGTGTGTGTGCACTGGGGGGCGGGGGCGGGGGCTTGGAGTTCACCATGGCAATCACGCCGGAACAAATTAACATCATATCTTTAAAATAAAAACAATGCACATGTGTGGCCAATGAGTGTGTGTGTGTGTTGGGTAGTTTGGGGGTTGGAGGGGGTGACTGTGGGGCTGTCTACTACACACGCATGCATACATTTGAAAATCACACTGTCACTACTTTACCTTCGGTGACCACCTCCACGCACACACACACACACACGCACGCACACACAGACAAACAACCCCACCCCCCCTTGTTAAGGCAGTGGGGAGGGGCTGGGTTCAGCGACGATACATTAACGCTGAAATATTCATTTCTTATGAATTACAGCCTAGCCCAGCTCATCTCTCTCTCTCTCTCTCTCTCTCTCTCTTTCTTTCTCCTATTCCTTCTTGCTCTACTCTTGCTTGCTTTGTCTATCCCTCCTTCTCTCTCCCTCGCTCCCCCCCTCCCCCCTCTGCCGTTGTATGCCCGCGGGCTACACTGTGGCGCGGGCGGGCCCCCCCCCTCCCGTCCTCACTCGCTGCCCATGTCACCTTCGATCGCTCCATGGAAGCAGACACAGCACCGCGGGGCCAGGCGAGAGCAGAGAGAGAGAGAGAGAGAGAGAGAGAGAGAAAGAGAGAGATAGAGAGAGAGAGAGAGATAGAGAGAGAGAGAAGGGGGGATGGACAGAGATGTGGAGTAAAGGTTTAGATGTATAGGGCTAAAAGAAAAAAATATTTGCTGCTTAGTTACAAAAACAACGGGCATATTATGTTACATGTTACTGCAAATCAATATAGTTATTAGTGAGATGGGCACATTGTACAAAAACAAAAATGTTATTTTGTTTTTAAATATGAAGAGAAAAGTTGGTTTGCTGTGTGTAAACAGAATACACATATTAGCTTGTGTGGATGCTTGCTGGTGCCAAAGACCCAGATATGTCTGTGGCCTTAGTGGGTCAGTGCTGCTGTGTCCTGGGTGTGTGGGCCCCGGGCAGGCTGGAGCAAGCTCTCTGCTGGATGTCAACACTATCCACCACATTTGGGGGGTGGATAGGTGCAAAAGTGCATGCTTGAATTTGATTGTTGCTGCCACGTTCAATTCCTAAAGACCTCGGGAATCAGAGAAAATTTTATTTGCCAAGATTATTATATTATTGCATTTATATCGAAAACGGATCACGAACCATCAGGAAAATCTCATGGGAACACAACTAAAGAAAACGTTTGAAAATATGAGATGCTAAATTGAAAAGGGAATTCCTCTTCTAGAGTGTTTAAGAATACAATGTGTTAAATATAAGAATCCTCAAATATGCACACACCAAGATTGTACATATAGCCAGATTGTGATATAAATAGTTAATGTGGTCATTGACCTAGTCACCATATTGAGAGTTGAGGTATATGTTGAGTGGGCTTGCTACCAGCTTAATGGAACACCACGTCAAGTATCCGATTTTGTTTTTTTGTCTTTGATTTTAGACAAAATGATTAATTTCTGAAGCGTATCGGATATGTTGATGGTTGAGACACTGTGATGGCCTGTGAGCAGCTTCTGTCAGGGCAGCAGTAGCTAGGCCTACTCATCCATGCATCCAACGCTGATGTGCATCCTCCTAATGTAACGTACATGCTAGCCTCAACCCATACAACCTGCGATGAACCGAACAGCAGCTCAGTTTTGACTATACATGTTCACATGTTTAAGCTAGAGGTCCATCTCTTTTTGTGAATGGGAGATGGTTAGGTCAGTCTATATGATGCCAACATGCAGTTAATCTTTATTTAACAAAAAAAACTGCTGCAAACAGTCTTTTTCCTTTTTATCAACATTGACATGTAAGCTTTTTCTACTCTGAAAATGAGACAAACAGGGAGGTAAAATACAAAGTCAAACAACCATCAGAGGGTATATTAATGTCTGAATGGTGAATTAAGGATTTTGCTGAACCTATACAACAATGAATTGCCATATTTATAAATATAACCTATAGCCATTATGCTGTGCTATGCTAATTATCAAATTATTAAACATCGACAATTCATTTCTCACTGGTCAAAATGTTAATTCTTGATATCAACAATTAATTTCTTACGAGGGGAAATGGTCATTGTAGATATCAACGTTTACCATTGACTTCTACACAAAAGCAATTACAGATATCTCAATTTTTATGTGTTATTATTTTAAGTCGATGTAATTTAGAGTTTAAATTGTAATCAATGATATCTACAACTCAATTGTGACTCGTCAAAATGTACCTTATTGATATCAACATTTCAATTGCCACTCGTAGAAATGTCAACTGTTGATATCTGAAATTACTGTAATAGCGAAAAAGGAATTACTGACATCTAATTAAATTAAAGACATGTGTAAATCAGGTTTGTTTATTTAGGATATGAGAATGACGACAGTAGGCAAGTGGACTTCATTCAGTGGTGTGGTTGTCTGAGCCAATACAATAAGATCATCCTACCCTGCCCCCTGCGTCTTCTAGATCCTTCTAACCATAAGACATGCTACCCTGCCCCCTGGCGTCTTCTAGATCCTTCTAACCATAAGACATCCTACCCTGCCCCCTGGCATCTTCTAGATCCTTCTAACCATAAGACATCCTACCCTGCCCCCCGGCGTCCCGGCTGGATAACCTGGGCGTAGTGCTGATGGGGAGCGTCAACATCATGCCACTGGGTGTGTTATTTGGGTCATTTGGCACATTAACATGTTGTCACCGAGCAGCAAACACGAATAACGTTTAACTTCACGATAGTATTGGAATATAACTGGAAAAACAGATGGGAAAAATAGCCTCAGCCTAAACATCTCAGTGAAATGCATAATAAACATTGTATAGTCGATCAGTGATGGGAAGTAACGAAGTACAAGTACTTAAGTCGATTTTTCAGGTATCTGTAATATCTATAATCTATAATCTTTTTACTTTTACTCCCTACATTTAAACACGAATATCTGTACTTTCTTCAAAACGTGACTCGTTACTTTAGCTTTATTGCATTTGAGGGGAATTGTCTGGGTTTTTTGTTACATCAAGACCGATTTCAACCTAAATGGATGGACAACAACACATAGAAGAGACGCTTGGTGCATCCATCCACGTTGTGAGAGTGAGAACTAAACATGGATGAACAAGAAGCACCCCCACCAGACACACACACACACACACACACACACACACACACACACACACACACACACACACACACACACACACACACACACACACACACACACACACACACCTAGGTGTCTTGTGTAACTGTGTGTGTGTGTGTGTGTGTGTGTGTGTGTGTGTGTGTGTGTGTGTGTGTGTGTGTGTGTGTGTGTGTGTGTGTGTGTGTGTGTGTGTGTGCAGTCCACATGTGTGTGTTACAACTAGTATGTATAATGTGTCAGTAAATATCAAACTATGACAAAAGAGTCTAAAAGTTTCAAAAGTGTCAAAAGTTTCCAGTTCTGTTGTTGGCATTGAAAGCTGATGTTCTGCATTGGAGCCACGTTAATATTGGCTACTTTTGACTTTTGTACTTTGAGTACATTTCAGAGCCTGTACTTTTCACTTTTTACTTGAGTAAAGAATTTGAAGCAGTACTTCAACTTTTACCAGAGTCGTTTTTTTCCCAAGTATCTGTACTTCTACTTAAGTAAAGGATGTGGATACTTTTGCCAACTCTGGTAGCAACACGCTGATGAAAACTAATTGTAAGTTCTAAGTTGCAGCATATTTTCACGCGCGCTCCTGCGACTAACGCTTCTGCCACGCGCGTCCCCGTGTCAACGTGGCGCCTTGCAGCCAATCACAATTCATGTTGGACGCCGTTACCAAACTTTGCAACTTTGTATTGGATACAGTTGACGTTGGAGCTTGTGATTGGTTGCCTGAGAAGGACGGACCACGCCCCATCTTCGTGCTCAATTTAAAGGTGCGAGGGCGACTGCCAACGCGTAGTTTCGTGTACCCTAAAACTTTTTGAGGTGTTGCTCCAAACTGGTGAGTGTTTTTCCTTAAGTTGGCCAAACTAATAACACCAACTTGTGTTTAACAGATGAGTTTGCATGATTATCAAACGTTGAGCACTACTGAACACGTACCATGGCATGTATGTTTTTATTAAGTCTACATGATGCTTCATTCATCCCGCGTTTTCTTTTAGGTCACAATTCGGTATACAGGTGTTAAAAGAGTGTTAGAAGTGTTAAAAGAGTGTTAGAAGTGTTAAAAGAGTGTTAGAAGTGTTAAAAGAGTGTTAAAAGTGTTAAAAGCTGAGATTGAATGCCCTTTGACACAGACAATTGCATAACGTTCAGGCATTCATCATTAAAGGCAGTCATTACCGAGGCATATTACATTGACCTGATAAATGATAAATGTAACATCATATCATGCAATACATGTTTCATCATTGTTGTTTGCACTACATTATGCTGCAGTTTAACGAATTTTAGACTCATTTGTGGCATGTTCTCTGTTCTCTCTCCTCTCTCTCTCTCTCTCTCCTCTCTCTCTCTCTCTCTGTCTGTCTCTGTCTCTCTCTCTAATCATTTAGACGGCGAAGATGTTGCTGAGGCTACTGGTTTCATCCCTCCTCCTGGTGAGCACGTCCTTTGCTGTTCCCGCTCAGGAAAAGCGTGTCCATCGCCATGGTGACCTCAGTGACCACCCCCACAAAGATGACGCCAACTTCCAGTACGACCACGACGCCTTCTTGGGCAAGGAAGAAGCCAAGACCTTTGACCAGCTGACCCCGGAGGAGAGCAAAGACAGGCTGGCGTACGTTCCGCTGAAATCAAACCAACATAGACTAATATAATATAGACTATAATATAAAACCGACACTAATATTAGACCAACATTGGACTCACACTAACATTAGACTAACACTAACATTAGACCAACATTGGACTGACACTAACATTAGACTCTCACTAGACTAACATCAAACCAACATTTGACTAACATTAGACTAACACCAACATTAGACCAACATTAGACTAACAGTAACATCAGATCAACATTAGACTAACACTAACATCAGACCAACATTATACCAACATTAGACTAACACTAACATCAGACCAACATTAGACTGACATTAGACTGACACTAACATCAAACCAACATTAGACTGACACTAACATTAGACCAACGATTTGGACAAGAGCATCTGCTAAATCATGTGAATCATGCTAATTCACCGGGTTCATCCCATTTCAACATTGCATAGAAACAACAGCAGCCACAGGTTTTCTACAAGTTTTGAGAACCAAATTTTTTTTCAACCGGCAAACCTAATAGGTTTCCACCTTATCTGGACTAATTCTTCCTGCAGTAAGATTGTGGGCCGCATCGACATGGACAAGGACGGCTACGTGAGCCACCAGGAGCTACACTACTGGATCAAGCACCGGCAGAGGAGGTACGTGGAGGAGAACGTCAACAAGCACTGGAAAGAGTACGACCTGAACCGAGACGACAAGATCAGCTGGGAGGAGTACAAGAACACCACCTACGGCTACTACCACGGTACGGGGAGGGAGGGAGGGAGGGAGGAGGGAGGGAGGAGACACAAGCCCCACCCCAGAGCAGGCAGCTGCTAGCAGTGTCACAGACAAGTGTTACTGACAGCCGGTTCAACTAATCAAACGTCAAACATCTGGCACACAAAGTACCACTTTACACCCGTGAGTAGGAACCACTAATTACTCACTCCCAAGAAGATCCGCTAAATACTCTGATGCTAATGTGGCTAGGCTAGGCACAAGCGGCTAGGCACTGATTTCCTAATTTAGTCGGTTTTAATCTGCGATAATATCAACCTCCTTCGCTAAATATTTCACGTTGATTTAGGCGGGAACTGAAAAGCCACTGGACTAAACGGGAATCGTATCCTTGTCGCTGATCTATAATTCAATGTAACCCAGTTAGCTTCCGTGATGTGTGCGCACGCGGCTGTCGTAACAGCGCTAATTGTACTTGGCTAATGCTAATCCCACGCCGGGTCCGGGGGCGCCAGGCGAGGAGTTTGATGACGTGGAGGAGAAGGCCACCTACAAGACCATGCTGACCCGCGACCAGCGGCGCTTCAAGGAGGCGGACCGTGACCACGACGGCATCGCCACACGGGAAGAGTTCACCGCATTCCTGCACCCTGAGGAGTTCGACTACATGAGGGACCTGGTGGTCCAGGTGGCTACCATTCACCCACCATGTCACACCTTTCTGCTGCCTGTAGCCTCGTAGGAACTTCTGGGTTAGAAATAATTGAACAGTATCGGTAATCACTGTTTTACCAGGGACTGCATATTAATCAACACGTTAGTTTCCACTGCAATGTGTCAGAGTGGGCTAATAAGCTGGAGTCCCTGAGCAGGTTAACAATATATTACTACAAAATATACATGAGTACAAAAGTACGTCACAAAAGTAGCAGTATATAAAGGCAGTGCCAAAGATGAGGTGTTATGCAACTTTGATTTGCTTTAGCCCCCATCTCAAGTTTGTTATAATGTAAAACATAAATACATTAGCAACCAAACATTATCTACTCAAGACAACATGATCATTTTCCCAAGATGAGCTCATCTATATCATCTCTTTTGTCACCTAGGAAACCATGGATGACATTGACAAGAACGGCGATGGAAAACTGGACATTAATGAATACATTGGTAGGCTGGATCTATTGTCGCTATCTCTATCTAGTTATATATAGTTATCTCTCTAATTTCTCTGTCTCTTTCTCTTTTCTGTCGGACATTTGCACTGCTCTGCTATTTAAGAAACAACTGACACAAAGTGGTCCTTTCAGCTTTGTGTCTGATCTTGGTTTTCCTCTAGAACAATAGTCGGACTGAACTAAAGACTAAAATATAAATATAAAAATCGTAATAAAATCAAACATCAAGAACGGCACCATCTCTGGTCAAACAGAATATTGCAACTGCACAACAATGATAACAATTGTGTGTCCTGTGTTTTGGAGCAGCCCGTCTGGTCTGTGTGATGGGGCTACTCTTCAATGAAACCGGTTTTGAGTGTAAACTGAGCCAGCCTGTGTGTCATTCTCAGGGGACATGTTCACACTGGAGGACGGTGAGAAGGAACCTGATTGGGTGCTCACTGAAAGGAAACACTTCTCCGAGATTAGAGATGTGAACCAGGTGAACAAAGCAAACCAGTAGTTTGGCACCATTCATAGTGTGTGTGTGTGTGTGTGTGTGTGTGTGTGTGTGTGTGTGTGTGTGTGTGTGTGTGTGTGTGTGTGTGTGTGTGTGTGTGTGTGTGTGTGTGTGTGTGTGTGTGTGTGTGTGTGTGTGTGTGTGTGTGTGTGTTATTCACACTGTTGGGAATAGATGACAAATCAACCTGAAACGGTCAATATCCAAGCAAAATGGTGTCTGAATCCTAAACCATTTGTGTGGTCCCTGTCTGTCTTGTGTGTCTGTGCAGAATGGTTACCTGGATGTTAGTGAGGTTGCCCAGTGGGTGTTGCCCGCCGAGGTGGATCATGCTGACAATGAGGCCAAACACCTGATCCTTGAGACTGACACAAACAAGGTAGGAGGCTCTGCTCTACCGGCATCCATGTAGAGATAAGAGATGAGATCAATGTTATCCATCCCAGATGGATCGGAGACTCAGAGCCACCTCATCGATAAATGACGTACGGACAACAGACAGAGGCAAACGCATCTCAGAGCAAGAACAAGATGCGGTGATTCACAACTTAACTTAAAGCGGCCCTATTTTACCACCAGGTGTGCGTGAGATAAGGCATTTCATAATTGTTTCAAAATTGTCACGTGACTAAAACTGTCATTGTGACATTGTACAGGAAATCTCAGCTTTTCCATGTATGATGACTAGATCAGTCTACCAGCCTACCCAGTGGACTATACCAACTGGTAGGCTCAGCTATCCAGCATACATCTGGGTGGACACTCCCACTTGACAGTTTTAGTCACATGACTATTTTTAAACGACTTTTAATGGTTAACCACACTCAGTGGCTAATCACACTAAAATAGAGGCCCTTTAAAAACGTTGGTGAATTCAGAAACAATGTTTCTTAGTTCCCTCAAAGGATACTATTTTTTTTCATGGGTTCAAATTGGCCAGATTATGTCATTTGGCAGGTTTAATTTGCCTGGCACCAATTTGAAACAATCAAAATGGCCTTAACCTATAGTTTTCGGTTTGATTGTTGGATTCAGTAATTTTCACACGCTAAAATATAACTTAGCACAGGAGAGGGAACATCTGTATGACCCAGCAGTGGGAGCATGGGGCGGGGGGTACAAAAGTTTTGCTGCTCGGTGACTTTTCACACGGTGATCTTCTGAACTGTGTTTGTCTCAGTGAACAAACATCCACAGAAATCTATACACGGTGTACTGCTTGTCCTGATGAGTTCACAGATCATGGGGAACAACTACTTGTTCGCCATGACCAGAGAGACAAACATAACAACCTAGCAGGGTTATATTTTGTTTTGATGTCTTTTTATTTCATTTTATTATTTGTTTTTGCCATTCAAAGGTTTCATATTGGGTAGTAGTTGGGTATTGGGTATAAATGCACACATAGTTATATTGTTCCTCTGTAATAACAGCGCAAACCCAAACATATGTGCTAATATTGTAATATATTTTTCTCCCATTAGTTATAAATCCTAATTTCAGCCCAACATCACCAAATTCAAATAACTTGACAGTCCTAGATCATACAACCAAGCCTTAACCATGCTAGCTACCTTCAGATTGTTCTGATGTCCCAAGTCTAAAATTCAGAAATATATCACTAAAGCCAGGGACTCGTTGAACTCTTTTCTCACATGAAAATGGAAGCTGAGGGGGGAGGTATTCTGTATTCTTAGTGAACACAAAACTGTACAATTGTTCAGGTAAGTGGCAAAAACAATGAAGTGTTCCCCTCCAAACACAACAACAACAACAACAGCAGCAGAGCTCTGGCTGCAGGCTGATGCTGAGGGATGGGGCGGAGGGCCGACACTCACGGCTCACATCACACGCTCATGCAATCACTGTCACCCGGGCCACACAAATAATCAGTATAATGGGAATAATTGGGTGTAATGACCTGTTAATTCTAACAAGACTCTCTCTCTCTCTCTCTTTATCTCTATCTCTCCACTTCATTGCCTCCCATCATTACACCCCCTATTTCTTTTATTTCAATTACATCTTATTCTCTCTATCCATTTTGTTTTTTTCCCTCCATCTCTCTCACTTTATCATTATGTATTTCTTTAATACAATCTTTATACTTTCTGTCTCTCTGTGTATATCTCTCTGTCTATCTGTTTTACTATCAATCATACCCCCCCCCCCCCCCCCCAACAATGGCTTTCTAATTGGGCTGACGCCGGCCGGACGACACACGCAGGATGACAAGATGAGCAAGGAGGAGATACTGGCCAATTGGAACATGTTTGTGGGGAGCCAGGCAACCAACTACGGAGAGGACCTCACCAAGAGACACGACGAGCTTTGATCGGCATCACACGTCCAAGGGGGAGGGGGAGGGCGGTTTGCTAAGAAGAACAAATATGGGAGGAAATGGGGATCGTGTTTGTGTGTGCAGTCATATACATCCATATAATATGCAATGTCCATATTTTTTACACAGATTTTATGTTTTGGGGTGGGTTGGGTGGGGCAGGTAGGGGATGGGATGGGGGGGGTAATGGGGTACTTGTCATGTCAGTGCCAGTTGCAGTCAATGCGGTCAATTGGATTGGTCAATTTATTTATACTGCGATCTTATGTAGAAACTTTGTGAATGGGAGGTCAACGGAAGTTTGACGTTTCATGCGTACGTGCACATCACTCCATCCACGTTAGGAATGACCAACACACATTGAAAATCAACTGGTATGGAACACAGCGCAACAATCTTTTGTAGTTTTTATTTCCTCAAACTGCTGCCTTGTGACGCTATCTTGTGAAATGACATCTCATCAGTTTGAATTTAACCCGAAATAACGACTTTCACCAGAGTTGGTGCTATTCCTGCTGCTTGGTTTTCAAGTGTTGTCTCTTTGAGAACCGTTTGCAGGTATTTGTATTGCATCCACTCGTACGTGACGTGTGCACCAATATGTATATGCAGACAATGCAGACACACGGGCACCTGTTGTTTTTACGTACCACAAGCTAACATGAAGCCATGGCTCACACCGTAAAGAACATTATTTGCATTATCAATTTATATAAGAGATTGCAAAGAAAAGGAGAAGCACTCGTCACTCTTTCTCCATCTCTCTCTGCGCGGATCAAATAAAGCCATGTTGGGTTTTTTCTAGAGGCTTGTTTTATTATGAGTCATATTTTGTTAAAGGTGCTTTAGGTAAAAGTGAGCAGAGAAAAAGGCCAAAAATATGTAATTTGAGATGAGAACTGTACCAATGTGATTGACAGGCAAGATGGATTCCTGAACCAATCAGGGAAGAGATGCCCTGATTGGCCAAACGAGCTAAATTGGCTCACACAGAGGCAACTCTGTACAGTCAACTCTGAAATATTCTCAGAGCATTTCACTAATAGCTGATGGATGGCTATGCCTTTTCAGACTGAAATAATCACACCTTTAAACTAATAGCTGTTAAAGCTTACCAACAGCACCTTTAAACTTTTCCCCAGTAAATACTTTAGGTTATTATGATGTGGTTGACAGCCTCATTTACATTTAAACTGCCCCAGAGCCGGTTGGGATTGTTGAGGTGAGTAGTAAAAGTAGCACGTTGTACATTTGTACCAATGGTTATTTAATTGCTGTAGCGTTGACCTAACTTCTGCACTGGTCTCATACTTGCCCTTGTGTTTGTTGTCTCTAGGACGATCGTTTGTCACTCAATGAGATTCTGGACAAGGCAGACTTTATCCGGCTCAGCACCATCACGGACTACGGAGGCATGGCCATAGACGAACATGACGAACTCTGATTTATTCCTCATTACTTATGTTGTATATGAAAATGAACTGGAATGAAAAGCCAAATGGCCAATTATGAAATGTACATATTCTTTTTTCTACAAATGTTTCTACAAACATTTTTATATGTTGTCGATTTGAAATTAATAAGCATATTGTAATACAAAGTGGAAAAAAAAAGTACAAGTAAGGTAAGTAATGCCAGCCAGTTTGCTGTGCTGCCACTCATTGGTTGTTCCAGCTCTTCTCACATGACTGGTCTAGAGTTTAGACTTTTCATTTGCAAAATTGTACAATACGTTTATCCACTTTATCCAAATTCTGACAAAATTGGAAATTGTGTGAAACTTAAATTACAAATATAGTAGGACGACATCAAAACAAGTTTTAGACCAGACCCATTTTGCAAAGACATTTGCAGAACAGAACTATGTGTAGTACTACACCCAACCTTTTCATTGTTTATCAAATAAAATCAGACATTGATGTGGGGAAAGATTTATCTGCACAAATAAAAACATGACATTTACTAGAAACAATCCCAAAAATTAAGAAAAAAAAGAAATGGCCATCGAAACACAAAAATCATATCGCCATCATTCTGAATACAAGTTGGTATGTACAGGAAAGCCTCCGTATTGCAGTCACCACCACCACCATGCCAGCAGGCCTGCTCCTCTTCCTCCTCCACCACCACAGAGGTCTCATACTTGCATCACAGGCCGGGCCTCCTTGGCCTTCAGAGTCACCCCAGACCCGGCAAACCCAGTCCCTCCCTGAGATAAGAGCAGAAAAGTATGTAGAAACAATGGACTGTTGGTTCAGTTTGTATTTTGGTCACATTCCATTTCAAGAAAGCCACATATATCAGGGTTACATTTAATTGAATGAGTGTAAAAAGAAAATAATATAAAACATACACATTATTCAACAACGACTTAAAAGCAGTAGGCTGAAGCCAGGGCTTATAAATTGATTTGTGAGACGCCTAAATTATAATCTAAATAAGTAGTCTGACTAATCAGACTGGGGGAACAGGGCCTTTCACACATTTGTTTTTAACAAATGTTGCTGAAGGAGGGTATCTGTAAGCACATAACTGATGAACACAAACTTGGCCAGGAGTAGTAAAAATTTGTCTAAAAGGTGTCAAATAAACAATAAACTGTAGAAATATACATTAAAATCCCCTCATGAAAGCTTCACCCACTTGTGTTGATATTAAGTTTCCTTTGGTAGAATATTTCCCAAAGGAAGTAGCATACAAGGCGCAACTCCGCCCCTTGCATAACATAGGACTGCTGGATCCCAGATTAGTTAATTAGTTATTTTAAACCTCCATATAAAAGTGCTGCCCGTTTTGTTAATTGTGAGGATGATTTTCTCCTTAATTCACTTGCTTTCCATCACCGAAAATAGCCCTTGGATAGTCTCCATCATTGATTGGCTTCTAAATTATGAGCAATGATACCAAACGCTCCACTGACATCTTAAGTAACCAGGCCCACTGAGCGTCTGCATGCTCATAAGGGCTCTGATGGAAATTCCACTGAGACGTAGATTATGATAGCGATTACAATTTAAAACGTAATGCCGGGTGCAATATTTATTTATTTACCAACTAAATATAATATTAAGCATTTGCCCTTCATACACATTACTGTATTTAATGTCTGTGTAGCATGTAGATTGACTGTGATGAAAGGATCAAAACCGTCACACAAGGAGCACAGAATGTGCTCCCAGTAGTTTGTGAGGTCACAGATTGAAAGCTCATCAAATGACTGGATGGAGGGACTGACCCGCTGCAGCATGACGATGTCCTTCTCTGCCAGTTTGTCCCCGGTCACAGGATCCACCATGTCCGTCCGGATCAGCTTCTCCACACACTCCTGGGTCACAACGGCGCCCCTAGAGGACAGAGTTGGGAACACGGCCGACTTAAAATGACTTACTGATGCCACATAACAGACGAGGAAGTAGGTAGCAGTCAGTTGAGAAGTACTGTTAAATATCAGTTTAATACTAGGCGACGATGTTGTTATTTATAGCAGAATATCGCTGATAAAGACAATAATCCCAAGACCCCCTTATCTAAATGAAACAAAACTCATTGTAGCTAGGGTTCATTTTTTATGAGGTTACTCACGAGGGTCTGAGTACAGAACAGGGCAGGCTGTTTCCCAAGGTGTCCTTGGTCACTGCACACACGTATCGGTCCTGTGGGGGTAAATGGAATCAAAATAAAATACATTTAATAAATACTAAACAATATATTTTCTTCTGATACTTGTGATGTCTGAAACTCCCAGTGTGGACGTTTCCTGCAAGGGATTCTAGGACCAAGAGTTGCTCCACAGTGGACACTTTAGGGCAATGCAACAAAATCATATATGGAGCCTGTTCTTCATACAGAATTAATTTAACGGCAATGATCCACTGCATGGTACCAGCTCAACTCCACTCTAGACTTTTGGTACCAGGTGCTGGTTTTTTACCACCCCCTAGCTTGAAATTGCCACGTCGTCATCTCTTGGTTTTTCACGGGTTGCCATTTCTCTCAAAAAAATGCCAGCTACTACAGTAGCTTGGCTATTTTAAAAGGCGTCTTTATGCAGGCAGTCCCATGTCTCAGGTACCAGGTACCAAATTTGGCCGAATGGGCAACCAAAAAAATGTAGAGTTGAACCGGTACCATGCAGTAGAAAAGCACCATAATTGTAAAATATGCCGCTAATTAAATTTGACAACGAACGATCAATCCAAAGTTACCGTTTTTTTTAAATGTGATGGTTTAGAGTTCACTTCAGACAACTTTATTAATCCCAATCCAAAAATTAATTTGCAGTTTACCAGTCCTTACACACAACTGAAAAACACTCACAGATAAGATCAATTATATATGAAAGCAACCATACAAGAGCAGCAGTAGGTAAAATAAAAAACCTTTGTTATTGGTCATATAAATAACTGAGTCTAAAGAATAAAAGAATGTGACGGTCATTTAAAATGACAGCAGAGGGAATGAAGGCCTTAGAGTAGCGGTTTGCTCTCCTAAGGGGCACCTTATAACGCTGGCTTGAGGGCATTACAGTGGATTCACTGGACAGAACATGGTCAGATTGACTGATCATTTGTTTTGCCTTCTCTGCCACCTGTTTCTCCCACAGAGAGAACAAGTCTATGCTGGGCTCCAATTACAGTGCATCCGGAAAGTATTCACAGTGCTTCACTTTTTCCACATTTTGTTATGTTACAGCCTTATTCCAAAATGGAATAAATTCATTTTTTTCCTCAAAATTCTACACACAACACCCCATAATAACATGAAAAAGGGTTTTTTTTTTTAAATGTTTGCAAATTTATTAAAAATAAAAAACTAAGCAATCACATGTACATAAGTATTCACAGCCTTTGCTCAATACTTTGTTGATGCACCTTTGGCAGCAATTACAGCCTCAAGTCTTTTTGAATATGATGTCACAAGCTTGGCACACCTATCTTTGGGCAGTTTTGCCCATTCCTCTTTGCAGCACCTCTCAAGCTCCATCAGGTTGGATGGGAAGCGTCGGTGCACAGCCATTTTCAGATCTCTCCAGAGATGTTCAATCGGATTCAAGTCAGGGCTCTGGCTGGGCCACTCAAGGACATTCAGAGTTGTCCTGAAGCCACTCCTTTGATATCTTGGCTGTGTGGTTCGGGTCGTTGTCCTGCTGAAAGATGAACCGTCGCCCCAGTCTGAGGTCAAGAGCGCTCTGGAACAGGTTTTCATCCAGGATGTCTCTGTACATTGCTGCATTCATCTTTCCCTCTATCCTGACTAGTCTCCCAGTTCCTGCAGCTGAAAAACATCTCCACAGCATGATGCTGCCACCACCATGCTTCACTGTAGGGATGGTATTGACCTGGTGATGAGCGGTGCCTGGTTTCCTCCAGACATGACGCTTGGCATTCACACCAAAGAGTTCAATCTTTGTCTCATCAGACCAGAGAATTTTGTTTCTCATGGTCTGAGAGTCCTTCAGGTGCATTTTGGCAAACTCCAGGCGGGCTGCCATGTGCCTTTTACTAAGGAGTGGCTTCCGTCTGGCCACTCTACCATACAGGCCTGATTGGTGGATTGCTGCAGAGATGGTTGTCCTTCTGGAAGGTTCTTCTCTCTCCACAGAGGAACGCTGGAGCTCTGACAGAGTGACCATCGGTTTCTTGGTCACCTCCCTGACTAAGGCCCTTCTCCCCCTATCGCTCAGTTTAGAGGGCCGGCCAGCTCTAGGAAGAGTCCTGGTGGTTCCAAACTTCTTCCATTTACGGATGATGGAGGCCACTGTGCTCATTGGGACCTTCAAAGCAGCAGAAATTTTTCTGTACCCTTCTCCAGATTTGTGCCTCGAGACAAATCCTGTCTCGGAGGTCTACAGACAATTCCTTTGACTTCATGCTTGGTTTGTGCTCTGACATGCACTGTCAACTGTGGGACCTTATATAGACAGGTGTGTGCCTTTCCAAATCATGTCCAATCAACTGAATTTACCACAGGTGGACTCCAATTAAGCTGTAGAAACATCTCAAGGATGATCAGTGGAAACAGGATGCACCTGAGCTCAATTTTGAGCTTCATGGCAAAGGCTGTGAATACATGTGATTTTAGTTTTTTTATTTGTAATAAATTTGCAAACATTTAAAAAAAACAACCCTTTTCATGTTGTCATTATGGGGTGTTTTTGAGGAAGTTTTGAGGAAAACATGCATGCATTTATTCCTTTTTGGAATAAGGCCGTAACATAACAAAATGTGGAAAAAGTTAAGAGCTGTGAATACTTTCCGGATGCACTGTATCTTGGAACAGACTTTCACAATACCATTTAGGCTGTTCTTGTCCTTCACAGACAATCCATTCAACCAGAAAATAAATGAGAAAGTTAGAAGACTTCAAATAAATGATCGAACACAATTACATTAAATAGTATCACAGACAGGTAGTCATCATCACACCATTGAACAAAGGCAGGTAAGGTACAACCATGATCTGAGTCATCAGAGAATTTCACAAGATAGCTGCCCTTTTGAAAAGTCCTGCAGCTGTCTGTGTACATAATAAAAAGCAAGGTGGACACTACCCGGAGGGTAGCCCGTATTTGAGACCTTGGTGTTGGGCATGTGTCCTTATACACAAGAATAAAACGTTTGGCTTTCGCCACACCTTTACCAGCTTGGTAAGCAAACTGCAAGTGGTCTAATCTACCATCACATCTTTTAAAATGTTCTCAAAAATGTTCATAACAAGGGATGTAAGCGCAACAGGTCTAAACTCAGGTCTAAAATAGTTAGATTTTGGGATGGGTATTATCACAGATGTTTTCCAGATTGTAGGTATCTGTATATGATCAGTCAGAGGGGGCGCTGTCCCTGCGGTTTGATCTGGAGTGTAGGAGAGTTACTCTTTAACCAGCTGATGTTGTCTGTGGGGTGACTGACCTGGGCGCGTGAGCAGGGCCACCCTATCCAGGCTGGGGTCCAGCGGGGTGAAGCGCACCGTGATCAGCTCATTCATCTTGATGGGACGTCCCGACATGGGACACAGCACCGTCTTACTCTGGAGGGGCGGAGAAAGACATTTTATATTGGGGAGATGATGGACAGTAAAAAAAAAAAAAATACTAAAATTCTGAATGATGGCCAAAATAAGCAAGTTTCACTTTAGCAACAACAAACATGTGAGGGGGGGGGGGGTCCACCATGACATGAACCTTGATACCCAACAGCATAAACCTCTCAAAACATACAAGAGGACCATCTATTCAATAAAATGAAATCATGTACTGGGGTTGTTGGTTTGTTTGTTCTCAATGAAATGTCCATGTTTTTTTTTTCATAACCCAAGATTCTACAGCACGGAAGTTACTATTCATAAGTTACTATTATGATCATCATAATTAGTTAGCACAATGATTATCGGTTACCTTTGCCATCTGGGAATTGCTTAAAGCAATTTGTGCACTTATATTGTACATTATATGGCGCTGTATATATTGGTAATATAATAAAATATGCCACTGATTCCTTCTATATTTGAATAATAAACTGCGACTGGAGACTTTTTCCCCTGCCGAGATTTTCCACCTCACGCCTCATTGCAGCTGCCGGCCACAGTGGGGCACCCTCACCGGTTTCTTCAGCAGAGTGGGCTTGGCCTCGGGGGTCAGGGAGGGGATCCAGAAGCTGGGCAGACTCGCCGCCGTGTCGGCCTTGGAGGAGGTGCCCGCCGAGGTGCCCGCACCGCTCTGGCTGTCGGCTGTGACCAACAGACCAGCCTCTTTCCCCTGGCCTGGAGAGCAGGTACCGGTTAGAACAATTCCCATGGAGTTCCCATTGAGATAATAGTAATAATATGAAGCATCTACATCATCATTTGAACAGCACCTTCCCTACTGAATTTGTAGGACTATAGACGACCATTATGCTCCTCACACTGACCAGCATGTGGCTAGAGGGCCAGAGAGACCACCATTGGGCCGGAGAGACCACCACTATGCTCCTCACACTGACCAGAGTGTGGCCGGACAGATTCAAGAACACACCCAGTGGAATGTGCAACAGAACAATGCTATGCTCCTCACAATGACCAGAGCGTAGCCAGAGAGACCAATGCTACACTCCCCACACTGACCGGAGGTGAAAGGGTTGATGGGTTTGGAGACGATGCTGCTCTCCCGGGTTTTGAACCTCTCCACCTGCGCCCTCTCCCCAGATTTGGACTCCAGGTTGCTGTCGCTCTTCAGGGCCTTCTTCTGCTTCTCGTAGGCCTGATGGGGGTGTTGTTTTGAAACGAAAGTGGCTGAACAAATGTGAAGCTAGTCGCTGTGAATCAACTAAAGGCCAATACAATATAGAGCCCTACATCAGGTGGCATCATTAATGTTTCCACGAAGACCTACAGATAAGCACGCCACATTTTGTCGCAGGGTGTTACGTCTGAGATTGTGTTGGAGTAAGTAGAGTATGTTGGAGTAACATCCCACAACTCACACAGTAGTAAATATGAAGTAAATTAAATTGGACAATCTGCTGCAGTGTTAAACAGAAGCACAAGGCCTGCACTACCTTCATTTTCTTGGCAATATCCGTCTTCTGGTGGAGTATGTATTCCAGGATGGCTTGCTTCTCATACAGGTACCCATCTGGCCTGAGGACACGGAGCAAAGCAAATCACAACACACCCACAGGAGTAGCGTCCAAGCAGTAGGTTGTTGTTATCGTTATTGTGTGTGTGTGTGTGTGTGTGTGTGTGTGTGTGTGTGTGTGTGTGTGTGTGTGTGTGTGTGTGTGTGTGTTTGGGGGGGGGGGGGGGGCATACGTTACAACAGGGTCTCGGCACGGCTGGAGAGAGAGGCAGCAGCAGTCAAAGTCTTTGATGGCATCTTTGCCCAGTCGCACACTCTGTGTCCCATAGCCCGATGCAGCTGCATAGGGACGACATGTTCACTCATACGCACTCAAAAGGAAGGATCGTGGATTGGGGGAAATTAAGCAGTTTCAAGATGGAGACAAAAATATCGATTACAATGGTGATTATGTGAACTAGACTTGGTGTGAACTAGATTTCAATGGTCAAGGAGACTTTTCACAACAGAATTGGTTGGTCAATAACCAACATTCTGGCAGCAGGAGCCCAGTTGTACACTTGTAGTCTTAACTTACCTGTGTCTTTCCTTTTTTCGTGGTACGTGTAAACTGCTCCGGCCGTGCAGTTCTTTCCGTGGCGGGTCATGGCGTTAAGAGTCTTCCTTTGTGAGAACAATACACTCATTCACGGGATGTTGACACGAATATCTAATAGGTGACATAGTCCTGCTTGTTGTAAAACACTCAACATGTTGTTCAATGTGATGTTCCCGGGCTTGTTCGGCTGCTTGATTGCAACACACAACTAAACAGCTTCTCTTGCCACGTCGTGTGTGGCATCAACACGTTGTTATTGCTGCCCGCGTTTAGCTCATTCGATGTAGAATACATGAAGTCAGGGATGTCAAACTCATTTGCGGTTGAGGGCCGGAACAGACCAAATGCTACTCAGCGGGGGCCGGACAAACAAATCACCATGAAAATACATATGAAACTCTTACAACTCGTGCAGCTTAGTGGTTATTTGTAAGAGCTACAACCATTTTTTGTGTGATTATGAATAAAGTGAAGAAATCAACCAGAAAGATGAATCCATCCAACCGTCCAATCCATTTTATGAAATTGCCGCATTTTTGACACCCCCGCATTGTCATTATATTTACATTTATCGCCAGACTATAGCGTGCGGTGCGGGATCATAAGAGTAATAACACTGTGATTCTCTGGATGATATTCGACTCTACACAATACAAACAATGGTCACTGTATTTATACTGACAGACACATATAAACGTGACGTTGCGTTACCTTGTAACAGAACCAGAGGCTGCTGCTGTTGCTGCTCGTATGTTCACCTGCGCGGACAACAGTTTATAAACAGGAAGCGGGTGTCTCCTCGTTGTCCTTCACTTAATGCCTCCGGTGGAAGCAAACTACCGCTCGGAGTTCCTACGACCTAATCGTAAAATCTCATTGTTAAATTCGAAGAGCTGAACTATAATTCGCAAAATTCCTTCATTGTGAGAATCAGCAATATTGCTTGACATAGGTGTTGGTTCAACCCGAACTGCCTCAATGGTTGCTCCTCAAACGTGCATGTTACTGTACATGTTGCATAGTATGCATATTGAGCCATGCTGTGCAGTAATATTGCCCAGACACTTCATAATCTTACTTTCTTCACCAGAACTGAGCTGTCCTCCCAGTTGCCCGCTGTGACCCACCTAAACACACCCACCCACCACCAATGGCCTGGTATTATTCCCACCTAAACACACCCACCGCTCGGTAACATGCTGGTGATGTTATTGTGCTGTGTTTTGTTTCATGGGAAGATAGTCCCAGCTGTTACTCTATGCTGCACATTCAGAAATAGAGAACAAAAGCAACTTAAAAATTGCCATGTGTTGACATAACCAAGGTTGATGTTGATAGGGCCTATAGATGACTCTTCATCTTCTATCATTTGGGCTTTTAATGTTGAATACTACTTCGAACAAACCCCTTTTCCATCTTGAAATATTGAGCATTTTTGTTGAGGAATAGGCCTATAGCAACTAAATATATAAAACATACTTTTTCAACATATGGTGCCTAAACAATGAGGGCATCAAAACTACTGGTCTTTTGAGCTAATTTATTTATTATATTTATTATTTATCTTAAATTATGTTAAAATCTAAATTGAATCTTAATTTATTCTTATTCTTTCACTGTTGGTAATTTAGCCACGGTGTTGTTGAATGAATTGTTTAAAATCAAATATATAGTGAAAGAACTGTATTGTGAATGATATTTAATTTAAGGTATAATCAAATGTTTTGATGATTTATGTACACGGCTTTATATTGCTTACCTTAGCTTTCCTCATTGAGGACATTATGTGTTGTCCTCCATTTTACCTCTTTTAATGTTCCATGATTTCTTATTTTTCTTCTTATTTCTTATTATGTTATATTATGATATTACTAATGATATGATATTATGATATACTAATGTTGATTGACCAATATATATATGTAAAGGATATAAAAATGTTCATTGAACATGAAAACATAATCTAGTTGCTTTCTTTTATGTTTCTTTATTTTACTTAAGTTAATCCATGCAATCAATTGCTCTGGTGTGTGATTGCTCTGGCCTGTCGGGTTTTCCTGTGGGGGGAACACATGGACTTGAAGCCTGCAACACCGTCTTGTTTCATTTGCTTCTATATCCCCCCTTACAGGGCGACATAACATTTGGAGGCCCCGCTTGGGATGTGTGCGATGGGATTAGCGTCTAAGAGATAGATGTCCCCAACCGTCACACAGCCTTTTTACACTACTCATCGAGAGCAGGTGGTGAACCGGCTACACTGGGATCTTAATCGTCTGAGAAGTGCATGCAATCTGAGGTATCCATACATACTAGGAGAGCTGCTCCAACTTTTCAAAGGCTAAAAGATACCACTTCACACTGTTAATACCCACGCTCTGCTAGAAGGATGGATTCATCAGAAGTGGAGAAATTACAGCTAGAAGTACTTAGAGAATTGTGTGTGCTGCCCAGAACTGAATTGGTTGAATTGGTGTGACTTTCTAAGCATCGCAGGACCAAAGTTTGAGCATGTTACTGGCAAGGGTCAAACAGCTCTCATTTCACTAATTTCAAACTACATACAGCTGGAGGGGCTCGAAGAACTTGAGGATGAGGGAATGTCTGAGCTACTTCATCTTCAAGACAAAATTTCTGAGCTCCAAGCAGTTGGTAAAATGGACCCACAAAAACAGGAGCAAGAGGAGGAAAAGATATTGAAGGAAATTGAGGCCTTGCAGCTCCAGTTGAGTAACACACAGAAACAGAGTGACATAGTTTCCAGCAGGAAGTCAGCACAGAGCACAGCCCACAGTCATGCATCTTCCCCATGGCATAAGGACTTTAAAATATCTGGCCAAATCGGGGATCCCGGACAGAAAGACCGACTCACCTTTTCAAGTTTAGCTCATCAAATCGAACATGGTCTAAGTAAAGGTTTTCCAGAACTAGAGATTGTAGATACTGTGATAAGAGCAATTTCTCCCAGCATGCAGCTTTGTAGCTATCTGGAGGGGAAAGCTAACTTGACCTTACCCACACTGAGACGGATACTCCGTTCGCACTACCAAGAGAAGAGTGCCACCGATCTCGATAAGCAGCTGACTTGTGAGGTTCAGGGCGTCAAAGAAACCCCACAGAACTTTCTTATTCGTGCTTTCGACCTGAGACAGAAGATCTTGTTCGCCTCGCAGGAAGCTGAGTCAGGCCTCAAATATGACCCAGAGTTAGTGCAGAACATGTTCCTTCACACTGTGTTAAATGGCCTGCAGAGTGACAATATCAAACAGGATCTCCAGCCATATCTTGAGCAATCTGACACCTCAGATGAAGTGTTACTTGAGCGAATGAACATAGCATGTGCCTATGAGACAAAATAAGAGAAAAGTACGAGGACAACAACGGCCGGTTACTATCCACTCAGCTCAGTCCAGCAATACTCCAGTTGGAAAACCGTCAATTCAACAAAGTTCAGGTAATATCTCCCCTCTACTTTCCCAGCTTGAAGAGATGAGGTCTGAAATGGCTCTACTGAAAGATCTAAAAGCTGAAGTGTCACAAATTAGGGAGGCTATGCAACAGCCCCAGTATACGCCCAGACAGCAACCACCAGCGGAAGGACCAGGTAGTGCAGCAGTTCAGCAGTTCCCAGGGCAGCAGATGCAGGGAACGCCACAGGGATACTGGTCCACTTCTGGCCCTAGACAGAGAGGAGGGACCGCCCAATTTCAGCAGAGGTTTGCCCCACAGCGCAGCTTTCTACCTCCAAACCGTGGATGTATGAGACGATGTGTTGGCTGTCAACAGAGTGGAGCTGATGACTACTGCATGCACAGGTGTGGCAGCAGCGAACATTTCATGGCTGGTTGTCGAGTTACCAGCTACGGTTTGGAGGGGATCCTTTAAACAGAGAGGGGTTGCTCACACGGGACAGGGAGTGACCGGTTACACAGCAAGGTCCCAGCATTGTGCGTATTGCAGACAAAAGGGCGAAGGGGTAAGACTGAAGCAATGTGCATCATGTAAAAAAGTGCTTTACTGTTCTAGGCTATGTCAAGTTGATAATTGGATTGTGCACCAAGAAAAATGTGCACCATCCTCATGTATGACTGTTAAGACTACCCCAAAAAGAGAAAAACAGGCCAAAGCGGCTCCATTGGTAGGGAAAAAGTACCTGATTGACTGTTACATCCAAGATCAAAGGGTTCAAGCTTTGTGGGACTCAGATTCCCAATAAACAATAATTGACGAGCTCTGGAAAGAGGTGCACTTGCCGTATAGGAGACTAAGAGACATTGCTGAAATTCTGGACACCGCGGACACACCCTAGTGGCAGCAAATGGGGAGAACATGCCATATGCAGGATGGGTAGAGATAACGCTCAGATTAGCTTCAGAGGGGGCAACCACCACAGAAGTTATCGTCCCCAACACTTGAAGGGTAGTAAACTTGTTCGACCAATAATCGGCTCTAATGTCATTGTATTGAATTAAAACAGGCCAATACTACTGACAGGGAACGACTGGGTCATACATTGAGGGCAGTATTTCCTGATCTCGAGCTGAACCAAGCGCAAGCATTTGTAGAACAAATAAGTGCTGGGAAAACCAATGAGTCTGGTCGGTCGTCGCGCGCTTATGACGCTCCCAGTGACGACACTCGTCGGCCAATCAGTGGAAGGCAGTCGGCTGACGTCACGTCATAGTACCGCTTCGGCTGGCTTGGAACCAGGGTCAGATGTGATACCAAATAGTACCTGATATCAGGTACTACGTGCTAGTGGAAACACGCAAATACCGCGCCGTACCGCGGCGTACCGCAGCGTACAGTGACCATGGAAGAGGGGCATTAGTGTCGTCATACATTATAGTCTTTCAGCACTGCAACAGCTTCATTGCAAATCAAACAGACACACTTCTGTATTCTATGAAGAAATATTCATTTTCCCACCGTGTCTGAAATTTTCTGCACTCACTTGCTATTTTGCGTTTCTTATATTCTGCCATGTTTGGCCACCTGTAGCAACATTTTGCTTTGGTTGAAGCTGCCTTTTCAAGGCAGTAGCTCCACCTAGTGTTAAAACTAAGAAGTACAATACAGTAAAGCGCAAGTTTTATGTGTCGGCCATATTCCATTCCATTTTCAGAATTTGCTGCGGGCTAATTAAAAATGGACCATGGGTTTGGACACCCCTGCTTTACATACTCCCCTTTAAAGACAGATGCCGTCCCGACATCATAACTAGCACAATATTACCAAGACCAGGTTACATGCTTACAGCAGTTGACAAATGCGACCTTACAATAGTTCACACATTTCGTTTGTGTACCTGTGAGCACTCGACTTGTTCAAAAAGTCCTTGAGTGTATGGAGTGTGTGTATAAGTACTCGGCTTGTCCAAAAGTCCATGAGTGTGTAGATTGTGTGTGCGATAGTCCTCTAGGTGCTCTTCCTTCAGCACCCAGGTACACCAACAGGCTGGTAGTTAAAGGGCTGCATCGGAGTCATCCATGTACCTGTTGCTTGCGTTGCTCCATAGGTCACTGGCAAGTACCAGTACATGGTGTTACTCGGGAGTCCAATACCATAACAGACTGGATTGCCGAGCTGGTCATATGTGAAAAATCTCAGAGCTCGTCTCTCTCTCACTGGTCGCTGATATTCTTGTTCTGTTTCACCATTGCTTCCACTTGGAACAGGTGACAGTGGCATTCTCTCTCCCAGGATACTTTGCTCTTGAACTCTCATCTCTCCTTGGCCCGATGTCTCTTCATTTAACATGTCCCCCCTGTCCTGAGCCTCTCTCCGCTGGGATATGTCTTGTCGCTGCTCAGCATCCTCTGAGGATCCTGTGAATTCCCTGTCAGCATCCTCTCTGTCTGTATCTACCTGAGACTGTGTCACAGGCAGAGGCTGATCCCTGAACATCGGATAGTACCCATAGTCATCGTCATCGCTATCATCCTTTTCTTGATTTGATTCTTCCCTGTCTCTCCTGGTCTGATCAGTGACTTGTCTAGTTTGGCAGGTCTAAGCTGGATCTCTAGGGGCAAGTGGTCACATGGCAACAGGAGGTTACGGTGCAGAACTCTTCCTCTCCCTTTTCCTTGCTCCGGCAGTACTTCATATATTGGCATATCTTTTCCCATCTGACGGATGACTTTGTGGATGCAATCTTCCCAGTGGTTCCGAAGCTTCCCTGTTCCCCCTCGGGGTGTCATATTCCTTACAAGGACCCGGTCACCCTCATGCAACACAGAACTCCTCACTTTGCTGTCATGGTTTCTCTTGCTCCTCTCGGCACATTTCGTTGCATTTGTTGTTGTGATCTCGTATGCCTCTTGCATTTGTTCTTTCCATTTTTTCATGTATTCCTGATGATCAGTCCTCCCCATCTCAGGGCTCAAGCCGAACAGCAAGTGGACAGGTAGTCTTGGTGACCTCCCGAAAAGATAGAATGGAGAGAAACCTGTGACTTCACACCGAGTGCTGTTGTATGCATACATTAGTTTATGCAATGACTCCTTCCAATTTGACTTCTGCTTCTCAGTCAGCGTTCTCAACATTTGCAGTAGTGTTCTATTCAGCTGCTCAACTTGTCCGTTACCTTGCGGGTGATACGGTGTTGTTCTTGAGCCCATCACTCCACCATTTTTTTTTAGCTGTGCAAATAACTGATTCTCAAATTCACCTCCTTGGTCGTGGTGAATTCTCAGAGGAAAAACAAACTTCAGTGCATAATCATTGAACACCTTGTCGGCAACTGTCTTGGCAGATTTCGAGGTTGTGGCATAGGCTTGTGCAAAGCGTGTGTAATGATCGACGATTAGCAATATGTATTCATATCCACGTTTACATTTGTCCAAATGCAGAAAATCAATGGATACCAATTCAAATGGCTGGGTTGTGACAATGGAGGTGAGAGGAGTTCTTACTCTCTGCAGGGCTTCTTCTGTTTGATACAGGCACAGCTTCGAGACACATAATGCTCTATCTCTCGCTGCATGTGTGGCCAGAAACGATCTTGAACTAGTGATGTTGTGCATTCCACACCTTGATGTCCCATTTCATCATGAAGTTGTCTCAGGACTGTTGTTTTGTACTTCTCTGGTAGCAGAAGTTGTTTCGTAGTAGCAGTCTTTCGGTGAAGTATACCATCTCCATCTAAACTGAGTTTTTCCCAATCACGGAGTAAACACTTGCTCTGTGCACTGAATGGTTTCAGCTCCTGTCCCACAGGCCTATTATCTGACAGTTTGCAATCTATGACGGGGCCAATATGCTGATCATCTCTTTGAGCTTGACAGCTGCTCTCTTCACACCCCATAGTCATCACAGGCCAAGCTGTGTCTCTTGTCTCCATAGCTTGAACTGTAGCTTGTACTGAAGGAGAGGACATTTCCTCTGTACACTCATCATTGCTTCTATGGGCATCCTTGAAAGTCCGTCAGCATCACAGTTCTCTTTGCCCGGGCGATATCTGATGGTTAAATAGAAGTCTGCCAGTTCAGCAACCCACCTATATCCTGTGGCATTGAGTTTGGCTGTGGACAGCACATAGGTAAGTGGATTGTTGTCCGTGTACACAGTGCAAGGTGAACCAATCAAGTAGTCTCGAAACCGTTCGGTGACAGCCCACTTCAAAGCCAGGAATTCCAACTTCCCTGAATGAAGATGGTAATTTTTCTCAGCTTTGGTCAGTGTGCGGGATGCGTAGGCTATTACACGCAGTTTTCCCTCCTGTTCTTGATACAGCACTGCACCTAGGCCTTGGTTTGAAGCGTCTGTGTGCAGAACGAATGATTTGTTGAAGTCTGGGAATCCGAGTATTAGTGGCTCAACCAGGCAGTCAATTAATTTTTCGAGTATCTGCTGGTACTCAGTCCATGTAATCGGTTTATTAGAAGGTACCCCTCTGTTCTTCCCTTTTTCTTTCCTTATCCTTGGGTTACTATCCTTGGGTTTGTTTGCTCCCGGGTCTGCTTCGAGCAGGGCATACAGAGGTCCCGCCATGTGGGAGAAGTCCCTAATGTACTGTCGGTAGTAGCCCAGTAGTCCCAAGACCGCCCTCAGCTCTCCTACAGTCCTTGGCTTCTTCTCCTTTAAAGCTCTCACAGCCAGAGTATCAGTGGGGTCCATTTTACTACCCTCGGCCGACACGATTCGCCCCAGGTAGCGGGCCTCACGCCTGAACACTTCACATTTACTGGGCTTCAGCTTTATTCCATGCTGCCGTAGTCGCTGTAGCACTGTTCTCACATTCTCCACGTGGTCCTCAAATGACCTACTGAAGACCAGGGTGTTATCTAAGTATGGAACGCATATCTCGTCCCTGAAACCTTCTAGACATTCTTCCATGCAACGCTGGAAGGCAGCTGGAGCGTTCATCAGACCAAATGGAATTCTGATCCATTCATAGAGACCCCAGGGAGTCACAAAAGCAGTGTGTTGCCTCTCCAGGCATTTAATATTATTACATTTATTTCTTAAGTAATTACTTTACAGTTTAAATTAGCTAATGTAAAAATTCATATTATTTTGCCGTTTTAGTTTTGCGATGATGTCACTTCCGGTTTAGTCACTTCCTGCGATCTTCCTGTTAAAACTTACCTGAGTAGAAGGAATGGCCGACATGTGCATCGGAACATAATCAATCAGCATTGACTTGGAAGCATCAAAGAGGCAATGCCTTTTTCACCGTCTGTTGATGAAGAAGTGTGACAGTAAAAGGTCAAGCTTACTACGACTCTGTCTTCATTGGCTACGGTTTAACTCAGTGTTTAGTCAGAGTTTCGACACACTGCACGAGAACACTACAAGCAGTCATGGGTCTGCTCTCTTTGGCCATGAAGCCCTGATGGTAGGCTTTCCCTTGATCCAGGAGTGAGAACCAGGAGTTTCCTCATAGGCCAACCGCCAGCCTATACCCAGAGTGCAGGATATCATCCTGCACTCTGGGTACTCTGAGTGGCGATCAGGTCTTTCTGTTCACTTCACGGAAATCAATACACAGTCGTAAACTCCCATCCTTTTTCCAAACACAGACGACTGGTGATGCGTATGGTGAAGTAGACTTCTCTACCCAGCCCTGTGCGATGAGGTTATGCATATAGTCTTTCATTTCACGATACAATGGCTTACGCACGGATAAAATACGTTTTGTATCATGTTCATTATCTTTCAATGATATACGGAGTTGCAGTTTCTCTATGCAGCCTATATCATCATCTGTTCTCGAAAAGGAGGCCGACTCCTCTCTCAACATCTTGTGAACCACCTCTCTCTCTGGCTCACTGAGATGGCTCAGATCCACAGGTGGGTTCCATACATCGTCAGCTTGATTCTTCTTGGCTCTAATTTGATTCATCATAGCTGGAGGTGGAGGGCGGGACCCCTCTAGTATGGATGCTGGATAAACTGTCTGAATGTGCTGGACAGTCCCGATCACAGTTCTCCCTGCCAACACTACATCATGGTCTGTCGGGTTCTGCACGTTCACAGTAATTGATGGTTTGTTTCCTTTAATCAGTTTTACGATTGTGTCACAGAATTCAAGTCCGTCTGTCCAACGGGGATTCACATCGGGCTCAAAGATCAGGGTGGTATCTTCATGTGGTGAGTGCATATGCACGTGGCACTCAACTTGGACAGAAACGTGTTTGGGTATGTTGATCCTCCCCTTCTTTGTCTTAACAACATACTCATTGGTTTTCCAAGCACTTATTTGTTCTACAAATGCTTGCGCTTGGTTCAGCTCGAGATCAGGAAATACTGCCCTTCACATCTCAACCACCAAACTTATCCCTGACCTGCCAGCCATCCTTCAGTCCAAAGCCCAGCATCACTGCTCCCACTGAGTGCAACGCTGTTCCCATTATAGGTGAGAAATATACTACACAGTATTCATGCATTAATAAGCCCAATTACTTAATAAATTCAGCCAATTAATGTTGATAGCATTTTCTAAAAAACGTTAGTGGATGTGTGAACAAGCCCAATAACTTATTTGCATAACAAGTTTGAAATATACCCATTCCCCTTATTCCCCCCCCCCCCCCTTTATACAGGGCTGTGAAGCTGATCACCATCCTGACTAAGAAGCAATCTGAGGCTGCTGTTTTGAGAATGTGCAGTCAACCATTTTTGTAACAAAATAAATAAAAACCCATTAATGGAAAGCTGATGTAGGCTGTTTTTTTCTTTAAGCATATTCAATTATCAAGCACAATGTATCTACATTTGATTGATTTTGCTAACTTTAATACACTAGAGGTGAGGCGATATACCCCACCTATAGTGAGTGGCCCAGCCCTTTGTGTATTTTGCTGTATGTGGCCCTCAGTGAAAAAAGTTTGGACACCCCTGATGTAAAGGATATAAAAATGTTCATTGAATATGAAAACATAATCTAGTTGCTTTCTTTTATGGTTCTTTATTTTACTTAAATTAATCCATGCAATTAATTGCTCCGTGGTTTGATTGCTCTGGCCTGTCAGGTTTTCCTGTGGGGGAACGTGTTGCTCAAGGCTCGTTCATTATACATTGGACTTGATTGGACTTATATCCCCCCTTACAGGGGCGTATAACATACTGTATACACATACATAACATAACAAACTATATCTGGAGAGTTTGTTGGAATATTTGATTTATATTTATGTCTTGAACCACATTTACCTTTATTTTAAAGGTATGCACTCACCTTGTAAACAGAGGCGCAATACTAGAGAATGGTGCACATTTCTCGATCAGCAGTCTAGCAGTATTGTATAATGTGTAAAGAATAATGCACCATTGTTTCTTCAACAGCAGAAAGTCTTGTCGATCTGGATACTAGCCCTCAGAGAGGCCTTGACTTTAACACACTATGTAAGCACATTTATAGCTTTAGTAGACATGTTAAAACACAGACAGTGAAAATGTCCCCCTTGTTTAATTAATACAAAACCCAATTCTCTTTGAAGAACACAAATATTCTACAAGTATCTTAAAAAGAACCTCTAAACCTGCACTGTGTAAGTTTTCCCATTAGCAGCCTCTAGTGGCTTGAGTTGTAGTTATACTATAATTTTTAGACCAGTAGTTCCTGATCTTCCCGTGACCCTTTATATTTCTAGATCTGAAAATGCCACCCCAACTTTAACTTTTGTGCATCTGTTTCCACACAAATTGTTTTTACCCAATCAACATCTGCGGGTCATATCATATGTCCCAGTAAACGTAATCGCATTGCTGCTATTAGCAGTAGTTCGCTTGTGGCTATGAATCATTAGGCAGCTTACATATACAGGACTTCTTTGAGACATTTAAAAAAAAAAAGTTTTCTAAAATGGATGATCAAACATCTATATCTTATCTTAAGTCAGCAGTCTCCTGTGACCCTATATGCATATCAGGGGATCCCAAGTGTGGTCCTGACCCCAAGGTTGGGAACCACTGTTTTAGACGTTGTCTGAGATTTTCCCACAGTGGGGGGGGGGGGGGGGGGTGGGGGATGTAAAGAGAAAGATATTCCTGGCCGTGTTTTATTCTTTATAAACGTTCTAGTTCAGGTATCTTTTTATGGAGTAAATAGCTGCAGTAGAAAAGTTACATAGTGCAGGTTTAACTTCTGTCAATGAACAATAATACACAAATATACTCAGTTAGTTATTGTTTTTACATGATCTCTCCCAATATCATTGTGTACATATTTAGAATGTTGACAAAATAAATTAATGCAAATCATAAGAGAATATCGGTGGTGTTAGCAGTCTTCTGGCACAAATATAATTTTGGCCACATGGTGGCAACAGATTGCGGGCCAACTATTTCTTATCGTCATCGAAGACATCTGCTACAGTCCTGGGGGTTGAGAAAAGAAGCAGTGGTCAATTGTATTTTTTTGTAAAAGTACTGTCAACAGACTATGGAAATTATGTTCTCGTACTGGCCTCATATGTTACTTACTTGTAGATTGTCCCAGTGAATTCATCTAGAAAACCACCTAGAATGGGATGGAATTAACCACTTTAATTGGGTTCCTGTTCAAACACACAAACATATTTATTGTGTTTGCCAACCTTGGCTTATACACCTACCTGGTTGGCAAAGTGTCTTGCACATCGGACACACATGACAGAAACTGCACATCTGTGGAACAGGGCAGAAAAGGCAGTGTCACACACAAGAAACATACAGTAAATAGAAGATTGCAACCAACTGAATAGCCCCCCCCCCCTTCCCTTCCAAGTTTGTAAGAGAGCTACAGTGGCCTTCAGACACCAGTATCTACTTTCAATGATTGTCTATGATGGCATTGAGTAGCCTGAATCTATCAAATTAAGAAGATCCTTGCATAGATATGGTTATTTAATTGCTGTAGCGTTGACCTAACTTCTGCACTGGTCTCATACTTGCCCTTGTGTTTGTTGTCTCTAGGACGATCGTTTGTCACTCAATGAGATTCTGGACAAGGCAGACTTTATCCGGCTCAGCACCATCACGGACTACGGAGGCATGGCCATAGACGAACATGACGAACTCTGATTTATTCCTCATTACTTATGTTGTATATGAAAATGAACTGGAATGAAAAGCCAAATGGCCAATTATGAAATGTACATATTCTTTTTTCTACAAATGTTTCTACAAACATTTTTATATGTTGTCGATTTGAAATTAATAAGCATATTGTAATACAAAGTGGAAAAAAAAAGTACAAGTAAGGTAAAGTAATGCCAGCCAGTTTGCTGTGCTGCCACTCATTGGTTGTTCCAGCTCTTCTCACATGACTGGTCTAGAGTTTAGACTTTTCATTTGCAAAATTGTACAATACGTTTATCCACTTTATCCAAATTCTGACAAAATTGGAAATTGTGTGAAACTTAAATTACAAATATAGTAGGACGACATCAAAACAAGTTTTAGACCAGACCCATTTTGCAAAGACATTTGCAGAACAGAACTATGTGTAGTACTACACCCAACCTTTTCATTGTTTATCAAATAAAATCAGACATTGATGTGGGGAAAGATTTATCTGCACAAATAAAAACATGACATTTACTAGAAACAATCCCAAAAATTAAGAAAAAAAAGAAATGGCCATCGAAACACAAAAATCATATCGCCATCATTCTGAATACAAGTTGGTATGTACAGGAAAGCCTCCGTATTGCAGTCACCACCACCACCATGCCAGCAGGCCTGCTCCTCTTCCTCCTCCACCACCACAGAGGTCTCATACTTGCATCACAGGCCGGGCCTCCTTGGCCTTCAGAGTCACCCCAGACCCGGCAAACCCAGTCCCTCCCTGAGATAAGAGCAGAAAAGTATGTAGAAACAATGGACTGTTGGTTCAGTTTGTATTTTGGTCACATTCCATTTCAAGAAAGCCACATATATCAGGGTTACATTTAATTGAATGAGTGTAAAAAGAAAATAATATAAAACATACACATTATTCAACAACGACTTAAAAGCAGTAGGCTGAAGCCAGGGCTTATAAATTGATTTGTGAGACGCCTAAATTATAATCTAAATAAGTAGTCTGACTAATCAGACTGGGGGAACAGGGCCTTTCACACATTTGTTTTTAACAAATGTTGCTGAAGGAGGGTATCTGTAAGCACATAACTGATGAACACAAACTTGGCCAGGAGTAGTAAAAATTTGTCTAAAAGGTGTCAAATAAACAATAAACTGTAGAAATATACATTAAAATCCCCTCATGAAAGCTTCACCCACTTGTGTTGATATTAAGTTTCCTTTGGTAGAATATTTCCCAAAGGAAGTAGCATACAAGGCGCAACTCCGCCCCTTGCATAACATAGGACTGCTGGATCCCAGATTAGTTAATTAGTTATTTTAAACCTCCATATAAAGTGCTGCCCGTTTTGTTAATTGTGAGGATGATTTTCTCCTTAATTCACTTGCTTTCCATCACCGAAAATAGCCCTTGGATAGTCTCCATCATTGATTGGCTTCTAAATTATGAGCAATGATACCAAACGCTCCACTGACATCTTAAGTAACCAGGCCCACTGAGCGTCTGCATGCTCATAAGGGCTCTGATGGAAATTCCACTGAGACGTAGATTATGATAGCGATTACAATTTAAAACGTAATGCCGGGTGCAATATTTATTTATTTACCAACTAAATATAATATTAAGCATTTGCCCTTCATACACATTACTGTATTTAATGTCTGTGTAGCATGTAGATTGACTGTGATGAAAGGATCAAAACCGTCACACAAGGAGCACAGAATGTGCTCCCAGTAGTTTGTGAGGTCACAGATTGAAAGCTCATCAAATGACTGGATGGAGGGACTGACCCGCTGCAGCATGACGATGTCCTTCTCTGCCAGTTTGTCCCCGGTCACAGGATCCACCATGTCCGTCCGGATCAGCTTCTCCACACACTCCTGGGTCACAACGGCGCCCCTAGAGGACAGAGTTGGGAACACGGCCGACTTAAAATGACTTACTGATGCCACATAACAGACGAGGAAGTAGGTAGCAGTCAGTTGAGAAGTACTGTTAAATATCAGTTTAATACTAGGCGACGATGTTGTTATTTATAGCAGAATATCGCTGATAAAGACAATAATCCCAAGACCCCCTTATCTAAATGAAACAAAACTCATTGTAGCTAGGGTTCATTTTTTATGAGGTTACTCACGAGGGTCTGAGTACAGAACAGGGCAGGCTGTTTCCCAAGGTGTCCTTGGTCACTGCACACACGTATCGGTCCTGTGGGGGTAAATGGAATCAAAATAAAATACATTTAATAAATACTAAACAATATATTTTCTTCTGATACTTGTGATGTCTGAAACTCCCAGTGTGGACGTTTCCTGCAAGGGATTCTAGGACCAAGAGTTGCTCCACAGTGGACACTTTAGGGCAATGCAACAAAATCATATATGGAGCCTGTTCTTCATACAGAATTAATTTAACGGCAATGATCCACTGCATGGTACCAGCTCAACTCCACTCTAGACTTTTGGTACCAGGTGCTGGTTTTTTACCACCCCCTAGCTTGAAATTGCCACGTCGTCATCTCTTGGTTTTTCACGGGTTGCCATTTCTCTCAAAAAAATGCCAGCTACTACAGTAGCTTGGCTATTTTAAAAGGCGTCTTTATGCAGGCAGTCCCATGTCTCAGGTACCAGGTACCAAATTTGGCCGAATGGGCAACCAAAAAAATGTAGAGTTGAACCGGTACCATGCAGTAGAAAAGCACCATAATTGTAAAATATGCCGCTAATTAAATTTGACAACGAACGATCAATCCAAAGTTACCGTTTTTTTTAAATGTGATGGTTTAGAGTTCACTTCAGACAACTTTATTAATCCCAATCCAAAAATTAATTTGCAGTTTACCAGTCCTTACACACAACTGAAAAACACTCACAGATAAGATCAATTATATATGAAAGCAACCATACAAGAGCAGCAGTAGGTAAAATAAAAAACCTTTGTTATTGGTCATATAAATAACTGAGTCTAAAGAATAAAAGAATGTGACGGTCATTTAAAATGACAGCAGAGGGAATGAAGGCCTTAGAGTAGCGGTTTGCTCTCCTAAGGGGCACCTTATAACGCTGGCTTGAGGGCATTACAGTGGATTCACTGGACAGAACATGGTCAGATTGACTGATCATTTGTTTTGCCTTCTCTGCCACCTGTTTCTCCCACAGAGAGAACAAGTCTATGCTGGGCTCCAATTACAGTGCATCCGGAAAGTATTCACAGTGCTTCACTTTTTCCACATTTTGTTATGTTACAGCCTTATTCCAAAATGGAATAAATTCATTTTTTTCCTCAAAATTCTACACACAACACCCCATAATGACAACATGAAAAAAGTTTTTTTTAAATGTTTGCAAATTTATTAAAAATAAAAAACTAAGAAATCACATGTACATAAGTATTCACAGCCTTTGCTCAATACTTTGTTGATGCACCTTTGGCAGCAATTACAGCCTCAAGTCTTTTTGAATATGATGCCACAAGCTTGGCACACCTATCTTTGGGCAGTTTTGCCCATTCCTCTTTGCAGATCCTCTCAAGCTCCATCAGGTTGGATGGGAAGCGTCGGTGCACAGCCATTTTCAGATCTCTCCAGAGATGTTCAATCGGATTCAAGTCAGGGCTCTGGCTGGGCCACTCAAGGACATTCACAGAGTTGTCCTGAAGCCACTCCTTTGATATCTTGGCTGTGTGCTTCGGGTCGTTGTCCTGCTGAAAGATGAACCGTCGCCCCAGTCTGAGGTCAAGAGCGCTCTGGAACAGGTTTTCATCCAGGATGTCTCTGTACATTGCTGCATTCATCTTTCCCTCTATCCTGACTAGTCTCCCAGTTCCTGCCGCTGAAAAACATCCCCACAGCATGATGCTGCCACCACCATGCTTCACTGTAGGGATGGTATTGGCCTGGTGATGAGCGGTGCCTGGTTTCCTCCAGACATGACGCTTGGCATTCACACCAAAGAGTTCAATCTTTGTCTCATCAGACCAGAGAATTTTGTTTCTCATGGTCTGAGAGTCCTTCAGGTGCATTTTGGCAAACTCCAGGCGGGCTGCCATGTGCCTTTTACTTTTTTTTTTTTTTTTTTTTTTTTTGGATTTTTTTTTTTTTTTTTTGTTTTTTTTTTTTTTGGAGTCTTCCGTCTGGCCACTCTACCATACAGGCCTGATTGGTGGATTGCTGCAGAGATGGTTGTCCTTCTGGAAGGTTCTCCTCTCTCCACAGAGGAACGCTGGAGCTCTGACAGAGTGACCATCGGGTTCTTGGTCACTTCCCTGACTAAGGCCCTTCTCCCCCTATCGCTCAGTTTAGACGGCCGGCCAGCTCTAGGAAGAGTCCTGGTGGTTCCAAACTTCTTCCATTTACGGATGATGGAGGCCACTGTGCTCATTGGGACCTTCAAAGCAGCAGAAATTTTTCTGTACCCTTCTCCAGATCTGTGCCTCGAGACAATCCTGTCTCGGAGGTCTACAGACAATTCCTTTGACTTCATGCTTGGTTTGTGCTCTGACATGCACTGTCAACTGTGGGACCTTATATAGACAGGTGTGTGCCTTTCCAAATCATGTCCAATCAACTGAATTGACCACAGGTGGACTCCAATTAAGCTGTAGAAACATCTCAAGGATGATCAGTGGAAACAGGATGCACCTGAGCTCAATTTTGAGCTTCATGGCAAAGGCTGTGAATACTTATGTACATGTGATTTCTTAGTTTTTTTTATTTGTAATAAATTTGCAAACATTTAAAAAAAACAACCCTTTTCATGTTGTCATTATGGGGTGTTTTTGAGGAAGTTTTGAGGAAAACATGCATGCATTTATTCCTTTTTGGAATAAGGCCGTAACATAACAAAATGTGGAAAAAGTTAAGAGCTGTGAATACTTTCCGGATGCACTGTATCTTGGAACAGACTTTCACAATACCATTTAGGCTGTTCTTGTCCTTCACAGACAATCCATTCAACCAGAAAATAAATGAGAAAGTTAGAAGACTTCAAATAAATGATCGAACACAATTACATTAAATAGTATCACAGACAGGTAGTCATCATCACACCATTGAACAAAGGCAGGTAAGGTACAACCATGATCTGAGTCATCAGAGAATTTCACAAGATAGCTGCCCTTTTGAAAAGTCCTGCAGCTGTCTGTGTACATAATAAAAAGCAAGGTGGACACTACCCGGAGGGTAGCCCGTATTTGAGACCTTGGTGTTGGGCATGTGTCCTTATACACAAGAATAAAACGTTTGGCTTTCGCCACACCTTTACCAGCTTGGTAAGCAAACTGCAAGTGGTCTAATCTACCATCACATCTTTTAAAATGTTCTCAAAAATGTTCATAACAAGGGATGTAAGCGCAACAGGTCTAAACTCAGGTCTAAAATAGTTAGATTTTGGGATGGGTATTATCACAGATGTTTTCCAGATTGTAGGTATCTGTATATGATCAGTCAGAGGGGGCGCTGTCCCTGCGGTTTGATCTGGAGTGTAGGAGAGTTACTCTTTAACCAGCTGATGTTGTCTGTGGGGTGACTGACCTGGCGCGTGAGCAGGGCCACCCTATCCAGGCTGGGGTCCAGCGGGGTGAAGCGCACCGTGATCAGCTCATTCATCTTGATGGGACGTCCCGACATGGGACACAGCACCGTCTTACTCTGGAGGGGCGGAGAAGACATTTTATATTGGGGAGATGATGGACAGTAAAAAAAAAAAAAATACTAAAATTCTGAATGATGGCCAAAATAAGCAAGTTTCACTTTAGCAACAACAAACATGTGAGGGGGGGGGGGTCCACCATGACATGAACCTTGATACCCAACAGCATAAACCTCTCAAAACATACAAGAGGACCATCTATTCAATAAAATGAAATCATGTACTGGGGTTGTTGGTTTGTTTGTTCTCAAATGAAATGTCCATGTTTTTTTTTTTCATAACCCAAGATTCTACAGCACGGAAGTTACTATTCATAAGTTACTATTATGATCATCATAATTAGTTAGCACAATGATTATCGGTTACCTTTGCCATCTGGGAATTGCTTAAAGCAATTTGTGCACTTATATTGTACATTATATGGCGCTGTATATATTGGTAATATAATAAAATATGCCACTGATTCCTTCTATATTTGAATAATAAACTGCGACTGGAGACTTTTTCCCCTGCCGAGATTTTCCACCTCACGCCTCATTGCAGCTGCCGGCCACAGTGGGGCACCCTCACCGGTTTCTTCAGCAGAGTGGGCTTGGCCTCGGGGGTCAGGGAGGGGATCCAGAAGCTGGGCAGACTCGCCGCCGTGTCGGCCTTGGAGGAGGTGCCCGCCGAGGTGCCCGCACCGCTCTGGCTGTCGGCTGTGACCAACAGACCAGCCTCTTTCCCCTGGCCTGGAGAGCAGGTACCGGTTAGAACAATTCCCATGGAGTTCCCATTGAGATAATAGTAATAATATGAAGCATCTACATCATCATTTGAACAGCACCTTCCCTACTGAATTTGTAGGACTATAGACGACCATTATGCTCCTCACACTGACCAGCATGTGGCTAGAGGGCCAGAGAGACCACCATTGGGCCGGAGAGACCACCACTATGCTCCTCACACTGACCAGAGTGTGGCCGGACAGATTCAAGAACACACCCAGTGGAATGTGCAACAGAACAATGCTATGCTCCTCACAATGACCAGAGCGTAGCCAGAGAGACCAATGCTACACTCCCCACACTGACCGGAGGTGAAAGGGTTGATGGGTTTGGAGACGATGCTGCTCTCCCGGGTTTTGAACCTCTCCACCTGCGCCCTCTCCCCAGATTTGGACTCCAGGTTGCTGTCGCTCTTCAGGGCCTTCTTCTGCTTCTCGTAGGCCTGATGGGGGTGTTGTTTTGAAACGAAAGTGGCTGAACAAATGTGAAGCTAGTCGCTGTGAATCAACTAAAGGCCAATACAATATAGAGCCCTACATCAGGTGGCATCATTAATGTTTCCACGAAGACCTACAGATAAGCACGCCACATTTTGTCGCAGGGTGTTACGTCTGAGATTGTGTTGGAGTAAGTAGAGTATGTTGGAGTAACATCCCACAACTCACACAGTAGTAAATATGAAGTAAATTAAATTGGACAATCTGCTGCAGTGTTAAACAGAAGCACAAGGCCTGCACTACCTTCATTTTCTTGGCAATATCCGTCTTCTGGTGGAGTAT
Organism: Coryphaenoides rupestris; assembly: GCA_002895965.2. Classification (NCBI taxonomy): domain Eukaryota; kingdom Metazoa; phylum Chordata; class Actinopteri; order Gadiformes; family Macrouridae; genus Coryphaenoides; species Coryphaenoides rupestris. The sequence goes on from PIJE02000094.1 coordinate 315,229, forward strand.
GTATTCCAGGATGGCTTGCTTCTCATACAGGTACCCATCTGGCCTGAGGACACGGAGCAAAGCAAATCACAACACACCCACAGGAGTAGCGTCCAAGCAGTAGGTTGTTGTTATCGTTATTGTGTGTGTGTGTGTGTGTGTGTGTGTGTGTGTGTGTGTGTGTGTGTGTGGCATGTGTGTGTGTGTGGCATGTGTGTGTGTGCCGTGCACACATGGGGGGGGGGGGGGCATACGTTACAACAGGGTCTCGGCACGGCTGGAGAGAGAGGCAGCAGCAGTCAAAGTCTTTGATGGCATCTTTGCCCAGTCGCACACTCTGTGTCCCATAGCCCGATGCAGCTGCATAGGGACGACATGTTCACTCATACGCACTCAAAAGGAAGGATCGTGGATTGGGGGAAATTAAGCAGTTTCAAGATGGAGACAAAAATATCGATTACAATGGTGATTATGTGAACTAGACTTGGTGTGAACTAGATTTCAATGGTCAAGGAGACTTTTCACAACAGAATTGGTTGGTCAATAACCAACATTCTGGCAGCAGGAGCCCAGTTGTACACTTGTAGTCTTAACTTACCTGTGTCTTTCCTTTTTTCGTGGTACGTGTAAACTGCTCCGGCCGTGCAGTTCTTTCCGTGGCGGGTCATGGCGTTAAGAGTCTTCCTTTGTGAGAACAATACACTCATTCACGGGATGTTGACACGAATATCTAATAGGTGACATAGTCCTGCTTGTTGTAAAACACTCAACATGTTGTTCAATGTGATGTTCCCGGGCTTGTTCGGCTGCTTGATTGCAACACACAACTAAACAGCTTCTCTTGCCACGTCGTGTGTGGCATCAACACGTTGTTATTGCTGCCCGCGTTTAGCTCATTCGATGTAGAATACATGAAGTCAGGGATGTCAAACTCATTTGCGGTTGAGGGTCTGTTCCGGCCCAAATGCTACTCAGCGGGGGCCGGACAAACAAATCACCATGAAAATACATATGAAACTCTTACAACTCGTGCAGCTTAGTGGTTATTTGTAAGAGCTACAACCATTTTTTGTGTGATTATGAATAAAGTGAAGAAATCAACCAGAAAGATGAATCCATCCAACCGTCCAATCCATTTTATGAAATTGCCTTCCAGGCCGGATTGGATCAGCTGGTGGGCCGCATGTTTGACACCCCCGCATTGTCATTATATTTACATTTATCGCCAGACTATAGCGTGCGGTGCGGGATCATAAGAGTAATAACACTGTGATTCTCTGGATGATATTCGACTCTACACAATACAAACAATGGTCACTGTATTTATACTGACAGACACATATAAACGTGACGTTGCGTTACCTTGTAACAGAACCAGAGGCTGCTGCTGCTGCTCGTATGTTCACCTGCGCGGACAACAGTTTATAAACAGGAAGCGGGTGTCTCCTCGTTGTCCTTCACTTAATGCCTCCGGTGGAAGCAAACTACCGCTCGGAGTTCCTACGACCTAATCGTAAAATCTCATTGTTAAATTCGAAGAGCTGAACTATAATTCGCAAAATTCCTTCATTGTGAGAATCAGCAATATTGCTGACATAGGTGTTGGTCAACCCGAACTGCCTCAATGTTGCTTCCTCAACGTGCATGTTACTGTACATGTGCATAGTATGCATATTGAGCCATGCTGTGCAGTAATATTGCCCAGACACTTCATAATCTTACTTTCTTCACCAGAACTGAGCTGTCCTCCCAGTTGCCCCTGTGACCCACCTAAACACACCCACCCACCACCAATGCCTGGTATTATTCCCACCTAAACACACCCACCGCCTGGTAACATGCTGGGTGATGTTATTGTGCTGTGTTTTGTTTCATGTGGAAGATAGTCCCAGCTGTTACTCTATGCTGCACATTCAGAAATAGAGAACAAAAGCAACTTAAAAATTGCCATGTGTTGACATAACCAAGGTTGATGTTGATAGGGCCTATAGATGACTCTTCATCTTCTATCATTTGGGCTTTTAATGTTGAATACTACTTCGAACAAACCCCTTTTCCATCTTGAAATATTGAGCATTTTTGTTGAGGAATAGGCCTATAGCAACTAAATATATAAAACATACTTTTTCAACATATGGTGCCTAAACAATGAGGGCATCAAAACTACTGGTCTTTTGAGCTAATTTATTTATTATATTTATTATTTATCTTAAATTATGTTAAAATCTAAATTGAATCTTAATTTATTCTTATTCTTTCACTGTTGGTAATTTAGCCACGGTGTTGTTGATGAATTGTTTAAAATCAAATATATAGTGAAAGAACTGTATTGTGAATGATATTTAATTTAAGGTATAATCAAATGTTTTGATGATTTATGTACACGGCTTTATATTGCTTACCTTAGCTTTCCTCATTGAGGACATTATGTGTTGTCCTCCATTTTACCTCTTTTAATGTTTCCATGATTTCTTATTTCTTCTTATTTCTTATTATGTTGATATTATGATATTACTAATGATATTGATATTATGATATTACTAATGTTGATTGACCAATATATATATGTAAAGGATATAAAAATGTTCATTGAACATGAAAACATAATCTAGTTGCTTTCTTTTATGTTTCTTTATTTTACTTAAGTTAATCCATGCAATCAATTGCTCTGTGGTGTGATTGCTCTGGCCTGTCGGGTTTTCCTGTGGGGGAACACATTGGACTTGAAGCCTGCAACACCGTCTTGTTTCATTTGCTTCTATATCCCCCCTTACAGGGGCACATAACATTTGGAGGCCCCGCTGGGATGTGTGCGATGAGGATTAGCGTCTAAGAGATAGATGTCCCCAACCGTCACACAGCCTTTTTACACTACTCATCGAGAGCAGGTGGTGAACCGGCTACACTGGGATCTTAATCGTCTGAGAAGTGCATGCAATCTGAGGTATCCATACATACTAGGAGAGCTGCTCCAACTTTTCAAAGGCTAAAAGATACCACTTCACACTGTTAATACCCACGCTCTGCTAGAAGGATGGATTCATCAGAAGTGGAGAAATTACAGCTAGAAGTACTTAGAGAATTGTGTGTGCTGCCCAGAACTGAATTGGTTGAATTGTGTGACTTTCTAAGCATCGCAGGACCAAAGTTTGAGCATGTTACTGGCAAGGGTCAAACAGCTCTCATTTCACTAATTTCAAACTACATACAGCTGGAGGGGCTCGAAGAACTTGAGGATGAGGGGAATGTCTGAGCTACTTCATCTTCAAAGACAAAATTTCTGAGCTCCAAGCAGTTGGTAAAATGGACCCACAAAAACAGGAGCAAGAGGAGGCAAAGATATTGAAGGAAATTGAGGCCTTGCAGCTCCAGTTGAGTAACACAGAGACAGAGTGACATAGTTTCCAGCAGGAAGTCAGCACAGAGCACAGCCCACAGTCATGCATCTTCCCCATGGCATAAGGACTTTAAAATATCTGGCCAAATCGGGGATCCCGGACAGAAAGACCGACTCACCTTTTCAAGTTTAGCTCGTCAAATCGAACATGGTCTAAGTCAAGGTTTTCCAGAACTAGAGATTGTAGATGCTGTGATAAGAGCAATTTCTCCCAGTATGCAGCTTTGTAGCTATCTGGAGAGGAAAGCTAACTTGACCTTACCCACACTGAGACGGATACTCCGTTCGCACTATCAAGAGAAGAGTGCCACCGATCTGTATAAGCAGCTGACTTGTGAGGTTCAGGGCATCAAAGAAACCCCACAGAAATCTCTTATTCGTGCTTTCGACCTGAGACAGAAGATATTGTTCGCCTTGCAGGAAGCTGAGTCAGGCCTCAAATATGACCCAGAGTTAGTCCTTCACACTGTGTCAACTGGCCTGCAGTGACAATATCAAACGCGATCTCCAGCCATATCTTGAGCAATCTGATACCTCTGATGAAGTGTTACTTGAGCGAATGAACATAGCATGTGCTTATGAAACAGAGAGGCAAAATAAGAGAAAAGTATTAGGACAACAACGGCCGGTCACTATCCACTCAGCTCAATCCAACGATACTCCAGTTGGAAAGAACGAAAAACCGTCAGTTCAACAAAGTTCGGGTAAGATCTCCCCTCTACTTTCCCAGCTTGAAGAGATGAGGTCTGAAATGGCTCTACTGAAAGATCTAAAAGCTGAAGTGTCACAAATTAGGGAGGCTATGCAACAGCCCCACTATACGCCCAGACAGCACCCACCAGCGGAAGGACCAGGTAGTGCAGCAGTTCAGCAGTTCCCAGGGCAGCAAATGCAGGGAACGCCACAGGGATACTGGTCCACTTCTGGCCCTAGACAGAGAGGAGGGACCGCCCAGTTTCAGCAGAGGTTTGCCCCACAGCGCAGCTTTCTACCTCCAAACCGTGGACGTATGAGACGATGTGTTGGCTGTCAACAGAGTGGAGCTGATGACTACTGCATGCACTGTTACAGGTGTGGCAGCAGTGAACATTTCATGGCTGGTTGTCAAGTTAGCGGACAGAGACCGTTTGGAGGGGATCCTTTAAGCGGGGAGGGGTTGCTCACACGGGACAGGCCGTGACCGGTTACACAGCAAGGTCCCAGCACTGTTCGCATTGTGGACAAAAGGGCGAAGGGGTAAGACTGAAGCAATGTGCATCATGTAAAAAAGTGCTTTACTGTTCTAGGCTATGTCAAGTTGATAATTGGATTGTGCACCAAGAAAAATGTGCACCATCCTCATGTATGACTGTTAAGACTACCCCAAAAAGAGAAAAACAGGCCAAAGTGGCTCCATTGGTAGGGAAAAAGTACCTGATTGACTGTTACATCCAAGATCAAAGGGTTCAAGCTTTGTGGGACTCAGATTCCCAATAAACAATAATTGACGAGCTCTGGAAAGAGGTGCACTTGCCGTATAGGAGACTAAGAGACATTGCTGAAATTCTGGACACCGCGGACACACCCTAGTGGCAGCAAATGGGGAGAACATGCCATATGCAGGATGGGTAGAGATAACGCTCAGATTAGCTTCAGAGGGGGCAACCACCACAGAAGTTATCGTCCCCACACTTGAAGGGTAGTAAACTTGTTCGACCAATAATCGGCTCTAATGTCATTGTATTGAATTAAAACAGGCCAATACTACTGACAGGGAACTTGTCAACAGAGCCACAAGAACTCCTTTATCCCGGTTGCCATCAGGCTGTACAATGCATCCACCTCAGGCGTGAGAGGACAAGGGAGACACAGCGACCTGAGGTTCAACACACGATACCATGCTAATAGTACACAATGCTAAGGTCAATTACAGCCACATCACTCCAGCAATCCTGCACTTTATCACTTTACCACATCACTTTATCACTTTATCACTTATCACCTTACCACTGGTCACCTTATAATGTATCCACCAACACCTGCTGACAACGTAGTCCACAGTGTAGACCTTCTCTACCTCACTGTAGTTATTGGTAATATTTACCATGCAGACAGCCTACAATACTGTAGTTATTGGTAATATTTACCATGCAGACAGCCTACAATACTGTAGTTATTGGTAATATTTACCATGCAGACAGCCTACAATACTGCCAAACGCTGGTTGTTGATACATGTTTGTTGTTTTTGTTTTTTTCAATGCAGTCCCTCCTTAGACTGTATATTGTGTGGTGTATATTTCTCCCCTGTGTTCTTTCTGACTTTTATGCTGCACGATAAGTTCCCTCGGGATAATTAAAGTCTTCTTGAATCTTGAATCTTGAATCTTGAAATCACAGAGATGGCTGTCGGTCATTTTGGTTCTCAATCTGCTTTTGTTCAAAGTTAACAGAGAAAATGTTTGCTCACATATGTATGTTGAGCTGAACAGACTCATCATTCTTTTTGCGTGGCGTCTCATCAGAGGAAACTTGGCCTTTTCCAAGCTCTGGTAGAAGTCAGTTAGGGAGAGAAGCTGATGTTGTTTCTGCAGAGAATTATCACACTGCATTTCGATAAGTTCTAATTGTAGACTTCTTCTGCATCCACCATGAAGGGAGTCGAGAACAGCTTGATTTCTTTCTCAATGTTAGAAAAATCTTGGAAGCGCTGACTGAATTCTGTCATGAGAGATGTGATCACAGACACATATTTCCCCTTTTTAGCAGAAATATTGTCCTTTGGAAAAGCAATGTTGATTTCGGACAACGTGGGGAAGTGTGCAACATTGAAGTTGCGTAGTTGTGTCTCAAAGAGACGGAGCTTCACACAGAATGCTTTCATGTGCGCATAACGTTGTGGTACAAGCTGGTCTTTGCCTTGTAGGCTCTTGTTCAGTGTGTTAAGATGATCACTAAGATCAACTAAAAAAGCCAGCTCTGCCAACCATAGAGGGTCACTCAGCTCATGAAGAGTTCGGTACTTAACTTTCAAAAACTGGTCGATTTCTGATCTCAGGGAATAAAACCGTTTCAGCATGGAGCCGTGACTTAGCCAGCACACATCAGAATGGTAGAGTAGGTCCCCGTATTCAGCATCAACATCAGCTAGGAAAGCTTGAAATTCTCTGTGGTAGAGCCCTCGTGCTCGAATTATGTTGACAGTTTTAACAACAGTGTTCATCACATCGCCAAGCTGGACTGTCTTGACACAGAGGGCTTCTTGGTGGATGATACAGTGCATTTTACCAGCCGCACCTCCAGTCTCATGCACCTTGGCGCACACCATAGAGGCCATTCCTTTGCGCTCGCCTGTCATTGCTGGAGCCCCATCCATTGCAACTCCACACAGCTTGTCCCATTTAAGTCCCATCTTGTCAATTGCATCTGACGTAGCTTCAAAAATGTCTTTACCTGTCGTTGTGCCCTTTAGACTCCTAAGATCAAGCAGCTCCTCCGTCACGCAAAAGTTATCGTCAACTCCCTGCAAAAGAATGAACAGCTGTGCAGTGTCTGTGGCATCTGTGCTTTTATCACATGCAATCGAATAAAAATCAAAAGCACAAGCTTTATCTGACACTTGCTGTTTTACGTTAGCTGACAAGTCTTCGATTCGCCGCACAACTGTGGTTCTGGACATGCTCACGTTGTTGAATTCCTGCATTTTCTCCGGGCACATTATTCCTGCAACTTCAGTGAGGCGCTGTTTTATGAAGTCACCATCTGAGAAAGGTTTCCCGTGTCGAGCAATGAGTTGAGCTACCTTGTAACTGGCTATTGTGGCATTTACTTGTGTTTTGTTAGCATGGAAAAAATGCAGTTGTTGAGCCAGCAGGCTAGCTGCCATTTGCTTAACTTCCTGTTCCCGCTCGGCAACAGTGTAGGACGCGTAGGTCTGATGTTTGGTTTCCATGGTCACTGTACGCTGCGGTACGCCGCGGTACGGCACGGCATGGTACTTTTCGGGTCTGTTTCCATTACAACTGAGTACCATATAGTACCTCCTCGACGTGGGCGGGGTCGTCATAACACGGCTGCGCGAACTGCCGTGACGTCATTTACACCGCGCCAAGCCACGCACAAAACCGGAAGACCAGAACAACAACAACAAAACAAATAAAATGCTTTAACATAAACCCAAACCAGTTTACAGTATGTATTTAGTATGACAATGCATATAGAAACCAGAACAGACCATTTCTTAAGGACATCAAAGCCTTTATTATTATCACACAGATGCGGGGGTTCAAGCAGTGCTTAACAAGATACACTAGAGACAACTAAAAGTACAGTTTCCAACAAGAAAAAACACATTATCACAGTAATAAAAAAAAACGGAAACTTGATGAAACTTCAACTCCATGACAACACGATTGGCCATCAGCTGGGCGACTTCTTTAAATACTTTTTCGTTCCGGGTTGTGCCGTCGAGCTCCCGCTGTATCCTCTCTTCGGCCACCAAATAGAGGAACGTCTGGACCTCCTCGACCGACCATGGCGTGGTTTTTTTGGTGAGCTCATTTTTAAAAGTCAGGTTTTAAAAAGTGGTGTGGTCGAGTCTCGTGTTTATTTGTCTGGTCGGTCGTCGCGCGCTTATGACGCTCCCAGTGACGACACTCGTCGGCCAATCAGTGGAAGGCAGTCGGCTGACGTCACGTCATAGTACCGCTTCGGCTGGCTTGGAACCAGGGTCAGATGTGATACCAAATAGTACCTGATATCAGGTACTACGTGCTAGTGGAAACACGCAAATACCGCGCCGTACCGCGGCGTACCGCAGCGTACAGTGACCATGGAAAAGGGGCATTAGTGTCGTCATACATTATAGTCTTTCAGCACTGCAACAGCTTCATTGCAAATCAAACAGACACACTTCTGTATTCTATGAAGAAATATTCATTTTCCCACCGTGTCTGAAATTTTCTGCACTCACTTGCTATTTTGCGTTTCTTATATTCTGCCATGTTTGGCCACCTGTAGCAACATTTTGCTTTGGTTGAAGCTGCCTTTTTCAAGGCAGTAGCTCCACCTAGTGTTAAAACTAAGAAGTACAATACAGTAAAGCGCAAGTTTTATGTGTCGGCCATATTCCATTCCATTTTCAGAATTTGCTGCGGGCTAATTAAAAATGGACCATGGGTTTGGACACCCCTGCTTTACATACTCCCCTTTAAAGACAGATGCCGTCCCGACATCATAACTAGCACAATATTACCAAGACCAGGTTACATGCTTACAGCAGTTGACAAATGCGACCTTACAATAGTTCACACATTTCGTTTGTGTACCTGTGAGCACTCGACTTGTTCAAAAAGTCCTTGAGTGTATGGAGTGTGTGTATAAGTACTCGGCTTGTCCAAAAGTCCATGAGTTGTGTAGATTGTGTGTGCGATAGTCCTCTAGGTGCTCTTCCTTCAGCAACCCAGGTACACCAACAGGCTGGTAGTTAAAGGGCTGCATCGGAGTCATCCATGTACCTGTTGCTTGCGTTGCTCCATAGGTCACTGGCAAGTACCAGTACATGGTGTTACTCGGGGAGTCCCAATACCATAACAGACTGGATTGCCGAGCTGGTCATATGTGAAAAATCTCAGAGCTCGTCTCTCTCTCACTGGTCGCTGATATTCTTGTTCTGTTTCACCATTGCTTCCACTTGAACAGGTGACAGTGGCATTCTCTCTCCCAGGATACTTTGCTGTCCTTCGCATCTCAACCACCAAACTTATCCCTGACCTGCCAGCCATCCTTCGTCCAAAGCCCAGCATCACTGCTCCCACTGAGTGCAACGCTGTTTCCCATTATAGGTGAGAAATATACTACACAGTATTCATGCATTAATAAGCCCAATTACTTAATAAATTCAGCCAATTAATGTTGATAGCATTTTCTAAAAAACGTTAGTGGATGTGTGAACAAGCCCAATAACTTATTTGCATAACAAGTTTGAAATATACCCATTCCCCTTATTTCTCCCCCCCTCCCCCCCCTTTATACAGGGCTGTGAAGCTGATCACCATCCTGACTAAGAAGCAATCTGAGGCTGCTGTTTTGAGAATGTGCAGTCAACCATTTTTGTAACAAAATAAATAAAAACCCATTAATGGAAAGCTGATGTAGGTTGTTTTTTTCTTTAAGCATATTCAATTATCAAGCAAAATGTATCTACATTTGATTGATTTTGCTAACTTTAATATACTAGAGGTGAGGCGATATACCCCACCTATAGTGAGTGGCCCAGCCCTTTGTGTATTTTGCTGTATGTGGCCCTCAGTGAAAAAAGTTTGGACACCCCTGATGTAAAGGATATAAAAATGTTCATTGAATATGAAAACATAATCTAGTTGCTTTCTTTTATGGTTCTTTATTTTACTTAAATTAATCCATGCAATTAATTGCTCCGTGGTTTGATTGCTCTGGCCTGTCAGGTTTTCCTGTGGGGGAACGTGTTGCTCAAGGCTCGTTCATTATACATTGGACTTGATTGGACTTATATCCCCCCTTACAGGGGCGTATAACATACTGTATACACATACATAACATAACAAACTATATCTGGAGAGTTTGTTGGAAATATTTGATTTATATTTATGTCTTGAACCACATTTACCTTTATTTTAAAGGTATGCACTCACCTTGTAAACAGAGGCGCAATACTAGAGAATGGTGCACATTTCTCGATCAGCAGTCTAGCAGTATTGTATAATGTGTAAAGAATAATGCACCATTGTTTCTTCAACAGCAGAAAGTCTTGTCGATCTGGATACTAGCCCTCAGAGAGGCCTTGACTTTAACACCACTATGTAAGCACATTTATAGCTTTAGTAGACATGTTAAAACACAGACAGTGAAAATGTCCCCCTTGTTTAATTAATACAAAACCCAATTCTCTTTGAAGAACACAAATATTCTACAAGTATCTTAAAAAGAACCTCTAAAACCTGCACTGTGTAAGTTTTCCATTAGCAGCCTCTAGTGGCTTGAGTTGTAGTTATACTATAATTTTTAGACCAGTAGTTCCTGATCTTCCCGTGACCCTTTATATTTCTAGATCTGAAAATGCCACCCCAACTTTAACTTTTGTGCATCTGTTTCCACACAAATTGTTTTTACCCAATCAACATCTGCGGGTCATATCATATGTCCCAGTAAACGTAATCGCATTGCTGCTATTAGCAGTAGTTCGCTTGTGGCTATGAATCATTAGGCAGCTTACATATACAGGACTTCTTTGAGACATTTAAAAAAAAAAAGTTTTCTAAAAATGGATGATCAAACATCTATATCTTATCTTAAGTCAGCAGTCTCCTGTGACCCTATATGCATATCAGGGGATCCCAAGTGTGGTCCTGACCCCAAGGTTGGGAACCACTGTTTTAGACGTTGTCTGAGATTTTCCCACAGTGGGGGGGGGGGGGGGGGGTGGGGGGGATGTAAAGAGAAAGATATTCCTGGCCGTGTTTTATTCTTTATAAACGTTCTAGTTCAGGTATCTTTTTATGGAGTAAATAGCTGCAGTAGAAAAGTTACATAGTGCAGGTTTAACTTCTGTCAATGAACAATAATACACAAATATACTCAGTTAGTTTATTGTTTTTACATGATCTCTCCCAATATCATTGTGTACATATTTAGAATGTTTGACAAAATAAATTAATGCAAATCATAAGAGAATATCGGTGGTGTTAGCAGTCTTCTGGCACAAATATAATTTTGGCCACATGGTGGCAACAGATTGCGGGCCAACTATTTCTTATCGTCATCGAAGACATCTGCTACAGTCCTGGGGGTTGAGAAAAGAAGCAGTGGTCAATTGTATTTTTTGTAAAAGTACTGTCAACAGACTATGGAAATTATGTTCTCGTACTGGCCTCATATGTTACTTACTTGTAGATTGTCCCAGTGAATTCATCTAGAAAACCACCTAGAATGGGATGGAATTAACCACTTTAATTGGGTTCCTGTTCAAACACACAAACATATTTATTGTGTTTGCCAACCTTGGCTTATACACCTACCTGGTTGGCAAAGTGTCTTGCACATCGGACACACATGACAGAAACTGCACATCTGTGGAACAGGGCAGAAAAGGCAGTGTCACACACAAGAAACATACAGTAAATAGAAGATTGCAACCAACTGAATAGCCCCCCCCCCCTTCCCTTCCAAGTTTGTAAGAGAGCTACAGTGGCCTTCAGACACCAGTATCTACTTTCAATGATTGTCTATGATGGCATTGAGTAGCCTGAATCTATCAAATTAAGAAGATCCTTGCATAGATAGATTTACAAATGTTGTTATTTAGTCTGTAAAGCTGTATTAGTCAGCTTACATCTAAAATAGCGAATATTATTGTTACTTGTTCCGCATTGTGTTAACGTTTTATTGCTAACATTATTGAGCTGCTTTGCATGCTCGTACAGTAGGCCTACTGGGTCGGTCCGTTCTGGGCTACTGCAAAAATATGAGTGGTGCTGCTCCGAGGAAGGTGATCCGCTCCTTATGTACATATAAAAGGCTCATGCTGAGGTAACACAAAAACACAACAACTCTTATATTCATGGGATTGTACACTAATTTAAAGATTCTTATGAATATTACATTCAATATCTGCCAGGTCTGTTCCACTAGATGCCACTAAACGCTACACACTGCATCTTTAAAGACTCGACCTTTAAACATCTGGGTTTACTCCCATCTAGAGGTTGGAAACCAGAATACACAAGCCTTGACTGGCAGGGCATGAAATACACTATTGGGTTTGTCTGGCTGTGTGTGTGTAGCCTCACCTTGCAGTCATCACAGTGCTCAGACTTGTCTCCTTCTTCACAAGGACACTTATCACAGTTGTC
>PIJE02000094.1:332470-404575 GCA_002895965.2 Coryphaenoides rupestris
TAAAAACCTGTACACTCTCAGTCAGTGTAATGTGACCTCCCTCCACATTGGACCCACTGTATGAAGGTCCAATGTTGTATCCCCGCCCCTCCTCATTTTTACCACAGACACACTACTCCCCCCAAAACCCCCACCCCCACACAAACACACACTGATGTCCGTTGTCACTTTCTACTCTGTGAAGCTACACGTAATTGACAGGAGCACCGCTGAAAACCACTCTGTGAATGCCTGTGCCTCAACCCAGTGGGATACGCTTTGAATGGCAACACAGCAAACATTCAACATAACTGAAGTAATTCAATCACACGAGAGCCCTGATATACACTGCTATAACCAAGTCCTACCATGTCCCCAGAGATACTGGAACACTTGATAGAGGGAGGAAAATATGGTATGCCTTACGAGGGGCTGATTTACATACAGTACTGAAGAGTCCTCCAAGAAACATTTGACTCAAGTCAAAGTATTAAGCTTCAGGATGACATATCCTTAAAACTTGTATTATGCAAGAAGTTCATTATAGCCATCGCTTCAATCAAATGTGAAACATGATATCAATACTGGACCTATCCACCACGTTTAACCTCATGGGTTCTCCAGGTTGGTTCATAGAGAAACCTTGTGGTTGGTAAGCCATGAGCGGATGGCTTTAATTTTTTTGCTCTTCAACCAACAATGTGATGGCCATGGTGATGTAAGTTCTGGAGATATTTTTCCCCAGAACCGTCCACCACAAGCCCTCTGCCCTCAGAAGCACAAAGCCCAGATAGCACCATCCCCAAGCCGTTATCCAAGGGTTCTTTATTTGATATGATTTATTTATACATACAGCATATTGCATATTACATACAATGGGATTGAGTTAGGACCAGCACCAAGTTCCGACAACCATTTTCTCATGACTTCCTATGACCTATAAAACATGAGTTGCACAGCTTGCACTCGAAAGTGTGACTTCATGTAAAAAAACCCTCACAGACTTAAGGACCAAGAAGTCGGAAGGGCTTAGCAGTCCGTCGGGGACTGGAAGGCAGAGAGACGTCCGGACAGTGGAGACAGCTGAACCCAAAAGAGCAAAGGAGCACCCGAGATGGGGGGGAAAGGATCGAGATACAGAGAGTGCAAAGTAGTTGAAAAAGGAGATGCGCTGGGGCATACCGAGGACGTTTCTCCTCCATGCGTTTGGAGGACCTGGCGCTAGCGGGAGGCAGAGCGCTTGACCCACATCTCTAAATGCCGTGATCTCCAAATACGCTGGCCAACCGTGCCCAAACCTTTACACACACACACACATGCACACATGCGCACACACACGCATCCCGTCCAAAGTTCCAGAGAATGGCTTTTGAGCAAGTAACAGGCCAGACACCCATCTGTTCTCCCCATAAATGTATGTATCTGACTCCCTACTGAGGTACCAGTTTGTCCGGCGGCCCAGCCAAGCTAACTGCATGCTGAAACTTGAGAAAAAAAACCCTTCCCCCAAACTTGCCCCCCCCCCACCCCTTCTTCGGGTCCAGTTCCACCGCTGCCGCTGCTACCGCTGCTGCTGCCTCTCCCGACACCCACCCTCATTTAGCATCCACCTCTTTTCCGACAACAGCATCGACGGGAAAGTAAGTGCTCCAAAAGTGCCGCTCTTCCTCCTATTAGCGCTTTGAATGCTGCGAATCGAGGAAGTACTAATTAACAAGTGGGTATTGTGAGCTACTTTTCTGTCGGATCTTAATTGAAGATCTTCAGACACCCCACACTGCCCACCCCCCCCCCCCCCCCCCCCTTGAACCGGCCCTCAACCCGGCCCGGCCTCTGAGTCCTTTTAGGGACATGCTAAAATTGGCAAATCATTTTTCATGATAAAGCAAGCCAGGAGGAGAAGGAGGAGAAGGAGGAGGTGAGCAACTTGCATAATGCAGCAATATCGTTTATACGGTCCAAGATTCATGTTTGGACAGCTCAGCCCTCGTTTATGACTGATGTTGAATGTTAATCAATATTAATGTGGTGACACACAGTGTCGCGAACAGTCACACACTGCTGATGATATTGCCAGAAAGAAATATTACTTTCATGGGTGACCTGCAGTTAAAATAAGGCTGTGAAGATATCTTGTACTCAGAAGAATACTTAACTATATTCATTGATAGAATCTAGGTTGAATATTGATGCATATATTTTAATAGAATCAAGCGTGATTATAATATCAGCAGCCTATAAAGAGACTAGAATGTGGAGAGATCCCACTGCCAAACATTTCTTGCTCTTCGCACTACTTAATAAAATGTATAATTATATATATCTATATATAGATAATTCTGACATATATTTGCATATATCTATATATGTGATATTATCATAAGATACATGAATCAATCTAAAAATATGTGTATATTATATAGAGTATATGTAGAGAGAGAGAAAGAGAGAGAGAGAGAGAGAGAGAGAGGGGGGAAAGAGAGAGGGAGGGAGAGGGAGAGAGAGAGAGAGAGGGGGGGGGGAGAGAGGGAGGGAGGGAGAGAGAGAGGCCACAGCTGTTAATGATTAACTCTAGTGTCAGCTGATGTAATTTGCCATCTTTAGTGTGTTGTTTTAATTTGAGACATAATATGTCTTGGTGCTGTCACTTTTAGTTACTGGTGGAATATATTGTTCTGCAGCCAACACAGTAGGCAGCACTGCAGTATAAGCAACAAGCCAAAAATGCTCATACTTCAATGAATTGCAATGCACAGTACTGTTGAAGTATTGTGGACATTTTTTATTTATTTAAACAAACCCTGAATGTACAAAGAAGTCCAAAAAGTATGTTACATTTCAGATATACAACGCACATATATGATCACCTGATAAAAATTGGCTATTCCACCCTAACCCTAACCGTATACTGTGTAGTAAAGACACCTTTGACACTCACAAAAAAACATCTAAAAAGACATTAACTCCAGTCATAAGATTTTGGTCAATTTTGTTCCCACAGCAACAGCAGGAACTTCCATAAATAAGAAGCCGGGGGAAGCCGGAGCCTAGCAGCACCTCAGGCGATGCTGACGGCCACTCCTCGGGTCCAGTGTGGCCTCTTGGGCTGATGTTCCCTCAGCATGTATTTGTTGCTGGATGTTATCCTGTTATCCTCAGTAGTGCTTCTCTCACCCTGACCCGACCCCTAAACCTAACCTCATCCCTGGCTGAAGCGTAATGATGTCTTTGAGGTCGGAGTCATTGAATATTGGTCAGTCACGCAACATAAAAAATCAGCCATGGAAGAGTATTACAAAAGTAAATTTCCTACCCTGCTGAAACATAACCTTCTCTAAGCCTAATTGGCCCTCCGCTAACGAAACATGGCAACCGTAGGGTGCAGGATAGTCTTGAACCTCCAATGTCCCCAGGCTACCTGTAGGGATTCTTCAGCAAGATGCCTTAAACCTGCTCCTGACCATGATTGTAAGTCTCTTTGGATAAAAGTGACTTGCTAAATGACTAAATGGTCAACCGTCAATCAACCGAAATGTAGACCTAAACAAACACATGAATAAACATTTGATGTAACTATGCGGTTCAGTGACCAAACCAACATGGTTCATCCATCTCAGCAGATATGAGCTCTGTGGCGACACTAGCGTAGTGGTTCTGCAATTGGCACCCTTTTAATACACAAGATCAATATTGATCATAAGATCAATACGCCAAAAGCCTCGTCCATATTTTGACTCTTCACTGTCCTGGTGCGGACGACACATGAGGTGAGCTGGACAGACTGCTGGTCAGCTGGTCCAATCGTTAACACTTATCGCACCAATGGGGAAAGTGGTGTCATATCTGTGAAATAAAACACACACACACACCACACACACACACACACACACACACACACACACACACACACACACACATACACACACACACACACACACACACCCATCAATGTATCAGGCTACAAAATGTTATATATAAGTTAATGTCACATCTATGGAGTCCAACATACATGCAAATCACTGACCCCAACACTAACATACAAACTCAGAGAGTGTCATTGTGAGTGATCACACATTGGTGGTGCGATCACTACGAATTGGAGTTCCCCAAATCTTTGATTGAATATTTTCTTGGCCTTGACATGGTCCAATTTAAATGTCACTTTCAAATAACTATCGTAGATATAGCTGCTATTCATCTGCGTTGGTTTCATTCTAGTTGTGTTATTTATAGTAACATTAAACATATGCTATTTGATGGATGCTTCCATCCAAGAGTCTTACAATAATACCTCCAGAGCATGCTGGCTTATTCTTAGCCTGGGTGGCCCCAGGGGGAATCAAACCCCCAACTCTCCTGACTAGCTGAGCTGGACCAACATCAGTGTGTGGATTGGTAAAGTGATGTGGACGGCTGGTAGGGTTTTCAAGGACTTTTCAGGCCCAATTCCCTCAAATTCAAGGACCCAACATGGCATACTTTAAGACACTGATCAAGGTGAATTACTGTCACAGTTACATTTAGGGCATTTGCCAGACGATTGTATCCAAAGCAATTTACAATAAGTTTCCAACACTGAGAACGTTTAGAATGAGAACCAGCAGGCTTTACAGAAGCCCACGGACAACAAATAAAGGGAGAGAGAGGCTTGAATGTGTGAAAATTATCAAAAGAACAAAAATATATTCTTGCACAAAATATATACATTCAAGCACTTTCAATGATCCATGCCTATTTATGTCTATTTTCAAAATCCTTCGAAGCCTTGATATTTGTTTCTCTAATTCATAAACTTTCAAGGATTTCACTTAATCTCCATCCATCCATCCATCCAAATCCCTGGATGGATGGATGGGTGGAGGTGAGCACTCACCTCTGAAGACAGGTGGTGGCCGCGTGGCCTTGATCACAGCGCTTTCAGACAGAGCCTCCACCAGCAGGAGAGGGCGCTGGCGCAGTACATCCAACTGGGAGTGGGGGGGGAAGAGAGAGGGGGGGCCCGGGGTGGTCCAGGGGAGTGGAGAAAAGGACGAGAAAGTGGACAAGTGCTGAAGTAGGCAGACAGGACAGTGCAGCCCATATGCAGAGAAACTAGAGGAGCACACACATGCACATGCAGCCATACACACACACACGCATGCACATGCACACATGCACACACACCGATGCACATGCAATGCAGACACACACACGGACACACATGCATGAAATGCACACTACACCTTGATTCAATGCACCATCACATACCACATCCACATATACACACATGCAACAGTACGGCACACACACATGCACGCACACAACATGCACATGGAATTACAAAGTCCCCATATATCACAGATACAACACACACCACACACCACACCACACAGCACACACACACACGCCACTCACACACAAACACACACACCACACACACACACACACACTGTACACGGACACACAATCCCACCAGACAGACACACAGAGTTATATCAACACCAGTAATGAAAGACATTTGCGAACGTATACTTTATAATAACACACACACACATGCACACACACACACACACTGGAGCTCAGTGGAGTCACAGTGCCAGAGTCTTTGTGATCACAACTGACCTCTGACTCAAGCAATCGCAATCTGCGATCATGGTCGCGGATCTCTGACATTTGCTTCAGGACGCTGTCCACCCTGCAGAAACACAAGTCGCTCACCTCAGTTGAGCTGTCACTCAACCCCCCCCCCATCTCCACCCCCACCACCCAGAGTTCATCTTGGTCCAAGACCCCTATATATACGATCAGACACCCCCCCCTCTCTCCCACATGCACTAGACACCGCAACATCATAGTAAGGGGTCCCTCCGTTTTAAGAAGAGCTGTAAGAATGTGTATGTATGTGTGTGTGTGTGTGTGTGTGTGTGTGTGTGTGTTGTGTGTGTGTGTGTGTGTGTGTGTGTGTACTGTATATATGTGAGGGCCGCCCCAATTTATTGATGTCATAGATGACAGTATTTGTAATCAACGCATGTTAGCCTCTAACTATGAATGCTTGAAAACAGCTCTATTCTTATCGCTATGTATCACAGCGATATATTGCTGTCTCCTTCACTCTTTGTAAGTCGCTTTGGATAAAAGTGTCTGCCAAATGCCCTAAATGTAAATGTAAATGTGAATGTTTGTTTTCGTGATGTTTATTCATTGCGTGTCTAGGAACATAAATCTACATCGCTACATCCCTAAATTAATTGCAATGGACTGAAGGCCAATATACGTGGAAAGAGGACAGGTTAACGGAAGCCAAGCGATTAATTTGATTAATTAATTACAAAACATGTTATTCATTTGCTTCATTATTGAAAAACTAATGACAGCCCTAATTATTATTGTTATCCATTTTTTGATATTCCTATTCATATTTTGTTTCTTCAAATGCAGGTGGGGCTGCACCTGTATTTGCCATAAGTAGGACAGGAGTAGTGTGTGTGCGTATGTGTGCGCATGTGTATGTGTATGTGTGTGTGTGTGCGGGTCCTACTTGACGGAGGTGCGTTTGAGTCGGGCTGTGTCGCTCTCCCTGTGCCGCTTGTTCTGCGCTGACAGCAGGTTCTCCTTCTGGATGCCCTCCCAGGTGTTGAGGCGGCTGGCTGCTCGGCCTCGCAGCTCCAGCACTGCACACACACACAGCCAGTAACATCACAACCATAGACAACCATGTTCCCTTCACCTTGCCGCAACTCCACACACAAACATGAAGTCACCATATGTTGTGCCTAATGGTAAATGGTAAATGGATTGCATTTGTGCTTTACATTTGCCTGACATTCATCCATTCATATACCGACGGCGGTGTCAACCATGCAAGGTAACAACCAACATGTCAGGAGCAGTTAGGGTTAGGTGGTGTCTTGCTCAGGGACACCTCAACACTTAGCTTGGGGGGGGAGGCCGGGGATCGAACCAGCAGCCTTCCAGTTGCCAGACAACCGCTCTTACCTCCTGAGCTACTGCCGCCTAAAGGCCGTTTTTGAATTAACACAGATTTATGAAGAAGAAAATCATATAATAATGTAATTTCATTTAATTATGAATCACAATTTACAGTTTGCTTGGAAAAAAAAGACCATAATGCTTTGCCCTTCCGTCTCCCTCACACCGCTCTCTTTTGGATTTAAAGAATGGGCCCAGCTGTAGTTGTTTTTCAGGCTGAGCCGAGGGATGCTCAACTATGAACCCTGTCTGTCCACACATCCAGTCGTGGTTTGTGCATGCAAACTACTCAGATCACCTAATGACACTGGTGAGATTCCTTATCATTCTATACAAAAGCATCCGGTCTTAATGAAGCACAAAATTAAATTTGTGTTATCCAACAAAAACTATATTCATGAGGCAGAAAAATACACGTTTCAAGAATGAAGATAAGATGAGATACGATAAGATATAACTTCTTTGATAAGATATAACTTCTTTGCCAGAGGTTGCTCAAAAATACCTACAACATAAGAATAAAAAAAATAGAATAATAAATGTACAGTGAATAAGCCTAAAAGAAAAACAGGTAAGACATTTAGTAAACAAAACAAGTTGGCACAAAGAACGAGAAAAGTGCTGATCTCACCAAAGTGCTTTATCTTGGCCGAGGGAATGTGCCTGACAAATCTCTTGATGAAGAGGTGGAGGTGGGAGAGGATGATGAAGGGCGGTGCCAGGCTGGGCCTGGAGTGGTACTCCACGATCAGGTTGTAGCGTTGGAACTTCCAGTAGGTGTCGCTGTGCTCCTGCACTTTGGAGAAGGTGTAGCTGGGAGGGGGGGGGGTTAGGGGAAACGTGGAGGTCAGAGCAGGTCCCAGAGTCCAGCATGGATCTCACGGTTGCAGACTTTAAGAGACTTTAATCACAAACTGGGCACGTTGGAGTGGACGACAATTTCCAATTAATTTAAAATCAATCCATCCATTAGGGCTGAACAATTTATCGAAATGTTATCTAAATCGCAATGTGGCCACTATCCAAATTGCAGGAGCTGCAATTTTTGGGTAAAATGTGTAAATGTCCAATCATAACACAAATTATGAGCAAAGTACCGTAGTGCTGCAGAGAGAAAAATATTTTTCTCCAGATGTAAGAAAACATTTTTGTTTGGTACAGCCCCAACAAATGTCACATCATCATGATTCTAATGGTTTCCTCAGTGAAAATGAAAATTGTGATGCAAAAATGATCATTCCCAATAACAGTAAATCATATTGCAATCGCAATATCTGTAAAAAATTATTGCAATGTGATTTTTTTAACATATTGTTTGGCCCTATCATCCACCCATATGAAGGCCGTCAAAGTATTTGATATTTGTGTCCTCTTTGTGTGTGTGTGTGTGTGTGTGTGGCGTGTGTGTGCGCGTGCGGTTACCTGAACATGGCGATGAGCAGGTTGATCAGCAGGATGTTGGTGACCAGCAGGTAGACCACCAGCAGCAGCACCACCAGCCAGTTGTAGTAGCCGCTCATGCAGGGCTCCGCTCCCGCCTCGATCAGCGTCCTGTTGCTGGTGCACTGCACCTCCAGCAGCTTGTCCACTACACAATAACCACAGAGCTTATCTATCACTGATTAGTTATGGAGATGGAGGCCACAATACCTCCTATTTTACCTCTGCGACTTTTTTATATAAGAAGAGGTATTCTTTTCTGCTTTTCCAATGTGATTTATATTTCTGTATAAATTATGAAAAAAAATGAGGTATCAAAAGAAAAATGTGAAACAACCAAAAACTTCCATATTTGCTGGGCGAAGTACAGGAATACAAGCAGCAAGATTTGTGAGCTGTTGTGACAGGAAAAGGACATCCAACGGAATACAACCTCCATAAAGACCGTCAATCACCTGTCAATTACCCTTTATTTTTTTATTATTTAATTTTTATTATTATGATTTTATATATATATATTCTTTTTTTTCTTTTCCATTTTTCTTTTTCTTTTTTGTTGTATTTTATTTTATTTATGTATTTATTTTTTAAGTTGACTTACTTACCTGTATATAGTTACTTCTTATACTAGTTACTTCTAGTATACTTTAGAAACTCATATTTATACATTTGATTGCAACATTGCAGCTTTGTGTATTTCTTTGTTTTCTTTGATCTAGAATATCTACAATTGTACATTTGTAAATCGACAATTGTAAATTAGCTTTGTTTTGTTTTTGTTTGTATTTACCACTCGCTTTGGCAACGTAAATGTACGTTTCCCATGCCAATAAAGCTCTTTAAATTAAATTGAATTGAATTTAATTGACAGAGACAGAGAGACAGAGAGACAGAGAGAAAGAAAGACAGAGAGAGAGAAAGAGCGAGACCGAGAGAAGGAGAGAGAAGAGAGACAGAGAGAGGGAGAGACAGAGACAGAGACCGAGGAGGAAAGAGAACGAGAGAGAGTAAGACAGAGAGAGAGAAAGACAGACAGAGAGAGAGAGAGAAAGAAAGAGGGAGTGAGAACGAAACAGAGAGTTACAGAGAGAGAGAGACCGAGAGAGAGAGCAGCACATAAGCCACCTACCATCCATTTCATTAATGGGGATCTGTCCAAATATGTGCAGGTAGGGTCTGTAGAACACCCGACGGAATATCCAACTGGGACGAGGGTCATAGGAGTAGAGCAGCGCCTGATTGGCTACGCCGTAGGCCATGAGCCACACAAACAGGAAGAAGAGGAAGAAGAAAACATCCTTCATCTGGAGAGCACAGGAAACACAGAGAGAGCGTGTCTGGTCAGATAGGTTGGAGATGGAGATGGGGGATACAAAGTGTTACATGAACAATTCCACTGTTGTCATGTGTAACCAAACAAAACTTATCTGGGAATTATTTCCATTGCACTACACATTACCATAACTATCTGAGAATCATGAGAACATTTATATATATACATACATGCATACATCCATACACACACGCACACACACACACGCACGCACGCACACATATACAGTATATATACATACTGTATGTATATACTGTACATAGGGGTGTAACAAAACACAATGCAAATTATGATTTTGAGGCCTTACTTAAATAACTTTTGTAGAAAAGTACAATATTGCATAATTAGAGCTCGACATACAAATATGCTGACCAACGCTGAAACAATTGTACAGACAACAGAGAGCATAGAAACAGAGAATCCTCCAAACTTGTCTTTTTTGGGTTAAATGTGAACAATGTAGGTTAATGTCCGACGTGACAACCCTTCACAATCTGCCTCTTCACCCCCTGAGCCAGGCGTTGGAGAACAGTGTCCATGGCGACAGACTCTTCAGAGAGAGGCGGTCCCTGAGTGCGCTGCCTGCTGCGCCTGCTGGCCATAAGGGGGGGTGGATCACATGACCAGCGCCTCCGCAAACGTCCACACGCTGGAGTTTTTTGTGCAGACGCAGCCAAGCCGAGCCGTTCAGATTTCCCCGGCTCGTCCTCCCCACCCCCCGCCCCCAGCCCACCCCCCCCCCCCCCCCGCCCCACCCCCCCTGCCCCCCAACACCCCCGCCAGCGCCACCCCACCCACCCACCCCCTGCCAGCCAACAAGGTGCCCTGGAGACGCCGCCAGATCAACCAGCAGCGACATATAGCGCCGTGGCCCGGTTAAAACCAGCTATTTTGGGCATTCATCCTCCCCCCCACCCCACCCAGCTCGATACCTTAAGCGAACACTGACACCACCCAATCTGTCACCTCACCCCACCGTGTGCACTGCGTAGACATGGGTCTAACTGTCTCACACACACGCACACACACACAGACGCAAACACACGCACACAGACGCGCACACACACACTGCACAGTTCACCAGCAGCTGCGATCCTGTAGTTACATTCAAATGATTCTCCTCCAGAGATGATTGTGGAGATCGTCTGAAGAAACATTGTCTGCTGACTGCTTCTACTGACCGACTTTACCAGTGTCATACTGGTGCCAGCTTTTGGTTGCGCTTCGTGTTTTTTGAGTTTTTAGAGATTACTATTAGTGAATATTGATTCAGCCACATACAGTATATTGTGGCAGACGGCCACTGAAGGGCAGAGGAATGAGGGTGGACGACAGTTGGGGGGGCCGCAATTCCCCATTCGGCCCCCAGAGGGAGGCGAGGAGACCAGGAAGTGGAGAGAGGCAATCAGCCTCATGGGAAGTGGCTGCGCCTCGTTGGTGGAACTCGGCGGCAGCCAATCAAAGGCCTGGCTGCAGGCAATAAATAGGAGAGGACCTGGGTGGTGTAAGGGGTCGAGAGAGTGGAAGAAAGTGGAAGTGGAAGTGGAAGTGGAAGTGGAAGTGGAAGTGGAAGTGGAAGTGGGAAGTGGAGGGACAGGGACGAGGAAGGACGAGGACCAAGACCCTGTGGGTGAGTTTGGAGACGACAAGAAGTGGCTGTGTGCCTGGACGTTCTGCCTGTCTGCGAACCCGAGTTGTGTACCGACCCTTGCCTGCCTGACAACCCTCCTGCCTGCCTTGCCCTGGACCCCCTGAGACTACTTCCTGGTGTGATACCCACTGCATACGGACAACTAATCTCACGGAATAACGGACTAAACCCTATAATTACCCTGCACTTTCCCTTCCCCTGTATGATAAATAAACCCTGTTTGCATTATATACTGGTGTGGGACAAGTGAATTATTATTTCCAGTCGGGTGGACACTCCGTACAAGACAGGAGTGTGCCACAATATTTACTGCAGAATTAATAGCGATTACAGCCCTCATATAAAAGTTGAAGAAAGAAACAGTATCTATAGGAAGCAAGGATATTTCATTCCCATGTTGATAAAAACATGGAAAATTTCCCTTTATGGTACAAAAGTCAGATTTAATATGCTATTAAACATGTGTATTATATAACATTTTATATAAACATTTTCAATTTATTTGATGGAAAAATGGCAGACCATTTTGCCAACGATGATGATCTTGGGCCCCAGCTGCTTGTGGATGGCAAAGATGTGGATGAGTCTCAGCGTGAAGACCATGAAGTCGAGCGCCATCAGGGCTCGGCCAAAGTGGTAGGACTCAGGGAACATTCTGGATGACGGGAAAGGAATATGCACAAACACACATAGGTGACATGGAACCACAGTAAAAACTCAGCGTGTGATTTGCTCTCGTCATGGCTAGTTTAAGTGTGTTGTGCTGAAAACAGACACTGCTGCTACAAAAATAAATGGATTGCATTTTTATCCAAATCGTTTACAGTTGCCTGACATATACAC
Source organism: Coryphaenoides rupestris (assembly GCA_002895965.2). NCBI lineage: Eukaryota > Metazoa > Chordata > Actinopteri > Gadiformes > Macrouridae > Coryphaenoides > Coryphaenoides rupestris. Next base: position 344,689 of record PIJE02000094.1, read on the forward strand.
TGACGGCGGTGTCAATCATGCAAGGTAACAACCAACGTCAGGAGCAGGTAGGTTTAGGTGGTGTCTTGCTCAGGGACACTTAGCTAGGCAGGGGAGCCCGGGGATCAAACCAGCAACCTTCCTGTTGCCGTACAACCGCTCTTACCTCCTGAGCTACTGCGGCCCAATAGCCTTTCGTTCGAGTGTGAAGCCGCAGCCCTCACCTGCAAACCACGGCCAATGAGAAGAGGGTGATGGCTGTGAGGTCACACTTGTTCCACATGTCCTGGATGTAGTTCTTCATGCGCTGGACCACCGTGGTGCTGCCCACGAAGAACGTCTGGGGGTGGACACACGGGGGGGGGGGGGGGGGCGCAAGAGAGAGAAAGACGATGTTAATATATTGTCGCCCAGGTTTGGAGATTGAGAATTGTTGTCTGAGTTCTAATTCTTCCAGAATGAGTAAGAGATTGTGAAGCGGGTCCTAATTAAAAACAGGTTAAAACAGCCATCAACACACACACACACTCGGGAGAGCGCTAGCTTACTAGCAGTTTATCAGCTCCTCTGTCATGAATTCTACAACTGCAAAGTCTGCAATAAACCAGAATATTCAACATTCAACTGCCTGTATCCTTTAAAGGAGCCCTAGAAAAGCCACTTTGATGTGGTGTGTAGCAGCGGCAGTGCTACAGATATTAAATAAACACTTTTGTAGGAAGATGAGCACGATGACATTGGTGGCGAAACGTTGTCGTACCTGTCGGATCTCTTCGCACACCATAGTGAACACCCAGAAGTAGAGCACCATCTCAGAGACGGAGGGGCCTGCTGGGGGTGGGAGCTTAAAGTCCACCAACAGGACGTAGGCAAACAGGCAGAGGAAGAGGAAGTACATCAGCACGTTGCCCAGGAAGGAGGTGACGGGCGCAAACCAGAAGTTACGCCACCGCTGCACTACGAAGGGGCGCCGGGGAGGTGAGGAAGACGCTGGTGAAAGAGAGAGAGAGAGACTAGATTAGAGCAGGCGCCTCGTGCCAAGCCACCGAATCTCAGGCCTTGCCATTATTAATAGTACTACTTACCATTGATAAAATGTAGGGCCACCTGACTCGCCGAATTAATCAGGGAGAGGGGGAGGGTGGGGGGTGGGTCCGGCTCTGATTGTTTTGTAGTGTGGGGCGTCTCAAGACACACGATTTCACTGAGATCTCTGATTACGCCGGCAACAGCCAATTCAGGCTAACTCCAGCGAGTATCTGTCTCAAAGTAGGCGTCTACTGTGTCAAATAGTTTCAAACTTTAATCAACATGAGCACCTTTCACATGTGAAAACCATAACATTGCCAGATCAATTTTTCCTGGTAGCAGGTAGTAGTGTTTGTTGTTCACACAAACACAAGTTTCCGTCTTTTTGAACAGAATGCTACCGTTCACAGAGCACTGCCAATGCCATTCAAGTCCTCTGTTGGCATTTCCCGGAACTTATGCGTTACATTTGCGGCGGAATCACAGACAGAGGCAGAATTAGTGTTGTCTAATTCACAATTTGTGCTGATCCTTTGATTAAACAAGCTGTGCCATGACCCAATCCACTGAGCTTCCCAGTCTGCCACAGGAAAAGCTTTACAATGTACTTTTTTCCATTTCCATCTTTCCATTTCCAGTGGTTTAGATTTCCTTCCTGCATGCCTTTAGTTGTATGCATGCCCCCCAAATTGTGTGTGCTTGTGCTGTTAATGTTACGCCATTGTTCACATGTATTGTGGCCTTGACCTCATATGTGATGAAGTCGCTGGAGAGGCTAGTCCTGAAGCACATCCGTGCACTAGTCGAACCATCACTGGACCTATGCAACCTTATTTAATCGTACTTTATGTTAAACCCAGAACTACATGTTACTTTGCTGTTTCATGACAACTTGCGATTTTCTTGACTTGAAAATCATCATATGTGTAATTCATGGCACAAATCAAATGGAATAATAATAAGGTCCCATAGGGGATACCGGAAGGGACTAGACCAGGGGTGCCCAATTGTTTTGGCTCAAGGGCCACTTTTGGTTTTCAAAGTTGTCAGACGGGCCGGGCCATTAGTGGACGAGGATCACAGCGTGTAGCCCCCCCCCCCGAGACGCGCAACGGACTTTTTTCCCGGGGGGGGGGGGGGGGGTGCTAAACGCTGTGATCCTCATCTACTGATGGCCCGGCTCGCGCGTCTACCTCCCGTTGCGCGTCTACCCACCCCCACCCCGCGGCGGGTAACACTGTCTTGGTGCCCGTCGCGCGTCTCCCGGGGGGGGGGGGGTGCTAGACGCTGTGATCCTCGTCTACTGATGGCCCGGCTCGCGCGTCTGCACCAATAAATAATATTCAGTGAGAGCGAGCGCAGATTCCGAGCTCGCAGTGGATAAGGCGCGGGCCAAATATAATCGGGCCAAATTTGGCCCGCGGGCCCCAAATTGGGCAGCCCTGGACTAGACTGAAATACTAATGAAGAGAGAGTTCTCAAACGAGCCTGTATTTCCTTACACCCTTGTCAAAAAGTTAAACAGTACCGATACATCTTATCACTCAATCTGTGCAAACTACTCAACCCTCACGCCTCTCTCTTTTCTTCCTCCAGCGATGAAGATGCTGACGAATACATGGCTCTGAAAGCCAATCAGAAAGGTACGTCCAACCAGATGTCATTTTCATGGCGTGCTATACTACTATGTCGTCCTCAGACGAGCCCTCCAGCGAGTCCTCCAGTTCCCCCGATCCTCCATGCATCCAGCAAGTTCCTCCGTCGTTGTTTCCGCCCCTACATCCTTCTTTAGAACGTCCACGTATGTTTGTGCGGGACGCCCTCTCGATCGCTTGCCGTGTGTTGGCTCCCACAGCACTAATTTGCTGGCTGGGAGCTCTGGGTGCCTCTTGCAGTGACCGGCCAGCCTCATTCTTCTGGCTGCTATTTTCATACTTAACCTCGGTAGTCCCCCGTACAGACACTTGTTGGTAACGTGCTCGGTCGGGTTGATGTTCAGTACTACAAGCAGCATTCTGGTGTAGCACACATCCAGAGACTTCTGCAGTGCTATCCTAGTTACCTATTCATTTTAGCAGCATGACCAAAACTAATCATCAGTAAATTTCTAACGATCAATATCCCACAGCCGTTTTCATGTCATGTGTGAATGGGAGCCGATATGGAAGTGCAGACAAATCCGCTCGAATTTCCCTGCATAAGACATCCCTGCAACATTACAGGTGAAATTACGGCACAACATAGAATAGAATAGAATCGAACTTTATTTATCCCAAAGGAAATTGTTGTGCCAGGTTACATAGCGATACGGTACAATAAAACAATATGGAAAACAACAGAATGATAAAAATAAACTAACGGATTTACAAATTTACAGTTAAAATATACAAATATGTAGGCAAGGTAAGATATTCTGACGGCGAAAACAATTTGGCATGATTGAAGTGAAATATTATTGGACATGACATTAAGAATATTGCACATGATGATGAGAGGAGATGAGAGGTAGTGTTCTCGATAGTATTTATAGACAACATGATAATAATAATAATAATAATAATAATAATAATAATAAATAATAATATTGCACATGATGTTGTACAGTAATATTAATAATATTGCACGTAAAACTGGGGAAAGTGCACATGATGTTGAGAGGTAATATTGCACATTATATTGCTGTGTTCATTGTCTTGTAGGGGGAGTTATAGGGAGGAGTTATAGAGTTTGATGGCCACAGGCAGAAAGGACCTCCTGTGGCGTTCTGTGGTGCACCTCGGTAATCTCAGTCTGGAGTGACACCAGTGTGGCGTGCAGGGGGTGGGAGGCGTTGTCCATAATACTGAGTAGTTTACTCAGCATCCTCCTCTCCGAGACCTCTACCAAAGACTCCAATTCCACTCCCAGGACAGAACCCGCTTTCCTGATGAGCTTATTGAGTCTGTTAGCGTCGGCTGCCTTCACCCTGCTGCCCCAGCACACAACAGCGTAGAAGATGACGCTGGCCACCACAGAGTGATAGAACATCTGCAGCATGGTTTTGCAGACGTTGAAAGATATGAGTCTCCGAAGGAAATACAGGCGACTCTGACCTTTCTTATACAGGGCCTCTGTGTTTTTAGTCCAGTCCATTTTATTGTCTATGTGAACACCCAGGTACTTATATTCCTCGACAATGTCCACCTCGGTCCCCCTGATGCTGACCGGTTTCGGGTGAGTCGGTTGCTTCCTGAAATCCACCACCAACTCCTTCGTCTTAGAGATGTTGAGTTGCAGGTGATTCAGTCCACACCACTCCACGAAACCGTCCACCACACTCCTGTACTCGGACTCCTGCCCCTTTCTGATACAGCCCACAATGGCAGAGTCGTCCGAAAACCTCTGCAGGTGGCAGGACTGTGAGCTGTATCTGAAGTCTGAGGTGTAGAGTGTGAACAGGAAGGGAGACAGGACTGTCCCCTGAGGTGCTCCCGTGTTGCTCACTATAGTGTCCGACATGTTGCTCTGCAGCCTCACATACTGTGGCCGACCTGTGAGGTAGTTAGTAATCCAGGCCACTAGTGGAGCGTCCACCTGCATGTCCAGTAGCTTAGTCCCAAGCAGGGCAGGCTTTATGGTGTTGAAAGCGCTCGAGAAGTCGAAGAATGTGACTCTCACAATGCTGCCTGCCTCCTCCAGGTGAGAATAAGCCCTGTGCAGCAGGTAGATGATGGCATCTTCCACTCCAATACGGGGCTGGTAGGCGAACTGCAGAGGTCCAGTGAGGATATATTGATATATTGCTGTGTTCATTGTCTTGTAGGGGGGAGTTATAGGGAGGAGTTATATAGTTTGATGGCCACAGGCAGAAAGGACCTCCTGTGGCGTTCTGTGGTGCACCTCGGTAATCTCAGTCTGGTGTGACACCAGTGTGGCGTGCAGGGGGTGGGAGGCGTTGTCCATAATACTGAGTAGTTTACTCAGCATCCTCCTCTCCGAGACCTCTACCAAAGACTCCAATTCCACTCCCAGGACAGAACCCGCTTTCCTGATGAGCTTATTGAGTCTGTTGGCGTCGGCTGCCTTCACCCTGCTGCCCCAGCACACAACAGCGTAGAAGATGACGCTGGCCACCACAGAGTGATAGAACATCTGCAGCATGGTTTTGCAGACGTTGAAAGATCTGAGTCTCCGTAGGAAATACAGGCGACTCTGACCTTTCTTATACAGGGCCTCTGTGTTTTTAGTCCAGTCCATTTTATTGTCTATGTGAACACCCAGGTACTTATATTCCTCGACAATGTCCACCTCGGTCCCCCTGATGCTGACCGGTTTCGGGTGAGTCGGTTGCTTCCTGAAATCCACCACCAACTCCTTTGTCTTAGAGATGTTGAGTTGCAGGTGATTCAGTCCACACCACTCCACGAAACCGTCCACCACACTCCTGCAATATAATGTGCAATATTACCTCTCAACATCATGTGCACTTTCCCCAGTTTTACGTGCAATATTATTAATATTACTGTACAACATCATGTGCAATATTATTATTTATTATTATTATTATTATTATTATTATTATTATTATCATGTTGTCTATAAATACTATCGAGAACACTACCTCTCATCTCCTCTCATCATCATGTGCAATATTCTTAATGTCATGTCCAATAATATTTCACTTCAATCATGCCAAATTGTTTTCGTCGTCAGAATAACTTACCTTGCCTACATATTTGTATATTTTAACTGTAAATGTGTAAATCCGTTAGCTTATTTTTATCATTCTGTTGTTTTCCATATTGTTTTATTGTACCGTATCGCTATGTAACCTGGCACAACAATTTCCTTTGGGATAAATAAAGTTCGATTCTATTCTATTCTATGTTGTGCCGTAATTTCACCTGTAATGTTGCAGGGATGTCTTATGCAGGGAAATTCGAGCGGATTTGTCTGCACTTCCATATCGGCTCCCATTCACACATGACATGAAAACGGCTGTGGGATATTGATCGTTAGAAATTTACTGATGATTAGTTTTGGTCATGCTGCTAAAATGAATAGGTAACTAGGATAGCACTGCAGAAGTCTCTGGATGTGTGCTACACCAGAATGCTGCTTGTAGTACTGAACATCAACCCGACCGAGCACGTTACCAACAAGTGTCTGTACGGGGGACTACCGAGGTTAAGTATGAAAATAGCAGCCAGAAGAATGAGGCTGGCCGGTCACTGCAAGAGGCACCCAGAGCTCCCAGCCAGCAAATTAGTGCTGTGGGAGCCAACACACGGCAAGCGATCTAGAGGGCGTCCCGCACAAACATACGTGGACGTTCTAAAGAAGGATGTAGGGGCGGAAACAACGACGGAGGAACTTGCATGGAGGATCGGGGTAACTGGAGGACTCGCTGGAGGGCTCGTCTGAGGACGACATAGTAGTATAGCACGCCATGAAAATGACATCTGGTTGGACGTACCTTTCTGATTGGCTTTCAGAGCCATGTATTCGTCAGCATCTTCATCGCTGGAGGAAGAAAAGAGAGAGGCGTGAGGGTTGAGTAGTTTGCACAGATTGAGTGATAAGATGTATCGGTACTGTTTAACTTTTTGACAAGGGTGTAAGGAAATACAGGCTCGTTTGAGAACTCTCTCTTCATTAGTATTTCAGTCTAGTCCAGGGCTGCCCAATTTGGGGCCCGCGGGCCAAATTTGGCCCGATTATATTTGGCCCGCGCCTTATCCACTGCGAGCGGAATCTGCACTTGCTCTCACTGAATATTATTTATTGGTGCAGACGCGCGAGCCGGGCCATCAGTAGACGAGGATCACAGCGTCTAGCACCCCCCCCCCCCCCGGGAGACGCGCGACGGCCACCAAGACAGCTTTACCCGCCGCGGGGTGGGGGGTGGGTAGACGCGCAACGGGAGGTAGACACGCGAGCCGGACCATCAGTAGATGAGGATCACAGCGTTTAGCACCCCCCCCCCCCCCCCCCCCCCCCCCCCCCCACCGCCGGGAAAAACGTCGCGTGTCTCCGGGGGGGGGGGCTACACGCTGTGATCCTCGTCCACTAATGGCCCGGCCCGTCTGACAACTTTGAAAACCAAAAGTGGCCCTTGAGCCAAAACAATTGGGCACCCCTGGTCTAGTCCCTTCCGGTATCCCCTATGGGACCTTATTATTATTCCATTTGATTTGTGCCATGAATTACACATATGATGATTTTCAAGTCAAGAAAATCGCAAGTTGTCATGAAACAGCAAAGTAACATGTAGTTCTGGGTTTAACATAAAGTACGATTAAATAAGGTTGCATAGGGGATAGCAGAAGGAATATGATACATATGATTGTTGTGTCATGCATCATGCATCACGTGTTGTCTGACACCTGACTACAATAACTAAGCAGACTGCAGCGCATACTTGTGTATGATGTCGGCCAGGGAGAACACGGTGGCTTCGTTGCCGTCCAGACTGTCCAGGTCTCTGTCGTGTTGGACCTCCTGGTCGTGTTGGACCTCCTGGTCGTTCACATCCTCGTCTGGCTCCCTGGGACACACACACAAAAGGGTCGATATTTAAGACCAAGCATTTCACCTTGTATGCTTGGGTCAGGACTCAGGTTAAGTGCGATAGTGTCCCAGAAAGTTACAAATATGCCCCCCTGAAAGGTGAAATATGGGGACATTTGCATTAGAGCTGTAATAGAGAGAGAGCTATGCAAATCCTGTTGACTGAAATGTTGTCTCACAATCAGACTTTGGATTAATATCTCAACTCTGATGGCTTTGGACAAGCTCAGATCTAAGTGAACGGGGCATTTCACTTTCTTTTGTTTCTTGTTTGTTTCGACCAACCATGTTGCTGGAGGCGGGGATTTGTAAGCAGGTAATTGTGAACACAAACAGCAGTAGTAAACTGTAAAAAAGTGTCTGTAAAGTGGAATGGGTTTTCTTCTGAAGAATATTTCCCTACAGTTGTTAGTTTCTGGCCCAGGATCAGTGCTCCCCCGGAAGTTGTGCTTTAACTTAATAGGACTGCTGGATCCCAAGTTAACCGTTATGTAATCTGGGATCCATAAATTTCGACAATGCTATGTCTGAACTTCTGGGGGGGAGACACAGTTCCTGTGTCAGAAACCACTCTCTCTCATTGACTTCACTGTCTATGCTCAATTGCACCCCCTGGTGTTCGATTAATATATTCAGAGACACACACACACACACACACACACCAAACTAACCTGAAACTGATCAGCTTTGTGCAGATGAGTGGAGGTATGAAGAATGCCAAGACCAGTTTCCACACCTCTGTGCATCTCTCCATGTCACCCCACCAGATCTGGGAGAGCAGAGACTAGCGCGCGCGCGCACACACACACACACACACACACACACACACACACACACACACACACACACACACACACACACACACACACACACACACACACACACACACATACAAAATCGTCACATACAAACATACAAATTATTATAGATCCTGGTCCAAATCTTGACTTAAATGCACAATGTTTTGCACGAGTTACCTGTTATTTGCCGCTTTGGATTACCAGGTAACCAAAAAGAAATATTCTATTCTGTCTATCTAATTGTAGCGGAGTGGGAGGGGCTTGTGCAAGAGTGCGAGAGAGCCGGTAACATAGCCCCGCCCCTGAATGAAAATAAAGTGCCAACCAGAAGCTGGTGAGTAGTGGTGGGTAGTAGTGGGCGGGGACTAGCTGAAGGGTGTGGGGGGTGGGGGGATGCTGGTATTTAAGAGGGTTGTGATGGAGGCGTTTCCCCACCTGCACGCCGTCGTGGCTGAAGAAGAGGCGGGCGTCGGCTGCCGTTGCCATCTGGAGGCAGGTGGCCCCGCCCCACACAGGGGACTGGCGGATGAGCAGAGTGAAGCAGCGGCCCTCGCTGCTCTGGTAGCAGGAGCTGAACACGTCTGGAGACACACACACACACACATATGAGCTGAACACGTCTGGAGACACACACACACATATGAGCTGAACACATCTGGAGACAAACACACACACATATGAGCTGAACACATCTGGAGAGACACACACACACATTTAAGCTGAACACATCTGGAAATACATTAAACACATGGAAGTCCTGTGTTTGATTAGGGTGTCTTTTGGAGCCTTGAAGACCTCTAGATTGGAGTCAGGGTGTGTTTTAGAGCCGTGAAGACCTCTAGATTGGAGTCAGGGTGTGTTAAAGCCGTGAAGACCTCTAGTTTGGAGTGAGGGTGTGTTCTGGAGTGAGAGTAAGTTGTGAGGGGTGACTGTCCTACCGTGGGCCAGGTTCTCAAACCTCTTGGCCAGTTCCTTCATAGAGACCTTGGATTCCGTCTCACTCTCCAGCTTGGACAGCTCCCGCAGTATCTTACAGCCACTCAGAGCGCTCAATACCGACTCACTGGCCTGAGAGATAGAGAGAGAGGGGGAGAGAAAGATAGAGAGAAAGAAAGAGAGAGAGAGAGATACAGAGGGGGAGAGAAAGATAGAGAGAAAGAAAGAGAGAGAGAGAGATACAGAGAGGGAGAGACAGAGACAGAGACAGACAGGGAGAAATGTAAATTGATCATTATCACCTAGAGGCCCTTTGAAAGAGGAGAGCAGAGGTATGTATAGCCTCTTTCACACATAGTTCCTGGTAAATTACGGGGTTTAACATTTCCGGCACCACTAGCGACTTATGCTAGTCACAAGTGCAACTATGTAACGTTTTCATCTTCCGCCATTTCACACATAGCATAGCAATGCCGGAATAGACGGGCCAAGAGACAGAGAGCAGATGCCGCTAATGCAACACTTATGGATGCCACCGCCATAAAACTTCACAGAAGAACTGAGAGGAGCTCCCTTATTTCTGAATCTGTCCAGTTCCTGGCCATTCTCATCCCTTTTTTCCATTTACACATGAGCCCATGTAGGACATGTTACAGAACATTTACAGGACAGGCTGTGTGCATGTGTGAAAGGGGCTTATAAGCCCAACACACCAGAAGAGATGATGGGTGGGGTTTAGACATTTCATAGTTCCTCGTCCTACACCAATCAATCTACTAAGATAGAGGCGGGGTTATTAGGTTATTCAACACCAAAAGGTTCTGGGTTCAATCCCCAATCTCCACAGTCTACCTAGTCGGCCTACATGGGCAAGAAAGCTATAACCCCGACTTGCCTCTTAATGACCTGAATCACTGTCACCTCGGATGAAAGCTGTTAAATATTTAATTACTATATAGGGTTTTAACCAGGGTTTTGTCGCTGCATTGTAAATGCAGTGACTAATTATTATAATTATTATTGCCCTTTTATTACACTTCAATTATTGCCAAATTGTTTTTGCGGACTGAATATCTTATCTTACCTATATTTTTATACTTCTCCTAGGACTTAGACTTATTGTAAATTTGTAAATCTGTTATTTTATTTGTATTATTCTACAGTTTATTTCTCTATTGTTTTATTGTATTGCTATGCAACCTGGCACAAAAATTTCCTTTGGGATTAATAAAGTTCTGTTATCTTATCTCATTGTAATGCACATGAATGCACATTTGAATGGTGTCATCGCTGCCTATTCTACGGGCACATGATCTTGCTGGTGCACCGGCTGCACAGGTAGAAGTGTAAAAGCGTGATTACCATCTCCCAGAAGTACACGGCCATCTCGCTGCGGTTCTGGAGCACGGCCCAGATGAAGAGCGAGGCCCAGGGGGAGAGGCAGCGCTGGTCACGGTACATACACTCCCCGAGGAGATGCTTGTTCACGTGCTGTGGAGGGGGAACAGTGGTGCACAAATGCATTATGGGACGCAGAAGAGAAATAATGCAGAAGAAGGGGGGGGAACAGTTTCTGAGTCAGTGCAATATTATTGTGACATTTCATGCTGTGCCTTTTTCCTCCACTAGATGGTGCTATTGTACTGTCAGAAAACCTGGTAGTCCAGTGAAAGCCTGTGGCGATTCTAATGATTTAAATAGCCAGGGCGGAGAGTTTGATATGTTCAATGAGAACTGGGAGATCCTGAATTTCTAGTTTCAGATACAAAGACTCAATCCAGATACCATGAAAACCTCATCTGACCACATACATAGCAGGTGATGTTACCTGACCAGCAGCAATAACGACATACATTTACATTTACATTTACATTTAGGGCATTTGGCAGACGCTTTTATCCAAAGCGACTTACAAAGAGTACATTTGTTGAAGGAGAGGCAGCAATATATCACTGTGGTACCTGAAGATAAGAATAGAGATAGAGACATACATGGCATTCTTTTTGTTGTTTCTGTATATTAGAAAGATATGTTAATCGACTCAATCCATTGCCTTGCCATACACCAGTGGTTCTCAAACTATTCTCAAACTACTACTGTTCTGTTCCCCATGTGTGTGTTAGGTTAACTGGTTGTTCATGTGTTCTGTTTTCCCATGTGCCGTTTTTGACCCTGCCCCTCATCTGTAGTTGTCTGCCATTTTGTAGTATGTTCTGTTAATTCCTGCCTTGTGGCGGGTCTGCACCTGTTCTCACTTCCCCTGATTAGTTTTCCTCTCTATTTATACCGGCCACAATCCCCTCTCTACCCCTCGTGACACAATTGTTGAAAGCGACAGCAATATATCGCCACAGAATAGAGCAGGTTTCAAACATTCATAATTGCTAGGTTAATAGCACAAGTTCCAGAATTGCTAGGTTGCCTACTGCCATACACTAAACAGGACCTTTTGGCCTGCCTGTATTAAAATATGTTGCACACAACTTCTCCGGGGTCACAATCCATCAGCAACCACAATATCAGCTATAGCAACATCAGCTCACAATGAACATATATCTTTCACACTCTGCCACTGGTAGTGATCATTCCAGTAATGCCTGTTTGACAGGCATTACATCATCTCTCTTAACTGTGTTACAAAGCTAGCTCAGATAACATGTGCATGCATGTCTGTGTTGATGCTCCGACATCACGTCATGCAGCTCACTGTGTGTGTGTGTGTGTGTGTGTGTGTGTGTGTGTGTGTGTGTGTGTGTGTGTGTGTGTGTGTGTGTGTGTGTGTGTTTCTGAAAACTGCTCAGTGTTTTATCTTTTGGGTCTCTAGTGGAATGTTTACATTCGAGTATGTATGTATGTATTATTATCTCTTTAATATTTATGTTTATCTAGTTTTTTAGATAGCTTGTCCTGTATGTGTTATTTGTCAATGTAATATCTGTCTGCTTAACATTGGATCATTAGTTATCATGCCTAACTGTCCACAATTAGTTTGACATTTTCTGAACCTGAATTTAAATCTTGGACACTTTTTTCACTGCAGCTACTACTTTAATCGAAACCATTCAAACGACAACAAAACCCAAACTATACCCATGGCTTAATGAACCCGGGGATTTCTTTTCTCTGAAGTTCACTTTGATTTGTGGAAACAAACACCAGACGAAATCTAATGTTGCTCAGCAGTGATGATGGCTGTTCCATCATGCAGCTTTGACAACTGCAGTAGAATATAAAGAGTTGTAGCGATCACAGTGCTGTGACGCTAACCACATGACGTCTTCCTGCCACTCCACCCATGCCCTGAAGGCCTCTGTATGCTTCTTCAGATGTGTTCTGAGATCAGAACAAATCAGATGCCCAAATTCTACTTTACCTTGTAAAGTTCCACAGAACCGGCTGATATTGGGGAGGTACTAGAGTATAGGACGCTGTCCGTCAACGTAGGGAGGCGGAGTAAAAAAACTGTGAAAAAAACAACCAAAAACCAAAAGCCGCGCCCCCTTCATACCCCACTAGTCTACCCTATTGCTGAGGAGGGGGGCAGAGCCCGGGAGGGCTTTTCGGATACATCGAATTCGGAGAGTGACTTTTCTGAACTGCATCGACCACCCACCCGCTAAACAAACGAAAAGAACCCAACAGAAGCGTTTTCATTTTCACTGAAAATAATGATTCACATCATGATGCAACGTCCAAAAATTGCAGCTCCTGCAATCTGGATATTGCACGTGGCCATATTGCTAAAGTTTCAGAAGGTATTCAGGTTCTGTTCTGCAAATCACTACACATCGCCAGAGTATAGGTTTGGAAGTCCACTGACCCGTATGGACCTGCGAGTGCTGGTGCTGGACTCCAGGCCCAGCTGCGCATAGTAGAAGGGTTGGCACACGTCCCCGAGGAGGTCCCACAGGAGACGGGACACCTGGAGGGAGACAGACACACAGAGCGGGGACGTCAGAGGGAGGAGAAGAGAGAGCCCCCCCCCTCCGCGAACACTAGAAACACACGGACACCCACCACCTCTACAGGGAACATTCAGCTTTCTGAACGTTCCCTGTAGAGAGAGAGAGACAGACAGAGAGACAGAGACAGAGACAGAGGCAGAGAGTGACAGAGAGAGAGACAGAGACAGAGAGTAAGAGAGAGAGAGAGCGCTAGCGGGATGGACGGACGGCCAGACAAGACCAGCAGACAGATGCAGGCTGGATCACCTCATACAGGCAGAGCTCCTTGGACGAGGCGGAGCCCATCAGGCGGCTGACGGGGCTGGTGGGGGAGCCGGGGGGCTCGAGGTGAGCTAGGGAGGTGGCCAGCGCCTGCCTCTCGGCCAGCCTGCGCTGCAGCAGGCTGTAGGCCAGGCAGCTGTCGGACAGTGAGCGGTACAGGCTCTCCAGCCGCCCGTAGGTCAGGTAGTCCAGGATGTTGAGGCCGTTCTCGCAGAAGAGACGCACAAACTGCGGCTTGTCGTTGACCAGCGCGTCCGTCATGGAGTCCTCCAGGTCCTCGTACTGCCGCCCGGGAGGAGGAGGAGGAGGAGAAATGAACAAGAATGGGTGATGAGATTCTCAGCCAATAGGTGATCAAGTGTCCCAGCTCCTCCTAGCAGGGTGGGCCCAGCAGGTGTATCCTCAGTATCTAGGGTTATGTAACCTAGATACTGAGGATACACAGTACTGGAGAGTACACAGACAGCATGGTTCCCATGACGCCCATCACTACTAGTGCTTGACTGGTCTGGGGGCTAGTAGCCCTCCTACCACTTACCATTGCTTACTAACTAACTAAGGAATGAAGAAATGGAGCAATGAAGGAATTAACTCATTACATAACAAAGAAATTCTGAAGAATTAAAAAATTACATAAAGGAATGAAGGAATTCAATCATTTACATTTACATTGAGTGCATTTGGCAGATGCTTTTATCCAAAGTGACTTACAAAGAGTACATTTGTTGAAGGAGACAGCAATATATCAATGTGGTACATAAAGATACTGTTGGGAGTTGTGGATGTATTAATCTTGTGGGCCAGTAACTTTCCACTCTGCCGTTTGGCCTACGTGACTAGTTAGCTGTTTGGCCTACATGACTAGTTAGCTTCACTCTTATCTGTTTGCCCTGGGAGGCCTCTGAGACGCACTCGCAGGTGTTGTTGTCGTCGAACGTGGGAACATGTGGCCTCTTTTGTCTGGACTGGCTGTCTGGAAGGTGGGAACGGGAGCGTCTCAACGTGAGACCCTGCTGTCCCTGCTTCCTGGGGTGGCGGTCTGGGGGATAGGGACGGGTGCATCTCCATGTGGGTCACGTGAGGCCATGGTATCTCTGCTTCAAGTTAACTGTCTGTCTGTCTGTTACATATCCACGTGGGGCCTGGTGTCCTGGCTTCTCCGGATTGGCTGTCTGGGGGGTGTGGACGGAAGGGTCTCCATGTAAGGCCTTGTTGTCCCTGCTCCCTGAATGGCCGTCTGAGAGGCATCTCCACGTCCGCTTCCCAAGATGATTTGTTGTGTCTATATGTGAATGTTCCTCTGATTTTCCGATGCAAAATGTATATATGCTCTATGTATCTAAATAAACTTTGAATCATTCCTAGTGATACTGCCTTGTGTCACATTGATTCCCGAGCTCGCTGCTTTGCTACAGACAATCCAGAACCTGAACCTGAACCAGAACCCGAACTCCAGCCACAATAGATGACCACTCAAAACTGCGCATAACAGATACACAATATGGCCAAAAGTCAGTGGACACCTGACCATCACACCTATATGAGCTTGTTGGACATCCCATTCTAAAACCATGGGCATTAATCTGGAGTTGGACCCCCTTTGCGGCTATGGCAGCTGCCACTCTTCTGGGAAGGCTTTCCACAAGATTTTTGAGTGAGTCTGTGGGAATTTCTGCCCATTCAGTCAAAAGAGCATTTGTGAGGTCAGGCACTGATGTTGGATGAGAAGGCCTGGCTCGCAATCGGCGTTCTAATTCCTCCCAAAGGTGTTCAATGGGGTTGAGGTCAGGGCTCTGTGCAGGCCAATCGAGTTCCTCCACACCAAACTCGTCTAACCATGTCTTTATGGGCCTTGCTTTGTGCACAGGGTCATGCTGGAACAGCAAAGGGCCTTCCCCAAACTGTTGCCACAAAGTTAGAAGCGCCTAATTGGCTAAGATGTCTTCATATCCTGTAGCATTAATCATACCCTTCACTGGAACTAAGGGGGCGAGCCCAAACCCTGAGAAACAGCCCCAGACCATTATCCCTCCTCCACCAAACTGTACAGTAGGCACTATGCATTCCGGAAGGTAACATTCTCCTGGCATCCGCCAAACCCAGATTCGTCCATCAGACTGCCAGATAGTGAAGCGTGATTCATCAATCCAAAGAACACGTTTCCACTGCTTCAGAGTCCAGTTGTGGCGTGCTTTACACCACTCCAACCAACTTTGCATTGCGCATTGGTGAGGTTTGGCTTGTGTGCAGCTGATTGGCCATGGAAACCCATTCCATGAAACTCCTGACGCACAGTTCTTGTGCTGATGGTGTTTCCAGAGGCAGTTTGGTACTCTGTAGTGAGTGATACAGCAGGCGATTTGTACGCGCTACGCACTTCAGTACTCGTCAGCCCCGCTCTGTGCGTTTGCGTGGTCTACCACTTCGTGGCCGAGCTGTTGTTGCTCCTAGGCGCTTCCACTTCACAATAATAACACTTACGGTTGACCGGGGCACATCTATCCATCCATCCATCCATCCATTATCGTCCGCTTATCTGGGGTCGGGTCGCGGTGGCAGCCGGCTAAGCAGGGCCCCTCAGGCTTCCTTCTCCCCAGCCACACTCTCTAGTTCCTCCTGGGGGATCCCGAGGCGTTCCCAGGCCAGACGAGATATGTAATCCCTCCAGCGAGTTCTGGGTCTGCCCCGGGGTCTCCTCCCAGTTGGACGTGCCCGGAAAACCTCCAAAGGGAGGCGCCCGGGGGGCATCCTAATCAGATGCCCGAACCACCTCAGCTGACTCCTTTCGATGCGGAGGAGCAGCGGCTCTACTCCGAGCTTCCTCCGGATGTCTGAGCTCCTCACCCTATCTCTAAGGCTGAGCCCAGCCACCCTGCGGAGGAAACTCATTTCGGCCGCTTGTATCCGCGATCTCATTCTTTCGGTCACTACCCAAAGCTCGTGACCATAGGTGAGGGTTGGAACGTAGATGGACCAGTAAATCGAAAGCTTCGCCTTCCGGCTCAGCTCCCTCTTCACCACAACGGACCGGGAAGAGCGCCCGCATCACTGCAGACGCTGCACCAATCCGTCTGTCCATCTCCCGCTCCATTTTGCCCTCACTCGTGAACAAGACCCCGAGATACTTGAACTCCTTCACTTGAGGCAGCAACTCACTCCCAACCCGGAGGGAACACTCCACCGTTTTCCGGCAGAGAACCATGGCCTCAGACTTGGAGGTGCTGACTCTCATCCCGACTGCTTCACACTCGGCTGCAAACCGCCCCAGTGCATGCTGGAGGTCACAGTCTGATGTAGCCAACAGAACCACATCATCTGCAAAGAGCAGAGATGCAATTCTGAGGTCCCCAAACCGGACACTCTCCTCACCTCGGCTGCGCCTTGAGATTCTGTCCATGAAGATCACAAACAGAACCGGTGACAAGGGGCAACCTTGGCGGAGTCCAACACCCACTGAGAACATGCTTGACTTTGTGCCCGAGAATACGGACGGCAGCTCGCACTTTGTTCATACAAGGACCGAATGGCACGTACCAACGGCCCCGGTACCCCATACTCCCGTAGTACCCCCCACATGATTCCCCGGGGGACACGGTCATAGGCCTTCTCCAAGTCCACAAAGCACATGTAGACTGGATGGGCAAACTCCCATGCGCCCCAGATCGGGCAGGCCGTTCACCCCAATCACTCCCCTCCAGGTTTCTCCATCATTGCCCACGTGTGCGTTGAAGTCCCCCAGTAGAACTATGGAGTCCCCGGACGGAACCCTTTCCAGGATGTCACCCAAGGACTCCAAGAAGGCCGGATACTCTGAGCTGCTGTTTGGTGCGTAGGCACACACAACAGTCAGAGCCTTCCCCCCAGCGACTTGCAGTCGCATGGAGGCGACCCTCTCGTCCACCGGAGAGAACTCCAACACAGCGGCGCTCAGCCGGGGACTTGTGAGTATCCCCACACCCGCCTGGCGCCTCACACCCTGGGCAACTCCGGAGAAGTAGAGGGTCCAGCCCCTCTCCAGGAGTTTTGGTTCCAGACCCGGTGCTGTGCGTGGAGGTGAGCCCAACCATATCTAGTTGGTACCGCTCCACCTCCCGCACCAGCTCCGGCTCCTTCCCCGCCAGTGAGGTGACGTTCCACGTCCCTAGAACCAGTCGGCGATGACGGGATCCGCACGCCCAGGAGCCCGCTTTTGCCTACCGCCCGGTATACAATGCACCCGACCCCAATGACTCTCCCTGCAGGTGGTGAGCCCACAGGGAGGTGACTCCACGTTGTCTTTTCGGGCTTGGCCCGGCCGGGCCCCATGGATCCAGGTCCGGCCACCAGACGCTCGCCGACGAGCTCCCCTCCCAGGTCTGGCTCCAGAAGGGTGCCCCGGTTTCCCTTGTCCGGGCGAGGTGACTGTTCTTTCCGGGAGTCTTTTCATGGGGTCTTTGAATCGCTCTTAGTCTGGCCCCTCCCCTGAGACCACTTTGCCTTGGGAGACTCTACCAGGGGCTAATGCCCCGGACAACACAGCTCCCAGGGTCACGGGGGCGCCCAAACCCCCCCACCACGATAAGGTGGCGATTCTTTGGGGGGGTGGCGATTCTTTGGGGCACATCTAGTAGGGCAGAAATTTCACAAACTGCCTTGTGGCAAAGATAGCATCCTATGACAGTTCAAAGTCACTGAGCTCTTTACGAAACATTCTGAATTGTAAATGTTTGTCTGTGGAGATTTCATGGCTTTGTGCTGATTTATATATGAATGTTCTGAAACCTTGACTGCAGATTTAGTGGGGTGCCCGCTCCTATGTAAGAACGAGCAGGTTTCAGCTTATTTGCACATGAAGAAGGAAGGCGTGTTGGATCGTTTAAAACACTGAAAACAATAATTAGTAAGGTGTTCCACGACCTGGCCATCTAATGGAAGAACAAACACGTTAAAGAATTCATTTTTATGCAAGGCTAATAGAACGAAAGGGAAGGCGGGTTTACCTAGGGTTGGGTATCGTTTCGATTTTTCCGATACCGGTGCCAAAACAATACTTTTAAAACGGTACCAGTTCCTAAACGGTGCCTGAACCAATACCTTCTTTAAAATAAAGAGCAAACAACAATGTTAAAGAATGTCTTTTTTTATTGCGAAGGCAAAACAATTGAACAATATATTAACTCTTAACACTCTAACTCATACACAGTTTTGGTGTTTAGCACCTTCTGCTTAATGTGGCCATGGCTGATGTAGTGCACAGTTACTGTTAAATAATGGTCCTGTGCCACACTGGTCCACCCATCACAGGTAATAGCAGCCTTGATCACTTGTGCCAATTCCTGAACAACATTCTACTTTTCGACAGAGTACCATGCAGGAATGAGGGTATTCATCAGACTATCCCTGGACGGGGGGCGGTAGCGAGGATTAAGGGCACTGGTCATCTCTCTGTATTAAAGAAATTTAAGGATGTGTATTAGTCTTATTTGTCTTAATGGCACATAACTAGATTATACACACTAAATAAACAAATATTATTTTCACATAATGCAATTACCTAAAACAATGATATTTATTTATTTATTTACCAGAACCATGGAGATTCCACAGTGGAAAAAGAATGCAGTCCCTTGACCACAAATCTGGTCATAGCCCTGTGGCATTCTTCCACCTTCTCTTTTGATAAGGTTCCCTTCTTGGCCAATGTGAATGGGGTCACTACTGCAATAATAATTTATATTAACCGTATGTAGTTTGAGGAGTACCGGCACTTGTTTTGGTCCAATTCAAGCACTGTAATAAAACCAGCTATATTCTAACGTTCATAGTTGACAGCTGACGTTATGGACAACTATTTACTTCAGGGTTGCATGCCTCACGTAATTTACCTCACGTTAACAAGCTAGCCAAAATTACCTCACATGAGCTAGCTAGCTAACATAGCATGCATGGCAACATTAGCTTGCTGCGGTAAATGTAGTCACACAGTTAACGTTAGCTAGCTAACCGTAAACAGTTGATTACTTTATAAATTAAAGATTTGCATCGTTAACGTTACGTTACGTTACTAACCTGAGGAAACGTTGCTGGAATCCTCGTCAATCGTCTCTGGGGTCGGGGACTCCCACGTCACCGGCTGAGGTGCTTGGTACTGGGCTGAGGTGCTTGGTACTGGGCTTGACGACTTCAAAGGGTCGAACACTGTGCATGCTTCTGCCTTCAGGTGTATACCGTGACTCACCAAATGCTTAATCAAATTTGAGGTGTTCCCCCCTTTGCATGACATCGTTTTTAAACATTTGTTGCACGTGCTATTGTTTGCGTCCTTTTGTGTAAAATACAGCCACACTTTCTTGCTTTCGGCATTTTGCGTTTAACCTTACCTAACGGTACTTGTTGTCACTGTCTGAGTGAAATGTTTGCTAATGTTAGGTGTGGGTCGGGGCATGCGTGAGCGTCAGCGATGTTTAGAGGGCGCTGAAAAACTGTCGAAATTTCAAACGGCAGCTCATTGTATTTTAACGTGGCACTGAAATGACGCACTGAAATATGCGTTTTGATTCGGTACGGTAGGTACCGGTCATACGGGAAGCGGTGCCATAGTGGTACTGGGTTTCGGTACCCAGTCCTCTAGCCGAAGTTGTTGACCTTTGCCGTGGGGTCTGACTAATGTTTGGAGGTAGGTCGGGGCAGTTCCACTGACAGCCATGTAGGTCAGTACCAGTGTCTTGAATCTAATGCGAGCGATTACCAGGAGCCAGTGGAGGTCGTGGAAGAGGGGGGTTACATGGGACAATTTTGGTAAGTTGAACACCAGGCGCACTGCTGCGTTCTGGATGCGTTGTAAGGGCTTGATTGCGGAGGCAGGGAGTCCAGCCAGGACTCCCTCAGGGTATAACACATGAAGGAATGAAGAATGGAGCAATAACCATTGCCCTCTTTCATAGCAGAGTCCTTGTGTGTGTGTGTGGGGGGATGGCTGGTTTAACCTGTGTGCACTGATTGGTCAATGCACCATAGGTGTGCAGCCTGGTGAGGCTGCTTAAACCAGCCACCACACTCACAGTGACGTTTTCATGGTCCTGCACACGGTAACCATACAGACCTTCCACTGGATGTCCCCGTTGAAGAGCTCGCTCTTGGCGATGTCCATTCGGTTCCAGGCCACCGCCAGCTTCAGCTCCTCTGTGTATTCACTGGCGTTGCTGGCTACACGTTTACTAGCTGCCACACACACACGCACACACACACACACACACACACACACACACACACACACACACACACACACACACACACACACACACACACACACACACACACACACACACACACACACACACACACACACATAAAACAACAGGTGTGCGTGCACAGGAGAGGGAGTTTAAGTTTATGTTTTCATTTAAAACAAAAACAAGTCATTTATGTTGTTTGGTTTGCATTTAAGATGATCAGGTAGCATAAAAATGTATGCACTGTGTATGGTCACATTACATACAGTGTAATGCTCAGGATCCCAGTTCATTCAAAAACATATACAGTACACTGTACATGTGAGGAAAAGTCGGCATGGCAACAGCATTGACTACGATGATTACATCCCCCCAAACACACACACACACACACACAAACGCGCAGGAAATACACACCTCGAACAAGCGCTTTGAGGAGAACCGTATCAAAGTCATCAGATCCTTCTTGCTCTTGATGGAACACAGTGATAAGATCTCTGTTCTTATGGATACTCAGTATCTGCAGAGAGAGAGTGAGAGAGAGAGAGAGAGAAATTCGAATATGGTTAAGATTACAGAAAACACAAAATCAGTTAAGTGCAATCCCAAAGCAAACGTTACATTTCCTATTATTAAGAGTAAATACTCTTATCTGCGCACCCACTCACCCATTACACACACCCCCACAGATCACATACTGTGCATACACACACACACACACACACACACACAGGTGTTCTGTTCCCACTCACGCAGTCCACCAGTTTCTCCAGGTCGGCCTCTGCTGGGAAGTGCCTCCTGGCCTTCTCGCGGGCCCTGTCGCGGAACTCCATGCTGGGTCCCTCGTCCCCGTCGCCCCCCTCCAGCAGCGGAGACACGGGGCTGGAGACCACCATCAACTCCCCCAGGATTTCACTGATGAGGTCGGCGGCCGGCCCGGAGCCTGCCAGCACCAGCCAGGGGATGGCCTTCCTCAGAGACAGGTCCACCCTCTGGGACACACAGCAGCCAGACCAGATATGACGCAATAGACCCTTTTCACAGATAATCAGTAGCAGGGTAAAGTAACTTCCTGTTCCTGCCATTTTAACATGAGTTCGGTTTTATTTATTTCTGTCACAGCACCAGCATGGCCAATGGATATGTACTGGACTAGTTGTGTCTACACTGGTGCACTGCCAGACCTACTGTAACTCCAACGGACCCATTATTCATGTTATGAGCTACACCTGTGTTTCTCCTGCTGTGAAAGCGGTCTTTTAGTGAGATGAACGCAATTGCTCCGGAGATCATCACTTTGAATTGCAATCTTTAAGTAGCAGTATAAAAAGATGTGTCCTGCAGAACAAGAGAACAAGAGCATTCGCTCTCAAATAAGGTCCCCTTGCTAAGAAGGCAGGTGTAGCAGTCGCTCCTGCTACACTCCACTTCAAGTCTCTCTTCAGGGCTCTCCAACATCAGGACACAGGGAGATGTGTGTTCAAACCAGTTTGGACTTCAAATTACACCTGGAATTTTTATTTTGAACTGCAACGTGCAGATGTAGACCAAAAAAATCATTAGCGGTAAGATGCTTAGAGAGCTAGAGCTACAATGCATAGCAGGTAGAAGCACTAAGTTGAGAGAGCTGAGCCTTGACTAAACATTCATTGATGCATCCTACGTTCCCCATATATTAATTAACCAGCATTAATTGATTAACCTGCAAGTTGCACTTTAATAATCGTGAGTTAGGTGACTGAATGAGCGTTTGTGTAAAGTATTGAGTGTTTTGAGTGCTTAGGTTATATTACCTGTAGCATCTTGGCTTCCCCTGAGATGAGCATACACAACACTGGGATCTCTATACTGCCGCTGCCTGTGGGGTGAAGAGAAGGGAGTCAGGAGATACAGTTAAGGTACAGTTACTCTTACTCAGTAATGAGCTGATAGAGATACTTCAGAGATTCTTGTTGGCTGACAATTTAGATTTTGAGGAACTGTTGCAATCATATGAAGTGACTCAGAATTCAGAAAAAGCGTGTCATTCTGACAAGTCATTTGATTTCATAATCTATGGTAGTTCTTCGACAGGATCTATGTCTGCCTCTGGCTACACAGATGACCCTGCATGACACTGTTTGACAAAGCTACAAGCTACTTTCACAACATGTCACCCCAGATGCCGGTGCGCTGGTGGGATATGTAGTCCTCCAGATTGGCCAAAAAGGCTGTCTCTCCGCCCCGTCGGCCTACACTCCCATCATCCACCAGGAGGAAGGCCTGGTAGTTGCTATCCAGGCAGCATGTGTCCTGTGAAGTGTTCTGGACGTAGTAGCGGCCCGGGAAACTTCCCTGGAAAACCAAAAAGTAACCACATCCACATGAAAATCAACATCTGGGTAAACAGACAAATTGTGTACTTGGAAATACAACCAAACTTCTGCTGCCAGAAGATACACTATATGGCCAAAAGTCAGTGGACACCCCTACTAATTATTGAGTTCAGGTGTTTCAGCCACACCCATTGCTAGCAGGTGCATACAATCAAGCACATAGCCATGAAATCTCCACAGACAAACATTTACAATTCAGAATGGTTCGTAAAGAGCTCAGTGACTTTGAACGCGGCACTGTCATAGGATGCCATCTTTGCCACAAGTCAGTTTGTGAAATTTCTGCCCTGCTAGATGTGCCCCGGTCAAGCGTAAGTGCTATTATTGTGAAGTGGAAGCACCTAGGAGCAACAACAGCTCGGCCACGAAGTGGTAGACTACGCAAACTCACAGAGCGGGGCCGACGAGTACTGAAGCATGTAGTGTGTAAAAATCACCTATCATCTGCTGTATCACTCACTACAGAGTACCAAACTGCCTCTGGAAGCACCATGAGCACAAGAACTGTGCGTCGGGAGCTTCATGGAATGGGTTTCCATGGCCAATCAGCTGCACACAAGCCTCACATCACCATGCGCAATGCCAAGCGTTGGTTGGAGTGGTGTAAAGCACGCCGCAACTGGACTCTGGAGCAGTGGAAACGTGTTCTTTGGATTGATGAATCACGCTTCACTATCTGGCAGTCTGATGGACGAATGTGGGTTTGGCGGATGCCAGGAGAACGTTACCTTCCGGAATGCATAGTGCCTACTGTAAAGTTTGGTGGAGGAGGGATAATGGTCTGGGGCTGTTTCTCAGGGTTTGGGCTCGCCCCCTTAGTTCCAGTAAAGGCTATGCTTAATGCTACAGGATATGAAGACATCTTAGCCAATTGGGCGTTTCCTACTTTGTGGCAACAGTTTGGGGAAGGCCCTTTGCTGTTCCAGCATGACTGTGCCCCTGTGCACAAAGCAAGGTCCATAAAGACATGGTTAGACAAGTTTGGTGTGGAGGAACTCGATTGGCCTGCACAGAGCCCTGACCTCAACCCCATTGAACACCTTTAGGAGGAATTTGAACGCCGATTGCGAGCCAGGCCTTCTCATCCAACATCAGTGCCTGACAGACACACTCCAAAATCTTGTGGAAAGCTTTCCCAGAAGAGTGGCAGCTGTCATAGCCGCAAAGAGGGGTCCAACTCCATATGGCCCATGGTTTTAGAATGGGATGTCCAACAAGCTCATATAGGTGTGATGGTCAGGTGTCCACTGACTTTTGGCCATATAGTGTAGAAAATGTGGTTAACGCCAGATTATTACATTGGTATGGTCTGTGTCTAGTATGTATTGAATAGCACTTAATAGATGTAATAAACTGCCAATATATATGCAACTATAACTACTATAACTAACCTAACACACATGTAGAAACACCTCCATTCACACTGCCCAATATCACACACAATGACACCTGCGTTTAACTCATAGCAGACTTTTTCCAACATTTTCTTTGTTGTTGTATGTTGTTTTTTTACAACGGATGATTTTTACTAAGTCACGTCTAAAGATGATTTCCAGTCAATGCTGAGGGACAATACAGCTATCTGAATCTGAATCTAAATGCCAAAGTCCTATCATTGTTAAGCTCAGTTGAAACATTATCCATTAACCCTAACCCTTTTCATCATATATGACGTTGTATAGAACATAGGTTCATAGCCTTCTCAGTAAGCATAAAACATAAAACATGTCAGCAGTGTTGCTGCTTCATTAGCTCCATGAGAAATGCTTCAATGAGCATGTTCTCAGCCAGACGTTCAGAGAGTACTAGGGTTAGGGAGTACCTGTGCATTGACAAGTTGTTGCCGTTTGTGTACGAGGCCCCAGGGGGCCACGCCCACTGCAACCACCTTCTTCTGGGACAGAGAGGGGGCTGCCGCTGCATGGTCCCGCACAGCCTCCCCCACACACCGGCCCACCCCCTCCCTCAGCCCGCCCGTCACGATCCACGCCCCTGCAGGGGGTGAGAGAGAGAGAGAGAGAGAGAGAGAGAGAGAGAGGGGGATGCATTAAAAGCACTGAATGTACGTTTACTAGCCAGAAATGCAGGAAATGCTGATAGTCAGTTTAAGCGTTATTGCATCATGTGTGCATACCAGGAAAGGTGTCATGGTCATATGGGCCGGGCGCCGAAGGGCAGGCTTATAAAAATATATGAATGCTTGGTTATGTGTATAAACTAGGGGTGTAACGGTACGTGTATTCGTCCCGCGACTTCACGGTACGGACGTCACGGTTCGGTACGTGCAGCCATACGACGAATACGTCTGAGTCACACTCCAATCCAGAAGGTGGCGATAAAGCACATAAACGCTGTTTGTCAACCGCCATTAAGGAACAAGAACAGCAGAAGAAGACCAACACAAGATGAAGCGGACGCTTTCACGTTGACTATGACTATGAGTGCAACTGAGACACAGGAGCTAGAAGACCCGCCTGCTACTTTCAAATCAGCTGTGTGGGAAAATGTCGGGTTCTCAGTGGACTACAGTGGCGATGGAGAGCTGTAAAGAGAGATGAACACCTGAACATAGAATGAAGCTTGAGTACCTTTAAGAGTGCATATGACCTTTCAGACTCACAAGTTAATCACAAATGTGATACATTACTCCTAAAGGCACTGATTTTATTTTATCTCATATTTTACATATTTTGTATTTTCACACCAGGAGATGTTATTCAGTTCTGTATTGCTTTTTATTTTGCATCAGCCCTACGCCGCAATAATTGAAACACTCCTTGTTATTATTTATTTTGTAGTATTTTCAGAACATGAGAGCTGCTTTTCAGTTGGAGCTTATTGAACCTTTTTGTTTGACATCATCCAACATAAAAATATGTCCTATGGGGACAGTGTATGTTTGCTGTTTACATTTAACTGCATAATACAGTATATGGAAAAGTTTGAGTTCTTTATTTTTATAATGAAGTTACCAAAGTTGCCAGTTTGCAAATACTACCTGGCCTGCTACCTCAGTACCTCCCTACTAGCATGTTTTGTTTTCCTCTGTCTTTTTTGGGAGGGTTGGGCTTAAGCTTTTGAATGTTTAAATATAGCTTAAGTGGAACAAATTGAAACACTGTAGTTTTATTTTTTATTCTATTTATTTTGTACTTTTATAACATAAGAGATGCTTTTCAGTTTTGTAGCTGATTGTGACCAATTGCTTTTAGTTTTTTTTTTATCAGCCCTACATAGAAATATGACCGATGCAAGAGTGTATGTTCACTGTTGTGTTTACTGCTTGATACACTACAGGGCCAGGCTGTACCAACTATCTCAGGGGGGACTATACGACACTAGGTGGAACTAAGTATAACTTGCACTACTGTCTGTTCAAAATAAATGAAAAGAAACCTAGCCTTATGCATTTGGGATTTTTGTTGCTTTTTTCCTGTTGTACCGAACTCGTACCGAACCGTGACCCCAAAACCGAGGTACGTACCGAACCGTGGCTTCTGTGTACCGTTACACCCCTAGTATAAACCAAACATTGATTCAATTCATCGCCACGCCCCTCTTGTATGAGCTGCACTCTTCTGCTACAGAGGTCAACGTTTCAAGCACTTCTTCGAACAATGTGACGGGAATACGAATCAGGTTAGAAGAGGGACGTTTAAATTGTGGAATATATTTAGAAGGTGTGATGTGATTAGCCATTCCAAGCTGTTTCAGTATCTCCCCCTCATGACATCAAAAGTGGGAGTGTCCACCCAGATGTATGGTGCACAGATCAGCCTACCAGTTACTGCAGTCCACTGGGTAGGCTGGGAGGCTGGTATCTGTACAGCATATGTCTGGGTGGACACTCACTTGTGATGTCAAAACCCACAGATTCTGAAACCACTTTCTAATCACACTCACACCTGGTGGTATAATAGGAGCCCTTTAAAGACCACCGCCCCACCCCTCACCTGTGCTCTGCGCAGCCCTCACTAGGCCGTTCCTCAACACCTCACGCACCCACGGCTTGAGCTTCTCGCGACCTTCGCCCCCCACCACCGACACCACCAGGTTGGGCGTGGGCACCCCCCAGTGCGCCGTCATCAGGGTGAAGACAATCTGCGGGGGGGTGTCCCGTGACAGCCGCAGAAACTGTTAACGGGAGATAGAGAGACACACATAAGAGATGAGAGGAGACAGAGAAAGAGAGACATAAGAGATGAGGAGAGAGAGAAAGAGAGAGAGAGAGGATCCCTAACTCAGGCAGTGTTTAGTTGAAGTGTTACTCAAACTGAAAGAGAAATAATGTTCAGAACGTAAGACCTCACTGCTAAAATCCATGGCCGCTATTGAATTGAATAAGAAAATGGAAGAAAATGGAAATCCAACGTGGAAAATAAAAGTTTTGTCTCAATGACCCGTTGAGCCTTTAATGAGATTTAATAAGAGTCTATACATTATTATTGTGCCCTTGATTTTGCTCACATTATGCAATATATTCCATAAATGTATTTATTCATTACATTATTTGTCCCACTGCAAACACTTTACAGGCATTGGGCAAAAAGCCGTCAAGTTACCATCATAATTACATCACATTATACAACAGTATAATCATTTGACAGTTTGTTTGTTTTGTGTGTTTTGCTCATGCCTGTTTAATATATAAAGTGATCAATTATCTGGCTCCTCCCCCATTAAAAGTGTTTTATGACACTACACTTAGATAATGGGAGGACAACCAGGGCGAGCAACAGAGGTGACTGTGTGATTGTGCATAGATCAACTGAGCTTGGCAGATCAGCCTTCTTCTGTCAGAGCAACACACGTCTGGAGCTCAGTACCAACTTATATAAGAGTGCTGCAGCTTTACTGATTTTAAATAAAAAATGAAATCATCGCTAAAATCCACTCAAACATGTACCCATCATCATGCACAAACACTAACACTTGGTCTCAATGTTGCAAAATCATCCTGTTGTTGTGGTGTCCAAATGTGGGGCACGGTGGCACAGTGCTTGCACTGCTGCCTCCCAGCAAGAAGGTACTGGGATCGATTCCCACCTGGGGCGCTATTGACTGTGGGGTGCCCAGGTGGGTGATCTCCCGGCCTTTCTGTGTGGAGTTTGCATGTTCTCCCCGTGCTCCGCGGGGTCTCTTTACGGAGTAAAAGAACCCCAATTAAAAACATGTGAAGATCTCCTGTCCACATCCCTGACCAAGATGTGGATGTAAAACCTGGAGCTGTTGGTCCCCGGGTGCTGTCAAATAAACTAATAAATAAGAGATACTGACATACCTCTAGAATAGAACGTATATGTGGAATATGGCAACTCTTTGTTGACTCAATACATTTCTTTTGACCAAAGTATTTGATAACCTTATCCAGATTCTGATATTGATTGATTAAAAAGCTTTTCTGTGCATTTAAGAGTTTTGTGATTTAGACAGAACAACTGGCTGACTGCTCACTGACATTCAAGGTTGGTGGTTTAGGTGGTTACGGTTTAGTTTTTCATAAATAGGCTTCCAACTTTCAAATCAACAGTGAAATATGATATGCAATTATGTAATTCAGCAGAGAAAATGCTATTTTGTGGTTAGCACCACGCCCATTGTGTGCACAGCTCAGCAACCGGATGAGATAAAGACCATCCATTGAAATCAACAGAAAGGAATAGATTCATGGCAAAAAAACATTTAATAATGAATACATAAAACAAACTTGCCAACAACACAGGAACAACGTATTGGAGCAACACAGGAAATGAACAGGCTGGCAGATTGCATTGTGTTTAAAACAACTAGTGTGTGTTAGAGTCAGCTAGCTGTTGGTGTGTCCAATGTTGACCGCCACCTCAAAGTCCTTGAAGCTGAGGTGGCCGTCGGAGTCCCGGTCCGCATGGCGGAAGGCCTCTGTGGCGATCCTCTGTGGCAAACGGGGAGCGACTTGACTGAACGCTGCCTCAAAGTCATCCGCTTTGAGAAAGCCCCGGCGGTGCACGTCGAAGGCACCGAACATCTGCCTTGACGTAACATACGAGTCCTCCTCTTCCTCCGACAGCTTTGCCGCCATGAGAGTCCGGAACGTGTGCAGAGTGAGCGCTCCCGGTCGCCGGCCGCCCATGAGCCGGTCCGTCTCTAACTTGGATGGCTTATAGCCAAAGAGCATCACCACGGCAACCTTCAGGTCCTCTCTGCTCAGCAGCCCGTCCTCGTCTTCGTCACAGAGGTCAAACACCGTGGCAATCCTGAACCTCTCGGCGCCGCTGACTTCTCTCGTGGCCGCTCTGTTTTGAGCAGCTTCCATCCCTGCAGAATTTCCAAAACAGAGGTTGTAGACCAACAAAATATGGACTGCTGTTTGACCGAGAAATGCCTGATGTATCAAATAGAGAACAATTTACACTACAACAGAGAAGTGTATATAAGGCATAGCTGTCAACCCTCCCATTTTTCCAGGATTTCTTTCCAGGATACACTTTTCATTATGTTAGAACCATTTGGTCTTTAGTGACGTGTTTGTTTGACTCTTTGTAAGTCGCCTTGGATAAAAGTTGGAACCGTCTGCCAAATGCCCTAAATGTAAATGTGAAATATAAAACATATATAAAAGGCAGTACACAAATGTGCGTGAGTGTGTGATCTCACCAGGGCCCCCCCACTGCCCCTCCCATGCACACACACACACACACATTCTATATATTTTTTCATTGATATATATATACTGCCTTTTATATTTTTTTTATATTTCTCATTCCTGCCGGAAAAGCTCCCTTATTTTCAAAGCCCAACGTTGACAGCTATGGTATAAGGAGGTATCATTTTTGAATACTGTAGGTGTGCATTACAATTAGAAAAAGTAACATCAAGACTGAAGTCGGCCCCACAAACCACTCAATACTTGTACTCATACTTTATAAGATAAGAAGTGTATTTCCCCAGGGGACTACACGTGGAGCACTGAGACTATACTTACTTCCAAGCAACGACACCAACAATGGAGTCACGTTGTTGTCAAATTAGGGTGCCGACTAGTACTACTCAGTACACATCCTAGTACTAGTACTACTCAGTCGAGCAATTCATGTACTCATCTATTGCATTTTGTACCTCGGTCTATTTCAAAATTCTACATAACATCTTAGTGAAGATGCTACAAAACTGGAAAATGGAACAGCGAAACAACATAGATTACTAGTCATAGTCAGACTCCCTCTCAACTCATACTTAAAGTAGGATAAATAGTAGCGTGTTATTAAATGCGAATAATATAAAAGCGGTACTTACTGGGTTTCTCCCGATATTTTTACAGTCTATGGTTTCTTCAAATCACTGAACAAACAATGATCCGGACGGCGGACAGCGCTGGTGCGTTGGGAAGCATAGAAAACACGGACTGGACTACACTTGGCGCTAGATAACAGTTACAACATAGGATGTGCTCCTGGACTGACTGTTATTAAATTCAATTATGACAAACTGTCCTTGCCGTCTGAATATCTTATCTTGTCTATATATTTGTATATTTTGACTGTACATTTGTAAATCTGTTAGTTTATTTGTATTATTCTGTTGATTTCTCTATTGTTTTATTTTACTGTATTGCTATGCAACCTGGCACAAGAATTTCCTGATTTCTTAAGACCCCTTGCAATAGAGCCGCCATGATGTCCCACAAACAAAGCTTGTCCTGCGTTGTTGTGTTCATAGATTAGACTACAGCTACATTTAGTTAGAACAACATGGTTCTTATATTAGACTACAGCTACATTTAGTTAGAACAGCATGGTTCTTATATTAGACTACAGCTACATTTAGTTGGAACAACATGGTTCTTAGATGCGCTTGGGGACCATGCAATAATGACCACAGATATCCAGAGAGATTACAGGGAGCACGTTTCATCCAGATTTGGAGTATCCATGCAGTCTGCAGGACTTGTTTTTAATACATGGATAGAGCTTATGTATTTTAAAGTTGGACAACTACATATGGTCTCATAGACATTATTATTAAAAACATGCCTGAAAACTTTAGGAAATAATTTCCTTCTACTTTATTCATTATTGATGGTACTGAATGTAAGACCCAGGTGCCATCTGCACTAGCTTTACAGAGTCAGCTTTATAGTGACTATAAGTCAAGCACAACCCTCAAAGCATTGACTGGATGTGATCCAAGTGGGTCTGTCATTTTTGTGTCTGAGTTATTTACAGGTGCTGTACCTGATAAGGCAATTACTGAACGCAGTGGTTTTTATGATGTACACTGAAAATTCACAAGTGCAACAATCAAATGGTTGATAGCGACTGCACACATCAATTTACAGCAGCGCCGACACCAAAAGCTACAAAGCTAGCTAATTAGTTAAAATTCAAAGGTTTATTTGTCACCTATTTCAGTGTACAGGTACATTGAGCAGTGAAATGTTATTTTTTTCATTGCAGCTAGTAGTTAGCAGATCTTAGGCTTATTTTCATTTTAAACACATCACTAACGTACTCACCCTGCTTTACATGTGCAGTAGGACTCCACGATTTTGTCCTGACGAATTTCAATGTGGAGTTCGTGAGGAGTTTGTGTCTTCCGCATAGATCACCAACACTTAGCATCAAGTTTTATGTTGTCATCTGCTCCGTCCGAAATCCGAATGTCATGTATATATCCTTGTGTAAAATAGTTCAGGCCTTTCTGTAGAACTCTCTTAGATAAAGTAGCGGCATTTGGCAAATAACATACAGCGATATTGTCAGGAATCCTTGAGAGAGAATCATCAGCAGGGGGGCGTTGTTCAGTGGACATTTTGGTAACATGCTGCAGAGTGTGTGGGAAAGCTTGGGGGACATAGCAACAGTAATTAATTCCCTGAATAGGGAAAGGTCCATTGACTAATGCTTCATTGCGGCGAACATTTCCCCATTCGTGTGTATGTGGTGCAACGTTCAGAGCAACAGTGGGGAGATCAAAGCCACTGTGCAGAGGAGCTGCAAAAAAAATCTTCCATTGCTTCCATCCGCTCTTGTTCCCACAATTTTCACTCCACATACATAATTTAGGAGGAGGATTTGTAGGATAATGTGATGTGATTTGTCAGCCTCAAAGCAGCAAGACATCCCTCCAACTGTCTCATTCACTCCCATATTATTGTGGCTCTTCACTTCTGAGCAAAAACACAGATGTGGGACTTTAGAAACTGTGATACTGTGGCCAAATCTGTTCATCGATACCACCTACATTTTTTGCGTTGTGGTGTCTTGTTCGAGGGGTACTTCGGCAGGCTCTCTGTGTGATAGCATCAGTTCTGCCCACATACAGTTACATGCATCTGTTGATTGAACCCAATCACACAGACAGACAGACAGACAGACGGACGGACGGACGGACAGATAGATAGAGCTTCCTCAGCCGGAAGCTCATGGAGCAGGAGTAGAGGTACATCACGGTGGAGAAGGAATGTCTCTCCATCAAGTCAGCACCCTACGGTGCTACCTCCTGGGCCTTCACGGACCACACTCCTCTCCGCTGGCTCCACTGTATGAAGGACACCAACCTGCAGATCACGTGTTGGTATTTGGCTCTACAGCCCTTTAGCTTTCAGGTGGTCCATAGGCCACGGACGCAGATGGTCATGGCTGATTTCCTCTCCCGCTTGCCGGAGAAGGAGTTGGAAGTCGGCCTCAGTTGGGTGGTGGGGATATGTCGGCCGACTGCATAACGCAAAGGCGCCGACGGAAAGCCATATTGTTTAAACGTATTACGCCAATGGGCAATCATTAAGTTGTGGTTAAATAAAAAGTCGTTATTCGCATCACCATGACTCCCGAGTCTCCCTCCTGGTAAAGAACCTGAACTAAGCTACGGAATGTGTCATTGTGAAGACTGAAAGAAAGACTTCTTCCAGGCTTTCCTATTGGCAAACTCAGTTACAACGTTATCAAATCCATTGCAAATCCCATGCAAGCTAGAACCACCACTGAATAGGGGAGAAAGGACGGGTGTAACACAGACTGCTACTGTTTTACAAATCATATGATTTCGTTTCGGTTAAAAGAAAAAGGTAAGTATAAAAATCCCACTAAAATTATAATAAAACAATTTTTTTACTCGTTTTTTCTGCAGTGGCTCAGGAGGTAGAAATGGTTGTCTGGCAACTGGCAGGTTGCTGGTTCAATCCCCAACTAAGTGGCATGATGTCCCTGAGCAAGACACCTACCTGGTCCCAACGAGCTGGTTGTTGCCTTGTATGGTTGACACCACCATTGATGGATGAATGGTTGTATCATTGAGTGAATGGGAGGCAATATTGTAAAGCACCTTGGATAAAAGCACTATATAAAAATTTAATCCATTTACCATTTGTGCTTGGGCGGGCCCCCAAGTGGCATGGGCCCCTGGGCCCGTGCCTAGAATGCCCATTGGGTAATCCGGCCCTGACCTTGTCCCAGGCGTTCTCATACCTAATCTGATTTAATTTATTTTATTTAACATTAAGAAATCACATGACTCAACATGAAAAGAATTTCAGAGAGTATATCGGGCCTGGTGGAAATTTTACACCTGGCCAATCACCAAAGAGTAGGCCAACAACAGAGGACTACAGGCTCATCAGATAATATGTGTATCCATTAAAGGCAAATAAATAATACAAGTATCGTACCACAGTCAGCCCGGGCTATAGCCTTATTTTGTACATAATCTTTCTTCACCCAAAGTAATGAAAACTCTTAATCTAATTGTCTGCTTAGCTGCAGGAATTACAATGACATAATGGCATTCAAATTATCAACAGGAAACCGATATCTCCCAAGTCTATCACAAGTGTACCATGTGATGAGCACACATGCTCATCACATGGTAACCCTAACTCCTGAGAGCGAGAGAGAGAGAGAGAGAGAGAGAGAGAGAGAGAGAGAGAGAGAGAGAGAGAGAGAGAGAGAGAGAGTGTTTGTTGCACAACAGAGAATTGGAGATGAGTGTCATTTAGGGAGGATTAAACTGTTGTCCAGATATGAAAGACTCAAAATGTCATGTCTGTTTGTTGACTCACATACACTGTAATGCTCTACACACTTCTCAGCTTGTCTTTCCAACTTCCTGTTTTCACGTTTCAATTATGTTCTGCTAACAACTATACATAGTACAATATAGTACAATCTATGAACCAGCACTTTTCCTCTCGACAATTAGAACATTTGTGGAAAGCATGTAGAAGAGCCATCTCCTCTATGCTTTGGAATGTCCAACATGTGGTGACTGTTGAGGAGGGCTGTGTGTGACCAGACAATTCAATTTAGAAAAGGATCGACAACAACACATCACACTTCCCTATTCTACTATCGCCAGCACACAGCTCCACTCAGCTGAGCTATAACCTCCCCCTCAGCTCTGAGTTTCCCCGAAAGTCTACTCTGTACCAATGAAACCAACCTGCTGAGGTTAGAGTCAGTCAGAGTCAGAGCCAGACCAATCATGGACAACTCTGTTAGGCTTAACAGAATGATGGTTGATTGGCGCTTCAACCAACCCACCAACCAGCCATATAGTTATATGTAGGCCTATTTATTGCTAAATATTTAAATATGAATTCAAACCATTATTGAAGCAACTGAGCACCTGGACAGCAGAAAATGTCCTTCTTTTGACACATTTACCCCTTTTCCACCAACATAGAATGTGTGAATTCATTGTGCAATGGCCTGTTGATGATGCATCCTTGATTACAATGGTTCCAAGGAATCCTGAAGGGAACCAGTTGCTAATTTGGTTGATAGGGCCTCATTGTGGAAAAAAGTTGCATTTCAAACAAGTGAAACCTGACTCTCCTGCCACCACAGAAGGTTGACAAACCAGACTTAGAGTGGTGGAGGTGTGAAACGCATTACATTGGTGATGCTATCAGACACGCAAGCAGTAACATGAAGCCTGAAACATTTGTTCTGTGACAATAGAAGAGCCTCCAATTTTGGCCAGTGAAAAACATCCTAGCGCATGACACCAGTGCGACCTGCTCAGAACTACAAACTACAAAAGCACCTTTTCAGTATTGATTGGACTGTGGGGGACACTCAAGCTTCCCACAACCTGCTGCAACATGAAGAGATAGAACTTTGAAGAGAATTTGAATCTGTTCAAATCTGGGAGAGAAGACACCTTTTCAGAGCTGATGACCAACTGGTCCAGTATGAAACCATAAAGGTTAGTAAGGGTTAGGCTTACTTTGTTGTATTTGTATGTATTTGAGTGTTGTACAGAAAGAGAGAGAGCAAAAGAGAGCAAGATTCTGAAAATAAGCAACTAAACTGCCCAAGAGCGCCTGCCACAAATGTAAACAAAAGCAATATAGCACTTTGGTCTTTGTGATAAGACATTTTGTAAAGTACAGTAGATTTTGTCCACACAATCTGAACTGACCGACGCACATTCCAAAATTCCAAAAGACAAAAGTGCTATATGCCGTATTTGTGCCAGGCACACTCACATTAAATGTCAGTATGTCATTTTGGCAAAATTATATTGGCAATGGATGTAAGCCTAACACTAAACCTAGTGCTTTCCCTCCTTTACCCCCTCCACCCTCCTCCCAAAGCCCACTTCCACTGACCAGAACCAGGGCTTAAACACCAACCCGTCTTGGATGCCTAGCACTCATTTTGTATGTTTGAACATCTGGCACTTAAAAGAATCTTGCTGTTCACTAGCGGTTCACCGCATAAGCAATTATGAGTGCTTTAAACCTGTTCTATTAACCTAGCAATTATGACGTGCATGAAACTTGTTCTATTCAAATCTTACTGTACTCGTTCCCCACTCCCCCCACCCATGGCACCCATGACTCACGTGACTGTGGCGGCGGCCAGCCCCGGTGAACTCCACCTCACCAAAGGCGTCGGTGGGGTACTCGGACGAGTGCTGCGCGCTGTCCCAGTGACTGACGATGGCCGCGCCAAAGTAGTCGCCCGTGGCGATGGAGCCATGCGTCCCCCGCACCCCGCCGCACTGGCATAGTGCTCCGTTACTGGTTAGTGATCACACACACAACACACAAGGACACATCAACAACAATAATGACAACAAGGAAATATATACAGTATACTGTATATATTAGGGGTGTGCATCTCTCCAAAAAAGATGATCCGATACGTATCTAGATACATGGGGTACGATACGATTCAGGGACGATACATTTTTAAAATGGAACGATTCGGTTCGATTCGATACGATTCGATACGATTCAATACGATTTGATGGGATATGATACAATCTTCCTAAACAAGAGTTCCTTGTTTAAAGTAGACAATCATTTTACATTATGAATTAACATAAGTCAATACTATAAATGTGCCATTGCTTACCTTCAAATAGATTTATCAAAGACCAGGGAACAAGTATTTTGTCACTTTTGACATGTGAATTCAGAAACATGTCATGTTTATTAGTGTAACATATTGCATTTTAAGAACTTTACAAAGCCCCTCTGACAATAAAACAAACTATTCAATTTCACTGTTGGCACAAATTAGAGCCAAAGTTCTGGAGAAGTCTGTGTAGGCTCAGATCAGGGAACAATGAACTACTGAGGTAGAAAATTATAACAATTTCAAGACATCCCTTGTGCAAATTTTTTGGCAAACAGAACACAACAAAGTGTCAAACTGTAAGCACTTTTATAGAATATCAGTCTTTTAAAGTGTTGTTTTGCAATGTAACATGCGTTCATGTTGTGAATCGTATCGGACATATTTTGTCTTTCCCTCGCAAAAAGAGCGCTATCTAACGTTACTATGACAAGTTTAATATGTGTGTGTGTGTGTGTGTGTGTGTGAGAGAGAGAGAGCGCTGCAGACACTGAGCAGACGGAGGATTCAGCAGCACAGCAACAACATAAAACCGATTCATAACTTTGTGATCGGGCCATCGGCCGGTTCATGCTACGTCGATCCAGGGGTCCATGTCCCGATGCACTCGCATCTTTTAAATCAAAACCGATTTTCCGATTCAAATCGGTTATTTGTTACACCCCTAGTATATATATATAGTAATGCCCATCACCACTGGTAATAAAATAAAGAAATACAGAAGTCAATCATTACGATTGGAATGTGTTCAGATTGGGTGTGTGTAAGAGAGAGATAGTAAGAGTGTGTATGTGTGTGAGAGACCATGTGTGTGTGTG
Organism: Coryphaenoides rupestris; assembly: GCA_002895965.2. NCBI lineage: Eukaryota > Metazoa > Chordata > Actinopteri > Gadiformes > Macrouridae > Coryphaenoides > Coryphaenoides rupestris. The sequence goes on from PIJE02000094.1 coordinate 381,952, forward strand.
TGTGTGTGTGTTATATCTGTGTTTTTGAGTTTATATCTGTGTGTGTGTGTGAGTGAGTGAGTGTGTGTGTGTGTGAGAGAGAGAGAGAATAAGTGTGTGTATGTGTATGTGTGTGTGTGTGTGTGTGTGTGTGTGTGTGTGTGTGTGTGTGTGTGTGTGTGTGTGTGTGTGTGTGTGTGTGTGTGCTTGTGTGTGTATGCAAGAAATTCTCCTCCCAGGGAGAATCTCTCAAGGACACACACACAAGCACACACACACTATCCAGTATCCAGCAAAACAGATATGTGACCATGGAGAAAAAGGCTGAGACCCAGGATAGGAATCCTAACAAGGTTCTCTGCACGTGCACAGCACAGCCCACCCCGACCAGCACCCCAGGGTGCCGCTCCAGGGTCAACATGCAGTGTGTCTGGAAGTACCTGGTGTCCTCTATGAAGGTGGTGCACACGCGCCTCTTGATGATTTTAGGAATCCAGCTCTGCAGGCACCAAGAAAAGTGGCAGTCAGGGGAATAGGTTACAACATATATCACATTCATATATTCACACATACAAATGTGCGTGTGTGTCTATGACTATGTTTTAAGGCTATGTTTAAGAACGCTGGTTAGTGGATGAGTTCACTGATGAATCTGGCCAGATGCATGTTATGACTCATGGGGTCATATACACAAAAACACAAGGACATGCATTTAGATCAAGGACAAGGTCAAATTACATTAAAAACATTTCGCTATTCTTTTGCTAATACATTTATTTTAGCTTGGACACTGGATTGGACCTATGCAATATAGTGAAATGTGCTTCCATTTTGACACTATATGATGATAATGATAAAGATCAAAATCTAACAGTCTCCAGAACAGAAGCATAGTGCAGTGCAGCTTTGGCACACTTGCATCGTCCAGTGCACCCTTTCTTGCAGCGACAGTGGATCAATTCATGGCACGATTCTGATGCTTCAGGGAGAGTGGTCCAAAGTGGCTGCCACCCAGTTGGTTCCTCTGTCCAGCCCCAGTCAGACGGCTCTGGCATCTCTGGATCCAGGACCAATGCCTGGTTCCAACAGTTGGCCTGGTAGCAAGTGCGCTTGATGTGCTGCTTCAGTGCTGCCTGGGTTGGAGGAATGTTCTCTAGAGTTCTAGACTTCTGTGTGAAGAGCTGTTTCCTGGCATCATTCACCTCCATGCTCTCACTGGTTCGGTCGTACATCAGCACCACAAATCGCTCTAGCAGTAACATTGATCCTTCACTGACCTCACTTGGCATGCATAGGAGTTCATTGAAAGCATCATTCACCTCTGGGAAAGACTTCCAAGTTTCCCAGGCAGTCTTCTTCCCTCTGCCAGCGAAGGCAGAGACAGTGTCACACCCGGTGAAAGCGTGAAGGACTGGGAGAGTCAGACACTTTGTTGGATTCATTGTGGTAACCATTTCGTGAACAGCTATGTAGCGAAAGCTTGATCCGACAGCAAAGGCAACCCACAGCTCATCAGGTGCTATCTTGTTGAATGAAGCCACAGCCAGTACCACTACATCGGTATCAACGGTACGTATGGTCACCTTCTTACACCCCTTTTGCACAGCATCTGCCACATGCAGAAGTAGACGAGTGTCGGCCTCCTCTTGAGAACACGGGGCAAGGCAGGCCAAGTATGACTCAGCAGGAGAGCAGAGGACTCCACTTCCATCTGTTGCATACAGTTCCTTGCCCTCTGCGAGAGGAAGATGAACAACTCCGCGTGGCAGGAAAGCAAACAAGTCGGTTTTGTTCTCATCGCATCGAAGGAAGTCCTTCCAGTTCTTTGGCATCACAGTAGAAGGAGCCACCCATTTCCTGGTGCCCTTTCCCCTCTTTTGTCTGGTTGAGGCTTTCAGGCTGGCAGGTAGGTATACATCCCAGACAAGATCAATGCAGCTGCTTTTCCCAAGTTGAGCAGAGATGTATGGTGCAAACACTCTTTCTCCATACTCTTGAAATAGTCTTGATGTTCCAGGATTTAGCATTTGAACCACAGCTGCGCCATCGAGAATTGTTGTTTGAGCAGATCTGATTCTAGGCAGCGAAGTAGATCTGCTTTAACCCCAATCCGAATTTTGCCTCCAGTTGACAGAGCTGGTGGGGATGCCTGGTTTTCATGGGAGATGAAATTGTCGATGTCTCCATCTCGTGTTTGACAGGAGATGTACAGCCTCGAAAAGAGACCACAGTCACTCTTCAGTGCTGCAAGCTGTGCCTTTTGTTTAGACTTCATCTTGACCGGTGGCCTACTGAACAGTGGCAACTTGTTCTTTGGAAGTGTTTGTGTGACAGGTGTTGTACACTATTCTAGCCTCTCTTTCACAAACGTGGTGTACTGCTCCTCACCAAGGGTCTCGATCCTTCTCACAGTTTCAGCCACTTGGATGTCCATGATGTCCCTTGTGTCAATGACTAGTACGTCTTGGCTGTGTTCTAGAAATGGATTCCCCATCTCTTCCAGCACTGTCACAAGTGCTTTGACTTCCTTCAGGAATGCTGCTTGCACTCCAGGTTGCTGGTCGTGGTGATGGTGCCCAGTGTCACTAGCACCATGCTGTTGCTTTATGGCCTGTTGCTCAAACTCTGTAGTGATCCTGGAAATTTCTGGCCCTGCTACCATCCAGCGTCTAAGTGCTCCTGGATTGCCAGTCAGTCCAATAGCCCCACCAGAACATTTCACCATTGCATTGTTCTGCTCATGGCACTGGTCGAGTGCGTCTTCGGTCTTCACAGGTCAAATCTGACTTCCCTCCACATCTGAAAATAAAACGTATGGTATGCACTAACTATGTTAGAAATGTCATGCTTTTCTCATAAAATGCACAATTGTTATAATATGAGCGCTTATCCGCTGTACTAATAGCGGGAGCTGTGTGTGTGTGTGTGTGTGTGTGTGTGTGTGTGTGGTCACCATGTGTTTTGACTACAGGGGCGAGAGGGGGATCGTGTGGGGCTCAGCTAGGAGCTGTCATCTTCTCTTCAGTGTACAGTGGGTTAACACACCTAAGATGATCAGCTGGTTGAGGAAAAGCAAGCATCAGCTGATTGAGGACTACGTGTGGCACCCCGTGTTGTGTGCGTGTGTGTGTGTGTGGGAGGGGGTGGTGGTTTCAGGTGTTTGGGTAAAGAAAGCCAGAGAGGGAGAACAACGCAGGAATGTCAGGAATTGTAAGAAAGATGGAGTCAGGTCTAGGCAAGAAGGATTTGAACCAGATGTGTGTGTGTGTGTGTGCGCGCACAACATCCCCATACACATGGGACCACATTCCACAAATGTCAAAATTACCTTTTATCTACGTTCCAACCCTCACCTATGGTCACAAGCTTCGGGTAGTGACCGAAAGAATGAGATCGCGGATACAAGCGGCCGAAATGAGTTTCCTCCGCAGGGTGGCTGGGCTCAGCCTTAGAGATAGGGTGAGGAGCTCAGACATCCGGAGGGAGCTCGGAGTAGAGCCGCTGCTCCTCCGCATCGAAAGGAGTCAGCTGAGGTGGTTCGGGCATCTGATTAGGATGCCCCCCGGGCGCCTCCCTTTGGAGGTTTTCCGGGCACGTCCAACTGGGAGGAGACCCCGGGGCAGACCCAGAACCCGCTGGAGAGATTATATATCTCGTCTGGCCTGGGAACGCCTCGGGATCCCCCAGGAGGAACTAGAGAGTGTGGCTGGGGAGAAGGAAGCCTGGGGGGCCCTGCTTAGCTGGCTGCCACCGCGACCCGACCCCGGATAAGCGGATGATAATGGATGGATGGATGGATAATTATCTTATTTGTTCAAGAATGGGTTATGAGATAATAATTCCTCGACCTATGTATTTAACGGCCTTGCAGCGACCGCACACACGCACACGCTCACAAAATGCATGTGTGTATCTGTACACTGTGAGGATTCAAATGCAGATAACAAGGATATGAATAGGAAGGACTGTCAATGAACAAATGGCAATAAAAAGTAGTGTCATTGTTTGGTCACACTTTATATGGAGCACTTAACCTTGATTTATTTTGCATTCCTATAGTAGTCTTTTATAATAGAGGGTTTTTTAGGCCAATTATACCGGTATAGCTGTACATTTATCAGCTCACTAGAAAGTGTTAAAGCTGTCTAACCTGACCACTCTAGACGGCTGCATTGTAGCATCGTCTGCTATAATTGATGTGTAGTTTGCTGAGTTTATGGTGAACAAGTTAGACCTTGCTTCACTAACTGAACTTCATTACGTCACTGTATAGGTCTGCATGGGATGAAGTTTTATGCAGACATTTCTAATCTATAAGTACTATTGATCATTTAAATTAGATATTTTATAGACACACATAGTAATGACAGTAACAAGGCAGATTAACACTTTAATATTGCTTTGAATATACTGTATTTCTGAACTTGTTTTGGTTTCTCTTCTAATGATAAATGTGTTTGTATATGATTCATTAGGCCTATATGTGGCATAGGCCCTTAAGTTCATTCATATTGCGCTCTTTGTATAAACAAATAATAGTTCCTCTCTTAGTAGCCTATGTCAGAAATGTTGAACAAAGTCTGAGGAATATAACAACACACGCACAGTGAGATGGGATCTGGTTTCGCCGACTCGCCCCTGATAGTCACATCTGTGTGGACGGTGGTGCTGTCAACTAGTTAAGGCCGATTTACAGTTCTGTGTCCAAACTACGCCGTACCTACGGATTTGTTGTTTGCATGTCCAGTATACTCCTGCGTAGGTGTCTGCGCCCAAATTGCACCTCAGGTAGGAGGGAATGCGACGCTACCAAGCAGACCAAGCACGTCAAGCTACGCGTAGGGGACGCCGTAGACTCAACGCGTTCTAAATTGGCCTTTACCTGTTAGTTCAAACCCATGGCCATGAACGATAACATTCACCGATCACACCTCTCAATTCAATTTCAATTTCATTTAATTTATTGGCATGGGAAACATACTTTTACATTGCCAAAGCGAGTGGTAAATAAAACAAAAACAAAACAAATCTAATTTACAATTGTCGATTGTAGATATTCTAGAACAAAGAAATGTGTACACAAAGCTGCAATGTTGCAATCAAATGCATAAATATGAGTTTGTAAAGTATACTTATAAAGAACTAACCTCTCACCCTCTGGACAATAACAAGAATAAAATCGCATATCTATCGACATAGAATTGATGACGAAACGATAGCAGTAGTACAGTAGTAGTAGTACAGTCGTAGTAGTAGTACAGTAGTAGTAGTAGTAGTAGTAGTAGTAGTACAGTAGTAGTAGTAGTAGTAGTAGTAGTAGTAGTACAGTAGTAGTAGGCTACGTGCCAACTCTGCAAGTAACCCGGCTTACCATTGCCTTTAAAAAAATTAACCTTAAAAATTTTTACATACAAGACAATACATACCTGATCTTTTTCGGATTTTCTTGTCTCCGCTTTTCCTTTTCCTGCAACTTCGTTGTCTTTCTCGGACTTTTCCATGGCTACTTAATACTCACAAGCGCTTCCTCAACTAAAAGGTGTTTATGTGTCCATGCTGAGGTTTGAAGTTGCCCGCTAACCGTGAGAGAAAGCAGTGACCCCGGCGCACCCCAAGACCCGTCCCTCAAGACCCGCCCCTCCAGACCCGTCCCTCAAGACCCGCCCCTCCAGATCCGTCCCTCCAGACCCGCTCCTCCAGATCCGCCCCATCTGACTGAAAGTCAAAAAAAGGAGAAATTCCCTACTAAATCACTAAATAGCAAATTTTATGTGCTTGATGGAAACCTGTTTCAAATATTGCAAAATGTATGCTTAGGTGTATATGGTGGAAAGGCCTACTGGTGTCTTGAAAAGTTTTGAATGTAGCCTATTCATGTGAAATTACATGTGTAATGTTTACATTATTGGAAACAAAGTTTTGTTTGCTTTCAAGACAGACAAAGTCAACTGATGCTGAGACAATTCTGGAAACATATAGCAAATATTTTTGGACAGAGGGCCAGGCCAAATAAGTACAAAACACAGTTTTGTCCACAATCCAAACATATTTGGAAATGTACTCTTTTAGCATTATGTTATCATGCAGTGCACCTTCCAAAAAGAATTTTCAACTCCCATGAATTCCAATTTATGTTGTCCTCCTGTTTTCAACTGAGCTGTCAGTCGGATGACCGACTGACAATTAGTGTACTTTTTCCCTGATACATCCACTAACTCCAACTCCAGCAGTGTGAGACCATGTGACCTAAGTACCATTTACACTGTCAGTAGCTTACATACTGTGTTTCCTGCATTATGGGTGGACACAGAACCGGCTTGGTCTAGTAGTCGTCAGAGTAATTTCCTGAACCTCAGGAAGTGGGGAGGGACAAACAAAAGTGCACTCTCATCTGCCTCAGGTCCTGTTTAGGGTTAAATAACGTCTGTTACATAAACACAAACTCTCATGGCGTCCCAATATCTCACACACCCATTTGACGACAAGGGACATTCGTGTGCTGCTAAACAATGTTTTAAAAGGCTAGTCTTCATAAGGGATAAGCAGATTTGATCAATTAAACACATGAGCGACACAAACATTCTGCACTTCTGTAGTATGCTTGTACAATTACATGTCAAAGTAAATCCACTGGATTTAATTGTTGGACACTTGCATTGTTCTCCCATTTTGTTTGTAAACATTTCCTCTGGGCCCGAGAAGCGCCAGAAATGTCCCAGTTAATCACATAACTCCGGAAAGCAATTTCCTGGTGGTTCTTAAACTCAAGAGTCAAGCAGACACAATACTGAGAAAGAGCTTTACTATCAAAAACGTGTGTGTGTGTGTGTGTGTGTGTGTGATATATTCCGTTATACAGTAATTGTACTCCTGCTTCATGAGCATTTGAATACTTAAATCTCATAACTTTGGCTGAATCGGCTTGAAATCAAAACAAAGGTTTAATAAAGTTCGCTGGATTTTTTTGTTGCCGCCATTTTTTCACATATCCAAGAGTTAAACTGCACATAAAAAATGTTAACACATGGTATCATTTAACGGACTTGCAGACACTGCCATCTAGTGGCGGGCTTTTCCCCAGCTCATGTGTCAACCAGTTGCAGTCAACTGCCAAGACAGAGCAGAGACGTGAAATAAATCTACTCTGCACATATTGTGGTGTGTTGGGCTTCCGGCACATTCATTCTGTTTTTCTGACTGATATTCGACATATGAATTCACATTCATACAGAATCAAGCTCTCGAGAGCTCAAGAACAGACCGACAAGAGAGACTCGAGAGGCAAGAATTCTATTTTCAAAACCATTCTTTTATCCATTCCAGATGTCCAACATTAGTACCTGGCTCATGGACCGATTCAGCGCACACATGGTTCACATCGAGAGAGAGACACTCATTTGTAGGTAACGTAGTGTACTTACAGTATGTACAACTTAGTTTTGTTTTTTTTGGGTGTGTGTGTGTGCGCAAGAGTCTACTCCCCCAAAGAACGCTAAACATGGGAGTTAATTGTATACTGCACATCTACAACATAAGCCACCCTCCCCCATGTAACATATACAGTGACCACGTTTACATAGACAGCAATATTCGGACTATTGACCTTATATAAATAAGACAATATTCTGATTACGGTGTTTACATGAGTTGCTTATAGAATAGTCCATTCATATTCTAAATCAGACCCGTGCAGGACTCTGATGCCAGGGCATGGGTCATTAAGCAGGTGGCAACTGCCGTACGTCGTACACGTCGAATAGTCTAATCGGAAGTTATAGTGTGATTAAGGTATATACATACTGTATCTACATAATGCGACTACGATTAGAATACTCCACGTCTTATTCCGATTATTGCTTATTCCGAGTACGACCTCATTCTGGCGAAGGTAATGAAAAACTGGTGTTTATATGGCAGTGTCCTATTCAGAATATTGTCTTAATCGGGTTACTATCGGAATATTTCTGTCCGTGTAAACGTGGCCACTGAAAGGCTAGGTAAGGAGGACAAGGGCAACCAACCTCAACTTCCACACAGAGAGAGAGAATTTTAATGAACACAAAAACAAAACAAAAAAAATTTTAAAGTTCAAAAAAGAAAAAGAAAAAGAAAAAAAAAAGTTCAAACCTCAGAAGTCACTCTGGAATGGCCTCGGTGTGCCCAGTTCACGTGCAGGGGGGGAGGGTGGATCAGTCTGTCTGTAGGAGGTGTGGACGGGGGAACAGGGGACTGTGATAGTGATCAGAAATTCAGCGCACCCGGCTCACGGTCTTCGTCATCCATCTTGCGGCCGTGCTTCCGGAAGTACTTGTAGCGCTGCACATAGAGCTTGACCAGAGTGCTGACCTTCACCGGGTTGATCTCCCCCGTCCGGCTGTGGCAGATCTGGTGCGCGCGCACACACACACGCACACGCACACACACACACACACACACACACACACACAGACACACACACACACTTTAGATCCCAGAAGTTGAATGGTGCGCTGAATGGCTGCAAGTTACCCGAGAGCTATGCATCAAATTACCATGGCGACTAAGGTGCTGCAAAGACTCAAGAGATATTAACTCGAGTGTAATTTGGTTCAGAAATGCCATAGCCACCGGTCAGCTTTTCGTGGGTGAAATGCTCTGTGCCAAGTTGACTGCAACTGCCTCTGTGTGAGCCCATGTAGATTTTAGACTCATTTCTGACCGCTGTTGGGGGTAGCAAGGAAGTCGACGGCCGCGGCTCACCTTGTGCACGGCTTTCCTCAAGATGTCCTTGTACTCGTCCTTGTTGATGTCTTTGCGCTGGTAGTACGGCTTGATGGCCAGCTTCACCTCCTCCACGGCACGCTCCTGCGTGTGGAGCTTCTTAAGGTACTGCAGAGAGGAGAGATCAGTGAGGAAAACCACAAGCACAACATCCTGGACAAACAACACTTGAGGGATGCTTTGACTGCAAGCGATTGGGGCTGGACTTGAACGACATGGATCAAATACACTTATAATACTGTGGAGAGGTACTATAAAAAAGTACGAGATGTAAGAATCATGAATTCCTGCTATTCGCTCATTTCCAATCAGCAAACCATGGATGAACCCTAACATCAGAATGAAGCTAAGGGAATGCTTTTAAATCAGGTGACTCTAATCTCTACGAGAAGGCCAAGTACGACCTCAGGAAGGCCATCAAAACTGCTAAAACGGATTACAAAAATATACTGGAATCACAGTACGGGGGCTTCGACACCAGACGCATGTGGCAAGGTCTGCAGGCCACCAACTACAAGGGGAGCCCAGGGGGAGTCTAACATGACCCTTCCCTACCATACGAGTTGAACTTGTTTTATGCCACCTTTGACAGGGAGAACTCTGAGCCAACCACCAAAATGGCCAACCATTCTGAGGACGACATACTGCAACTGACTGAGTCCGAGGTCCGAAGAAATTTCAGGATGGTGAAAGCTGGGAAAGCAGCCGGCCCAGACAGTTTCACCTCGCGTCTTCAAGACCTGCGCGGACGAATCTTAATCTGAACCAATCTTCAACGCATCACTGTCGCAGTCTGTTGTCCCAGTGTGCTTAAAAGGGACAACCACTGTGCCTAAGAAGACCAAGGTAACAGGCCTCAAGGCCTTTGCAGATTACACCAGTTATCGGCCTGATAAGCAACGACAGTGAAACGGAGTACAGAGATGAGGTATCTCAGCTGACGCGATGGTGCAAGGACAAAAACCTTGTACTGAATGTCAGCAAGACAACGAAGCTCATCGTGGACTTCAGGAACAACCGTGGCACCATAGAGACAGTTCTGTCGGGTGGTGTCACTGAGTGGTATGGCAATACCACTGCTCATGTCAGGAGGGTGTGCACTTCCATCCATCAAGGAGATCTTACGGTCCAAGTGTCGGTGTAAGGCCAGGTCCATCATACAGGACCACAATCACCCTGGGCACCAACTGTTTTCCCCCTGAGGTCCGGTCACCGGTTCTGCAGCATTCGAACCAGGACAAGCAGGTTCAAGAACATTTTCTACCCACAGGCAGTGCACCTACTCAATTAGTGTACTTTTTCCCTTTATGAGACTATTAGACTAGATTAGTTATTAGACTTTACGATCCATCAGACCATTGGTCTAATCCAACTATTATTGGATTTCTAAATGTAAACTATTGGATTATCTGTCTATTGTTGGATTATTGGATTTACTGTACACTATTGGATTATCTGTCTATTGTTGGATTATTGGATTTACACTATTGGATTAATTTTCTTTTGGGCTATTATTTGATTTTCTGGACTACTGGACTATTGCATTATTTGACTATTATTGGACTTACAATTACATTAGACTTACAGGGGTAGATCTTCAATTACACTAGGAATTCTGCTACATAGCATGCAGGCACTCTCACTGTACTTTATCATCACATGTTGCTGCTACTAACTAGTAGTTACCATTTTTATGCAAGTATAAGAATATTACTGTACTGCATGTGGACACGTAATACATTTTGCACCAACAGTATTACTACTTTACTTGTCACTTTTTACCGTACTTATTAGGTATGACGTTACTAATTGTTCAATTTTAGTATTTATGTTAATAAGAATACTGTTCAACTTTTTGCTGTACTTACTAGGTACTATTACTAATTGTTTAGAGTTGTTTAGAATTTGTTTAGAAGAATACTGCAGGAGTGAATGGGGAGTAAGCATTCCATTGTACTTGTTACATATGGCAATAAAGAAATCTTGAATCTTGAATGACTTGACTGGCCAGTAAGTGAACTGCAGCCTTCTGGAGCTCTTGTATTCAGAGCACTGGATTGCAAGCTCCACGGGTTAAAACAACAACCATAAACCAATGTAAGTTCCAATCATAAATAAACCTTGAAAAAGAAGCTATAAAACAACAGACATTGTGGCCATTATCCACACTTAGACATCACTTTCTTCCCTTTCCCTGGCAAAATCAACCCAGTTCTAAGAAAATAGAAATCACCAGACAGGCTGTTGTACGCAACAAAGACAGTCAGGGATGGTCTCACTTTGTAAGGTCAATCACAATGTGATCATACACTGGCAATTTGAAGTGATTTGTGCATGTAAAATCCGACATGTAGTCCCTGAATGAACTCATGATTCTTACATACAATATGTTTAAATAGGCTCCGCTAACATGATTTCCCGCAAGAAGTATGCAGCCTGATTAACAGCAATAGTTTTACCTTGTCCGGATCTTTGCTCTCACTATCCCATCCCATATCGCCCGAGTTCCCCATCGCCCCTGACAACCCGGCGGGCAGGGGCGGGGTCTGTGCACAGCCGCCCCCCAGCGAGAGGCCTGCGTGGAGATGGGAGGGGTGCGTCTTGGTGCAGCCCAATGGGAGAGAGCCATGGAGGAGGAACTGGGCGGGGTTGGGGGCAGAAGGTGGGGCCAGAGATGGAGGGGGCGGGTTCAATGAGGAAGAAGAGGAGGAGGAGGCCGAGGAGGGCGGGGCATGCTGCTGGGACTGGCTCTGATTGGCTTGAGAGAGAATCTGCACAAAAGGGGAACAATGGGTCGATGGACACACTTAAAACAAATTTTAAGCATACTTACAATTACAACTATATTTGAATATAACAAATGCAAAGCAATTCTGTATATTTTTTCAAGTACTCTTATTCTATATATATATTCTATATATATATTTTTTTACTCTCAAACCATTTACATCATGCAAATGGTTTCAGAGTAAGACAAATTCACAAATACAATCTAACCTGGCTCGTGGCTTGGATGAATTCTTGTGCTTTCGCTCTATTGGCAATATTCGCCTCCTCCATTTTGAAAAGCAGAGCCGTCACTGAGAGAGAGAGCGAGAGAGAAGACAAGTGTTAAGAGAAGCTACATGTGTGTTATCAATCAAGAGACCTCATACAATGTTACCTCCATCCACAAATCTCACCCAATCAAATGATAAAGTAAACTGAATAATAATGCGGTTGGCTATGTGGTTTATACCGCATGGCATCGGGACAGCCATCTAATGCTGTAATCACCTCAACTATTTACAAAGTTAATACAAGTTACAAGGCGAACATGCAGCATTTTTTATAAGTAAAACGGGGGTGAAAAAGACAAAAGATGCAAGCTCATATAGCATCAGATGATGCTCTGTCCATTCAATTCTAATGAATGTGTAAAATATAGTGAATGGCAATTTGCGGATGAGGGGGATCTAATATATTATTATAATATATAAAACTGTCTCGATGTACATTTAGAGCAATCTTCAATCCATCGATTATGGTTATTTGTCCATAACTAAAATAAACTAAGTCATGTTATCAAAAGCAACCTACTGCACTGCAAGTAAACATTGGCTTGTAGCGCGGATTATTAAGATTAAGTATAAAACATATAACAGATGTAGCGATAACTGTTACCAATAATAAGATGACTGTTGAGAAATGTAAATTCATATAGGCTATGTACCTCCATGATTAATATGCGTTATTTTAACGCGTTATTTTGACAACTCCAGTTTGCACGTCCCCTCGGCTCGCTTGGAACCTCGATGGAGAGGGTACTAAAAAAGTACCAGTTTTTGCCGGGCGGAAAAGCTCTGAAGCGAGTCGATACTATGCACTGGAAAAGTGGCATAAGGGCCGCGTCTCCACACATGCAGGCTGATCTTGCTGCTCTGTGGTGCCAGCATCCAAATGAATCCAACAGATGTACTTTTGTTGTAAAATATACAAATACAATTAAACAGATTAAGATCATCAACCCCATGTTCTTTACACTGTATGACATAGGGCTGAACAATATGGACTTTTTTTAGTGACTGTACCAAACAAGTGGTCTGTACCAAACAAACATGTTATCTTAAATACGGAGAAAAAAAATTGGCCAAGGCATCTCTGGGGCACGAGAGTACTTCATTTATGATTACTCTTATATCTTATATTACTATTATTTCTCTTATGAATTTACATTTAGGCCGAAATATTGTACCCTTATCAATAAATGGCAGCTGCTGTTATTTGGAAATTGCACTTGGCCATATTGCGATTTCGATAATATCTCAAATTGTTCAGCCCGAGTATGACATCATCCTGACGTGGTCTCTTGGTGTTTAGCGGAAAGAAGAAAGACGAAACAACCACTCACAGGCCAGGACTCCTCCGGCGGTGCAGTCCACTCCCGTCTGCAGGCTCCAGGGCAGGGGAGCGGCGGCGGGCGGGGGTGGGGGGGGCGGAGGCGGCTTGCTGGCCGAGGAGGACGAGACGGAGGAGGAGGAGGAGTTGTGGTCAGAGGAGGCAGGTGGCAGCGAGAGCGAGGCGCCCACCGAGGCTGAGGAGGACGAGGATGACGAGCAAGGGGGCGAGGCCAGTGACTTGGGGGCGTCGTCCTGGCCGAAGGCCTTGGTGCCGGGCCCGCCGGGGGAGGGGCCGAGAGCGGTGGCCTGGGAGGGGCCGTGGCCCGGCGGGCTGGAGGCCGGCAGGTTGGGGGTGACCTGCGAGGGGCCGTCCTCCACCAGGAAGGAGGGCTCGGGGGTCTTGCAGCTGCTGTCCACCGTCTGCGAGTCAGGCGAAGACTCCCGGGCGTCCCTCGAGGGCACCGTGGAAGAGGGGGGCGGTGGCGTGTGCAGCGGGGGGGTGGAGGTGGAGGGTGGGACCACGCTAGTGGAGGAGGAGGAGGATGACGAAGAGGAGCTGGGCACGGGGCCAGCGGGGGCGGGGTGAGGACTGAGCAGCTTACCCCCGGCTCCGGCCGCCGGCTGACTCTCCGAGGAGGCCCCTCCCCAGTCGTCAGCACAGCCTTTCGGTTGGCCGCCATCACCATCCGACAAGGCCCCGGCTCGACCTTTGACCTTTGGCTTCTTGCCTGCGCGGCGTCGGCGTTTGGTCGCCAACGACGACGAGGGGGAGGAGGCGGAGGAGGAGGTGGAGGTGGTGGAGCTGGGCTTGGCTTTCTTGGACTTCAGCGTGGCGTGGGTGGAGGAAGAGGCGGGCGGCGCGGTGAGCCCGCTGCGCTTGCACACCTTGCCCAGCTCCTTGTTGCGGCCCGACAGTGGCTCCGAGCAGGGCTTCAGGAACGGAGACCTGCTCTCGTTGTCCCTGCGGAACACCACCGCAATGGAGCCTCCCACCACGGGACCACCACCCCCGCCGCCGATGCCCCCTCCGGGACCCAGCAGGTCCATCCCCAGCTTCCCCCCGGAGCTCCCGGCCGAGGCCCCCGTGGTGCTGCTCACCCCCTCCCGCACCATCACAGACACCTTGGACTGGAGCTTGCCTTTCCGGCCCTCCTTCTTCACGGACTTGCCGGAGCGGCCAGAGTCTTTCCGGCTGGCTTTGTCCCGCTCCTTGTCTTTGCCCAACTTCCTGCTCCGCTTGGCTGCGGGGGCCGCGGGGGCGGGCGGGGGGCCAGGGCCGAACCCAGCCTGGGTTGGGGAGAGTGAGGGCAAGCCTTTGCCTTTTGTACGCACCAGGGATGAGGAGGATTCCGTCTGAGCCTCCCTGTCCTTTGCCTCGTGGGATTTCTTTTTGGGGTGATGGCGCGCAGCCTTGTTGGGGGCGGCTTTGGCTTTGGGGCTGCGCACCGGGGGCTCTGGGGGCAGGGCGGCGGGCGGCGTGTCCTCCAGGGAGGGGTAGTCAGAGTCCAGGGCCTCGCCGTCCAGAGACAGCAGGTCGATCTCCAGCTTGTCCGAGTAGCGGTCCGAGTCGTAGCTGTGGTACCTGGGCGGGGAGCGTGAGCGCGAGCGGCTGCTGTAGCCCACACCGCCGACGTCGACACCGCCCTCTGTCTCATCCGCCAAACGGCGCTTCCTCTTCTTCTTCCTCTTGAGGGAGCGGTCCGAGTCCCGGGCAGGGCTGTTGGGAGAGGCATGCTCCAGCGGCGGGGACCCGGGCACGGTGGTGGTCACCGTGATGGTGCGCTTGATGGCGAAGAGGTCGGAGCCGTTCAGGTCCTGGATGGAGGGCGGCACAACGGGACGACCGTCTCTCCGCCGCTGCCGCTCCCACAGCCGGTCCCGCTCCACCTCCTCCTGCGCCGCCGCTGCTTCCTCCTCCTCCTCCTCCTCCACCCTCCTTCTCCTCTCCCGGCTGTGTTTGGACTTCTTGCCCCCGGCCCGCTCTCTACTGCTGCTGGAGCGCTCCTTGCTACCCCTCTCCCGCTTGCCCCGGCTGGAGTCCCGGTCCTTCCGATCTCTTTCGTGCCGGCTGCTGCGACCCTGGTCCTTATCCTTTTCTCTCTCTCTGTCCCGCTCTCGGTCTCTCTCCCTGTCTCTGTCTTTTTCTCTGTCTCTGTCTCTGTCTCTATCTCTGTCCCTGTCCCTCTCTCTGTCTCTATCGTCGCGGGTTCGATCCCGCTCCCTATCCCGCGGGCGCTCTTCCGACGGACTGGAGAAGGAGCGCCTGCTCTGTGTGCCTCTCCCCGATGAGTTGTGGGAGCGGGACGTCTCGGGGCTGCTGTGACGCCTCTTATTCCGCTTGCGGCTGCTGCTACTGCTGCTTCTCTGTCGGCCCCCGGGCTCCTCGCCGCTGGCCTTGCGTCCCCGATCTCCCCTGTCTCTGTCTCCCCTGTTCCGGTCTCCCCGGTCTCGGTCGCTCCTGTCCCGGTCTCTTCTGTCCCGGTCTTTGCTCTTGTCCCGACTTCCTTCCACCTTCTCCTTCTCCGTTGTCGTCGTTGTAGTCGTCGTCATCGCAGTCTTCTTCTTCTTCCTCTCCTCCTTGTCTGCCCCCGTCTTGCCCTCCTTGCGTTTACGTCGCTCTCGGTCCTTTGAGCCCTTGGAGGACTTGCGGCTCTTGCTGCTCCGCTCGGCGGTGGCGGGGAGGAGGAGGAGGAGTGGCCGCGGCGAGGCAGGAGGGGAGGACGGGGGCGATGAGGGGGGCGGCGGCGTCAGAAGTGGCGCCGCTGGCTGGGGCTGAGGCCCCGGGGACAGGGAGGAGGAGGAGGGGCAGTTGCGGAAGCGCTCCTTCCGCCGGCTCACCAGCTTGCGGCGCAGGTCGCCCGCGCCCACCACCACCGGGTCATCCTCCAGTGCGCCGTCCACCGGCCAGTCGCTCTCGGTGCGCACCGACACAAAGCCATCGCTGTCCAGCACCCGCAGGATGCGCTCGGGCTTGGTTCCCACGAAGAACGGCCCGTCAGTCGGCAGGGGCAGGAGGGCTCGCTTGCCGACGCTGCCCATGTCTGCACCGGCGGCCACGATCTCCCCCTCCTCGATCTCGGAGTTGTCCGAGTGGTCCGCACCGCTGCCGTCCCGCCTCTCATGCTCCCGCCCGCGATCCCTGCTTCTGTTGGGGTCCCGGTCCAGCCTCCTCCTGAGAGGAGGGAGCTTGGCTAATGGAAGGGGTGCGGTTGAGTCCGGGGGCGGCTCCTCCTTCGGCTCCCCACCGCTAGTGTCCGTGGCTCGCTCCTCCGCCTCCACCCTGAGCTTCGCCGCTGCTCCTCCTCCCTCGCCGCTTCTCTTGGGCCCCTCCTCGTCCTCGGAAGCCGGAGAGCCAGTGGGGTCAAAGGGGTCGTATTTGTCTCCTTCCTCATCCTCATCCTCCTCCTTCATCCCGTCGACAACTCTCCCCTCCCTTTCCCCTTCGGTCGGATGGAAGGGATCGTAGATTTCCTCCCCCCCACTCTCTAGTGACCTGTCCGCCGTGCCACAGTGCCCTGGGCTGAGGAGGCGGTGCGAAGGGTGATCGGAGGGTAAGGAGCGGGAGAGAGTGGGCAGAGAGGCTGAGGTGGAGGACACCATGTCCCCGCACAGCCTGGCCGCACCGCTCGCTTCCTGCCGGTCCTTGCCATCGTCGGTGCGGTGGTAGCCCGTTGCTGTAGCGGCGCTGGGACAGGAGGACACCGACGAGGGAGAGGACGGAGACGAGGATGGAGACGAGGGGCTGGAGGTGGGGGAGTAGGGAGGGGGGCTCTTGGCCACGTCCATATGTCCATTGGGAGAAGAGGCCGAAGGCCTCTTTTTCAAGCCCGGAGCCGGTGATAAGTCCATGGGCCCAGGAGACAGGTGGCCCCGTCACCTGGAGCTAGGGTGTTCAAGGCAGGGGGCCACACCTGAACAGATCAGGGGGGAACCCTCGAAAAGGAAATAAGAAAAGCGCCATTAACACTCTTGACATGCAAGGTAGAGCTAACTTCAAGCCTATCCAGTATTTCCCCTTTACATGTTTGAGCTAGTTAAACGGTGGATTTCCATCCAAATGTATAGCAAATTTTAACCCAAATTTTCTGAAAGTTTGCCTTGGTTGATTTCGATAAGGAGGAGGTGGCGGTAGGTTCAAATGTCTGAACCACTTATTATTTAGAAAACTAAATGTCTTTGACTACCCCACATACTCAACCCATTTACATTATAACCAAGTGTACGTCAGGGGAATGTTTATTTATTCAAGAGATTTCAGGATTACCTGTCTTCCTGATAGAAATAGGTGGGGCGGGGGGGGGGAGAAAACGTCCATTCAGGGGTGATCCCTTGGCCTCAAACCTCTGCCTTAACTCCCACCTAAAATTCAAAGATGAAACAAAGAACTACTTTAAGTGTGATCATCCATTCTGACTAAATGATTTTGCCAAGTTGCTACCAAAATAAAACAGATCACGCCATCTTCCTGGGCTTGTTTTAAGCCAAATGTTATGGATGGATAGAGCATGAAAAGACTAAGTTGGTAAATTTGACAAGTTAATGAAAATAGGCCCATCTATGAATGTCGAGGCCCTTTGGCTAGGGTCTTCAAAACCTGGTATTGTATTGCAGCAGGGACTGGTCTAGGGCTGAGCAGGGAAGAATTGGGAGAAGGACTTAATAAGAATTTAATAAGGGATGCATTTTAGCTTCCTTAACCATTAGATTGAATGGACAGTGAAGGAGTGTAGTCCTATTAGTATGATTGATGCATAGTAGTATTGGTATGGCAAGCCGTATTATTAATATAATAAGTAGTAGAAGTAATGTGTATGACTGATACATAGTAGTATTGGTATGGCAAGCAGTAGTATTAATATAATAAGTAGTAGAAGTAATGTGTATGACTGATACATAGCAGTATTGGTATGATAGGCAGTAGTATTAGTATGACAGGTAGGCTAGTAGTAGAAGTAATATGATGAGGATTCATGGCAGTATTGGTATGATAAGAAGCATATTAGTACGATAATAACAATGGGAAGACATTGATTTGTCGTTCGACAAAGTAAAGCGCGTTGATTTTATTCTTTCACGGCTAGTTCGTCGAGGTTAGGCCACAGCATGATATGAATGAGATCAATGTAAAACACTACATGTGTTTAAGTATCAGAGAGGTTGCTCAGCCATCCACCTCCTGCACCTCCAGTTGTCCGCCTCGACAGCTACACCAGACCGTCGCTGCTAGTTTATCCGCTATCTAAAGAGGGTTCGACATTGGATTTTCTAGTTAATGGTCGTAGTGGTGTCCACCCAAGCAGGCACAGCACTGGCTGACCGTCCGTGCCAGTGAGCGGACAGCTGCATGCTCTGTTGCCCCTCACTGGCTAGCAGACGTTAGCACAAAGCTAGCTGACTCCAGCTGCACTGCAAGCACCGCCACGGGACAACTCAGGCGTGCAAATACCTTCGCTTCTTTTATCCGCGGTGTGGAATAAAAGCCATTGTGGTCCGATCACGATTGTGTTCCTTCGCGACGCACAATCAGCGTTTAAAATATAGAGTATCAATTGATATGTTTTTCTTTTAAAAAATCACAAGAGGCCCATCCCATCAGCCGCCGCCATTTTATTTCTCCTCGTACCGACTGCTAGAGGATGCTGGGAAATGTTGTTCTGCTGTCTGCTGTCTTCCCAGTATGGGCTCTCGACTAGCAGACTCAGGGCTGCCCTCCCCATGGGGGGAAAGATAAGATAAGATAAGATAGAACTTTATTCATCCCGAAGGAAATTCTTGTGCCAGGTTGCATAGCAATACAGTTGTTGCTAATAATTAAGTTCTGTTTGGGCAACTATAGTTGGGTTATTATCACCGTCATCTCATTGTGCAGAGTTTTCCAGCACCTTTGCAATGGGTTTGCAACATCTCACTGAGGCTGCAGAAGGGAGTCCTCCTGCATTGTTGCGGTGCCCAATAAAGGACAGACCAGTCCTCTCAATGACCAGGTCAGGGGCACTGACCTCCCATGTCATGACAATCGCACCGTAGGCTCCTGGGTGAGTGGCTCCCTGGACCTCCCGCAGTTCACGTCGTCTACCTGTCCAAAATCAGTGTGGATGACGAGAGGAGGAACAGGAGAGACCAGGAAGCAAAGTGAGTCATTGGGTTTATTATAATTTTTTTTACTTTTCCAGTGTGTTAAACGTCATCTGGCCCCTTCTACTGGCAGATGAGCTCTCAGCCAAATGTCAAAAATATTGTAAAATATTCTGATTCTGATCCCTCCAATTCAAGTCATGTATAGTATTCTTTTGCACATTCCACTGAGCATCGCCACTTTTCATCCATCCATCCATCCATTCGCGTCCGCTTATCCGGGTTCGGGTCGCGGTGGCAGCCGGCTAAGCAGGGCCCCCCAGGCTTCCTTCTCCCCAGCCACACTCTCTAGTTCCTCCTGGGGGATCCCGAGGCGTTCCCAGGCCAGACGAGATATATAATCTCTCCAGCGGGTTCTGGGTCTGCCCCGGGGTCTCCTCCCACTTTTCATTTCACTGCATATCCTGTATGTGTATGTGCAGGGGCGTCGGACTGGGGGGAAAAGTGGGACTGAATACCCAGTGCCCAAAGTAGAGGGGGGCCCCGGTAAAAGCCTGAAATTAAAAGTTTGTTTTTATTTAGATTTATTTTCTTTTAAGTAATTAGTGACACAACTACAGTAAGGCCTTCCCTGACTCTATCCATTGCAGACAACAGGCTGGTCTAGGTAAAAAGTCACCTCCTTCATTTTTTGTAGGAAAAAGAACGTCTAAGCGCAAATAATGGTGAACATTTCTGTTCTGTCATAACTTTATAATTTGTGCAATGTTTATTTATGATTATAACTCACATTAGATTATGATTGTTATTGTCTCTCAAGCCACAGAGCTCGCACTCCAGTGCTCAATGCACAAGCTCCAGCAGGCTGCAATCCACTCACCGGCCAAAAGGGGACAGTAATGAGAAGGAATTCTTGATTCTTACATACAGTAGTACATTTAAGACTCCAATTATAGCTAGTGCCGCCATCTGATGGCCAAAAGACAGGATAGAAGTCCTGATCTGACACCATCTATATCTCTGACTTCCTCCAGCTTCAACTCCAGAGGTTCTCTGATGACTCCAGCGTGGGCCACATCAGCATCATCTGCAACATCGGCAAGACCAAGGAGCTGGTGGTGGACTTCCGATGGAGCAGGAAGCCCCCAACCCCAATTAGCATTCAGGTGGAGGTAGAGTACTAACACAGGCACTCCACCTCACTTCTGCATTTTTAAATAACTTTATATTATATTTAACACTATATTTTAAGGGACAAAGACAAAATACAAGTCAAGTCAAAGTGTTTTATTGCCACATATACAACATAACACAGAGCCATTCTGAATAGTGGAACTATTGTGACATGGCAGGCAACAGTACATACAAACTAGGCAAAAAATAACAAGAAGAGTAAAAAAATATATATATGCATTGATAATCTATATATATCCACACGCATATACATATATATATATATACTGTATATACACACACACACATTAATTAAATGTACAAGTAAGTAAGGGCAGAAGCTCACAAGTGAGGGCAGTAGTAGCAGAAATATGGCATATTGCATGGAATAGCAGACATATACTGTACATAAGATAAAAGAATCAGAAGCATATGTATATGCAGTCTTGCATAAAGTACTTGAAAGCGATACTTGAGTAAAAGTACAAGTATCTTACCAGAAAATGACTTTGGTAGAAGTTAAAGTCACCTTTTAGAAATGTACTTGAGTAAAAGTCTTAAAGTATCTGATATTTACTGTACTTAAGTATCAAAAGTAATTTTCTAATATTAAATGTACTTAAGTATTGGAAGTAAAAGTAAAAGTACAAGTAAAAAAAAAAGGGACATGCGGGACTTCTTACGCAAGAAACCCAGCAGACGCGGACGGACACTTTCGTGCGCGCGGACTGAACCCACCAGACGCTCAAAGCGCACGCGTACTGCTGCGCACGCGTACTTCTGCGCTTACTTCCACTCCCATGTTACCAGACGCGGGAATTGATTGATATTGATGCTATGATCACACTTTAGTGTGATTATTATTATTATTATTATTATTATTATTATTATTATTATTATTATTATTATTATTATTATTATTATTATTTTTAGAATGTTGTTTTGGTTGTATGCAAAATGTATGACTTGATTTAACTTAATTTAACTGAATATGATGCAGATATTGTGCATATACAATGTATTTCTATGAGATTGCGCACAATGACGCAGTGGGAACCGCGCCATGCGTTACCATGGGAGCGGAAGTAAAGCGCGTGCGCCCGCAGCAACCAGACGCGTGCGCTTTGCGCACGCGTCTGTAATGATTTTATTTTGTAGTAATGAGTAACGAAGATGCTTAGGAGAAAAGTATACATTTTATTTAGGAAATGTAGTGTAGAGTAAAAGTGAAAGTTGCCAGAAATATAAATAACGAAGTAAAGTACAGATACGTGAAAATTCTACTTAAGTACAGTAACGAAGTATTTGTACTTCGTTACATTACAACACTGTGTATATGTATCCAAAGTATTTACATATAGCATAGGGAATATGGCATATGTATCCAGAAGTAAGTTTACCTGACTCCCTTGTTCTGTCCAGCCGGTAGATGTAGAAACCAGATGGGGCAAGGGCGGAGTCGGGTACCATAGGGTCTAGCCAGGTCTCAGTAGACGCAATACAATGCAAGTGCAGGCATAAAGCACTGCATGTAACAGTAACCTTTTCATGAATTAAACTACACACATATGAGGCCATTTTACCCAAAACCTAAAGCTTTTGCTAACATCAAAGTTACATCAAAGTTATCCACAAAAGTAAGAAGTGGGACACAAAATGGATACCCACTTCATGAATTACCACAGCACTGTAACGTAATATGGCCACTTTTGTATTAATTTAGGTGTCTCTCTTTCTCTCCTCTCTCTCTCACTCTGATACTCTCTTGCTCTCTCTTTTTCTCACTCTCTCTTTCTCTCCCCCCAGGCTCTCGCCCAGATTCTCTAACCCTCTCCCCAAAATGGAGGCATATATGTGCCTCTATGTGCCTACAGTCTCAATTCATTATGGAAATCCCCCCAATGGATGGTTCACCAGCAGTTAATTAGGAGCTGGCTTAATTATGCCCATTTAACCTGATCTCATCTTTGTTTTAATTACACATGTAACTAGAAAGGCAATTCCTGAAGAAATTGCGGTGTGAATGCTGTATTCTGAAAGGCTAACGCTAGACTGAATTGCTGTCTTGAAGTTGGAGCTGAAGGACTATGAAGAATTGGAAATCTGAATCACTTGTTTTGAATATTTTCTCAAAGTATGAATGGGAATATATGAAAGATGTAGAACATGTAAATGTTTGAATGAGGTTTGTAGCTGAAAGTAGGAATGAGTTGAATATATGTTATTGAAAGGTATGTCAGTTGAAAGGCTGCTTGAAG
>PIJE02000094.1:411286-528836 GCA_002895965.2 Coryphaenoides rupestris
GGAGATCTCTCTCTCCTCTCTCTCTCTCTCTCTCTCTCTCTCTCTCTCTCTTCAGCAAACATCTAGGTGGACACTCCAGCTTGTGATGTCACTTGACAATGACAATTTTAGTCACATGACAATTTCGCAACTGCTTGTAATGGCTAATCATGCTCACACCTGGGGGTATGATCGGGCCCCGTTGTAGAAGACCTACTTTCCGTTAGTAGAGAAATAGTGAACTTGGTCAATTGAGAAGTGGATAGTGTATATAAATAGAATACTGCTTTCCCACAGATGCTAGCAGAGGACGCAGCTGGTCTATTGTGGCTAGTGAGACACTGGTGTGAACATAATGACTCTCTCTCTAGCTGGTGCAGTACAGTTCTTCTCATGTCTATATCTTAATGCGTAGGGCTGGATGTTGATTTCACAGTACCTTAGTTTACACGGGGCTGCTTTGGTGTCACATCTTGGAATGTCTGAAAACACCTACATTCAAAATACCAATCGGGATTCAGGATTACTCTTTATTCAGGTGTTTGTTTTGTTTGTTGTTTTACCATCTGCCTAAGCTTAGTTGCCATGGTAATATTCAAAATATTACCTTTCCATAAACAGGAAAATGCATCAGACCCAGGTGGTGCATATAAAAGCACAAATTATCACAGGAATGTAATCTCCTGGTACAATATCCTGGTTTACTAATTCAGCTCTGCCTCTGCAGATTAACGTAGGTGACGAGACTTGTTTAACATCTGATAAGCAATCAGCTTGCATTCACATAGCACAATACTTCAATAATTGAACATATATATCCAAATGATTTCCTTTTCCTGCTATACCCTTCTTTGTGTAAAACGTATTCTGCCGAATTCGCTAATTCTCTCACTTTCCTTTCAATGTAGAACAGCTAAAGGTAACTACCAACTTTCCCACTTTGCCAAATTTAGGTGCAATTTTTTCATGTGTATGCGTATATGTAATCTCGGATTCAGAAGTTTGGCAATACTACAGGCAAACTTCTGTGGGGAGAGTACACAGAGCCTGCAAAACCAGCAAGTGTGGTGGGGGGGACTCAGAGAGAAACATATTTGAGAGTTTGAGCTTGTTTGTCATTGGACTTTAGATATTAATCTATCATCTGATTTGTGAGACTAGCTTATATGTAGCGTGTGCATGCATGCATGTGACGAGTGCATGTATGCATGTGACGAGTGAATGGGTATGACCTACATGCCATAGCCACTGTCCAGAGTTCTGATTCGTCTGCTGCATCTGCCCTATCTACGCATAATCACCATGCCAACCGCCTGAGAACACATGAGAGCACGATAACACACGATGACTCTTACATTCTTACAAAAAGCAACTATTTCCTACCCTCTGGTGGAAAGCAAAGGCACAGCAGGCCATGGTGTACCCACTGTCTCCTGGACCCATGGCTGTTGCCGTCCATGGGGGGGCAGGGGTGGCTATATTGCCATGTGCATTTGAGAGAGAGAGAGAGAGAGAGAGAGAGAGAGAGAGAGAGAGAGAGAGAGATCTCCATACAATCATACGATACTATCATACAATACTATGGATTGTATGAGGGGGGGGGCTCACATTAGGTTTTGCGTACAATTCTGTACCCAAACTCTGAGTATGGATGGCCATCCGTACTCAGAGTGCTACCAATGTAGTGCAGGTTGGCGAGGCCCGTTGCCGAACGTCAACCCAGGCATTAGAGTGGTGCTGATCTCATTTCATGATGATGAATGAGATTTAAACTCAGATGAGCCGCGTTAATCCTGGGTTTAGAGGGTGAGAGATGCAGAAAGAGAGAGACAGAGAGAGACACACACACACGCACACGAGTGTCTCCGGAGTGAGAGACAGAGCAGTGCCCGTGACAGGCAGGGGATGTGTGTGTAGAACACTTCTATTGAACCGCTGGCTCACACCGTGCCTGGAGCAGCACACACCAGCTCATAGGACCGCCAGCAGCACCAGCATCATCAGACCCATCTGGAAAACACCACACAAACAGGTCTCTGAATTTTGCCGACGTCACCCTTGTTTCTGACCTTTACCTACTTAACGACGCTGTAGGTAAGAGCTATTATTTGAACGTAATTTGTTCAAAATGGCAGTCATCTGTCAGCTATTAGTGAGTGAAATGCACTGTTTAAAGTTGTTAAAGTTGACAGCGTCTGCCTCTATCTGAGACCATTTCGATTTTTAGATCGCTCCTGGCTCATTTCTGACCAATCAGGGCATCCTTTCCCTGATTGGTTCAGGGGAATCCATCTTGCCTGTCAATCACAGGTGTTTGAGCTGCAACACTTCTCAATGGCAGAGGAAGATAGGGAGGGGAGAGGGAGCAGTGGAGCACCTTTAACTATCCACTGACCAGGGCATGTGTACATGTGTCATCTTGTTGCAGTTTGAGGCCAATGGCGCCAAATGTGGAGAGGATTCTCCAGTGCATGGCCCGAGGGGACCAGGACGGCGTGCAGACGCAGCTGGACAGCTACAACGCTGAGGTAAACACCATGTACCTACGGGGGGGCGGGTACTACACTACATCAGGTTACACCCCTCCCCGCTCTCCAGGACCACTTTTTAACCTTTAGATGGCAGCATCGCAAAAGTGTGTGCAGTGCAGTGTGTATGTGTGTGTGTCTACACCATGTGACTCGTGACAATGTTGTTCTCTGCCCCCCCCCACCACCACCACCACAGTATGCAGAGTGTTTCTTCTTCAACGTGGCGGAGTGGGAGAGACGAAAGGTCAGGGCAGGAGAACAAATCTTTGCCACCAAATTAGCCTTTACAGAGCTCCTCACATTCTGGCTGCTGGCTCTTTTGGGCTGAATGCTTCTCAGCATTCACACCAATAATAAATAAGTAGAATAACATATGTTGTGAATGCTTCTCAGCATTCACACCAATAATAAATAAGTAGAATAACATATGTTGTGAATGCTTCTCAGCATTCACACCAATAATAAATAAGTAGAATAACATATGTTGTGAATGCTTCTCAGCATTCACACCAACTATGCATCCACTGTCCATACATGCAGGCTCCTTGCTCTAGTCAGAAGGAAACCTGTCCGACCAGATTCACAGTCTAGTAGCCTACAGTGCAAGGTTGTGGCTGGTGAGGGTTTTTTTTAAACAAGCTTCAGCATTTAAAGGTTGTGTAAGTAAGATTTATGAGCTATTAGTTTAGTGGTGCTGTAGGTAAGATTTAAGAGCTATTATTTGAGTGTAATTTTTTAGAAGTGGCATAGCCATCCACAAGCTATTAGTGAGAGAGATGCACTGTGTCTGTCTCCGTATGAGCTAATTTAGATGTTGGACCGCTCCGGGCTCATTACTGATTTGTTCGGGGGAATCATGCCTGTTATGCCTGCATTAGTTTTGGTTGTTTACTTCAATCTTCTGCCCTCTCTCTTTATAACTCTTACATGTTAGCTACCACAGCTTTAACTGTAACGTCCAATGGCACACACCCTTCCTCATGCACATGGCAATATAGCCACCCCTGCCCCCCCATGGACGGCAACAGCCATGGGTCCAGGAGACAGTGGGTACACCATGGCCTGCTGTGCCTTTGCTTTCCACCAGAGGGTAGGAAATAGTTGCTTTTTGTAAGAATGTAAGAGTCATCGTGTGTTATCGTGCTCTCATGTGTTCTCAGGCGGTTGGCATGGTGATTATGCGTAGATAGGGCAGATGCAGCAGACGAATCAGAACTCTGGACAGTGGCTATGGCATGTAGGTCATACCCATTCACTCGTCACATGCATACATGCACTCGTCACATGCATGCATGCACACGCTACATATAAGCTAGTCTCACAAATCAGATGATAGATTAATATCTAAAGTCCAATGACAAACAAGCTCAAACTCTCAAATATGTTTCTCTCTGAGTCCCCCCCACCACACCTTGCTGGTTTTGCAGGCTCTGTGTACTCTCCCCACAGAAGTTTGCCTGTAGTATTGCCAAACTTCTGAATCCGAGATTACATATACGCATACACATGAAAAAATTGCACCTAAATTTGGCAAAGTGGGAAAGTTGGTAGTTACCTTTAGCTGTTCTACATTGAAAGGAAAGTGAGAGAATTAGCGAATTCGGCAGAATACGTTTTACACAAAGAAGGGTATAGCAGGAAAAGGAAATCATTTGGATATATATGTTCAATTATTGAAGTATTGTGCTATGTGAATGCAAGCTGATTGCTTATCAGATGTTAAACAAGTCTCGTCACCTACGTTAATCTGCAGAGGCAGAGCTGAATTAGTAAACCAGGATATTGTACCAGGAGATTACATTCCTGTGATAATTTGTGCTTTTATATGCACCACCTGGGTCTGATGCATTTTCCTGTTTATGGAAAGGTAATATTTTGAATATTACCATGGCAACTAAGCTTAGGCAGATGGTAAAACAACAAACAAAACAAACACCTGAATAAAGAGTAATCCTGAATCCCGATTGGTATTTTGAATGTAGGTGTTTTCAGACATTCCAAGATGTGACACCAAAGCAGCCCCGTGTAAACTAAGGTACTGTGAAATCAACATCCAGCCCTACGCATTAAGATATTAGACATGAGAAGAACTGTACTGCACCAGCTAGAGAGAGAGTCATTATGTTCACACCAGTGTCTCACTAGCCACAATAGACCAGCTGCGTCCTCTGCTAGGCATCTGTGGGAAAGCAGTATTCTATTTATATACACTATCCACTTCTCAATTGACCAAGTTCACTATTTCTCTACTAACGGAAAGTAGGTCTTCTACAACGGGGCCCGATCATACCCCCAGGTGTGAGCATGATTAGCCATTACAAGCAGTTGCGAAATTGTCATGTGACTAAAATTGTCATTGTCAAGTGACATCACAAGCTGGAGTGTCCACCTAGATGTTTGCTGAAGAGAGAGAGAGAGAGAGAGAGAGAGAGAGAGAGAGAGAGAGAGAGAGAGAGAGAGAGAGAGAGAGAGAGAGATCTCCATACAATCATACGATACTATCATACAATACTATGGATTGTATGAGGGGGGGGGCTCACATTAGGTTTTGCGTACAATTCTGTACCCAAACTCTGAGTATGGATGGCCATCCGTACTCAGAGTGCTACCAATGTAGTGCAGGTTGGCGAGGCCCGTTGCCGAACGTCAACCCAGGCATTAGAGTGGTGCTGATCTCATTTCATGATGATGAATGAGATTTAAACTCAGATGAGCCGCGTTAATCCTGGGTTTAGAGGGTGAGAGATGCAGAAAGAGAGAGACAGAGAGAGACACACACACACGCACACGAGTGTCTCCGGAGTGAGAGACAGAGCAGTGCCCGTGACAGGCAGGGGATGTGTGTGTAGAACACTTCTATTGAACCGCTGGCTCACACCGTGCCTGGAGCAGCACACACCAGCTCATAGGACCGCCAGCAGCACCAGCATCATCAGACCCATCTGGAAAACACCACACAAACAGGTCTCTGAATTTTGCCGACGTCACCCTTGTTTCTGACCTTTACCTACTTAACGACGCTGTAGGTAAGAGCTATTATTTGAACGTAATTTGTTCAAAATGGCAGTCATCTGTCAGCTATTAGTGAGTGAAATGCACTGTTTAAAGTTGTTAAAGTTGACAGCGTCTGCCTCTATCTGAGACCATTTCGATTTTTAGATCGCTCCTGGCTCATTTCTGACCAATCAGGGCATCCTTTCCCTGATTGGTTCAGGGGAATCCATCTTGCCTGTCAATCACAGGTGTTTGAGCTGCAACACTTCTCAATGGCAGAGGAAGATAGGGAGGGGAGAGGGAGCAGTGGAGCACCTTTAACTATCCACTGACCAGGGCATGTGTACATGTGTCATCTTGTTGCAGTTTGAGGCCAATGGCGCCAAATGTGGAGAGGATTCTCCAGTGCATGGCCCGAGGGGACCAGGACGGCGTGCAGACGCAGCTGGACAGCTACAACGCTGAGGTAAACACCATGTACCTACGGGGGGGCGGGTACTACACTACATCAGGTTACACCCCTCCCCGCTCTCCAGGACCACTTTTTAACCTTTAGATGGCAGCATCGCAAAAGTGTGTGCAGTGCAGTGTGTATGTGTGTGTGTCTACACCATGTGACTCGTGACAATGTTGTTCTCTGCCCCCCCCCACCACACCACCACAGTATGCAGAGTGTTTCTTCTTCAACGTGGCGGAGTGGGAGAGACGAAAGGTCAGGGCAGGAGAACAAATCTTTGCCACCAAATTAGCCTTTACAGAGCTCCTCACATTCTGGCTGCTGGCTCTTTTGGGCTGTCGTCGCTCGCCCTCTCCTCCCTCGTGTTATTAGACCCTTAAATGTCACCCCCCCCCTTATTATCTTTGCCGTTCATGCACCGACGTATCATCTTTGGCTCCATGTTCTTTTCTTTCTTTCTGTCTTTCTTTCTTTCTTTCTTTCTTTTTTTCTTTCTTTCTTTCTTTTTTTCCTTCTTTCTTTCTTTCTTTTTGTCTTTTTGTCTTTATTTTTTTTCTTTGTTTGTTTGTTTTTTCTTTCTTTCTGCATCTCCCTCTCTCTCTCTCTCTCCATCCACTCTCTCTCTCCGTCTCTCTCTCTCTCTCTCTCTCTCTCTCTCTCTCTCTCTCTCTCTCTCTCTCTCTCCCTCTCTCTCTGTGATCGGCTTGTCTTCACTCAGGGTAACAATAGCTTAGAACAACCTGCTGACCAATTGAAAGTCTTCTCCTCCACATGCTAGCTCACCGCTACCATAAAGCCCCCAACACAAACCCCCCACACCCCCCCCATGTTTAACTGTCATTGTCATGTGTTTTCATTGCCCTGCATCACCCTCACCCTCTCTCTCTCTCTCTCTCTCTCTCTCTCTCTCTCTCTCTCTCGTTCTCTCTCTGTTGCTCTCTCCTCCTCCTCTCGATGAAGTCTGCCACATTGCAACATTTGACTGTTTCTTGTTTTCATCTTCTTCCTCTGGTTTGAATCCATCTGGTTTCGTTTGGAGGAGCACAGCAACAAGAACTGGATGAGGTAACAACCGAAAATATGTGGATAGGATAGGAAACATAATCGCTTGTGTGTGTGCGTGTGTGTGTGCATG
The DNA here is from genome assembly GCA_002895965.2 of Coryphaenoides rupestris. Classification (NCBI taxonomy): domain Eukaryota; kingdom Metazoa; phylum Chordata; class Actinopteri; order Gadiformes; family Macrouridae; genus Coryphaenoides; species Coryphaenoides rupestris. Next base: position 418,383 of record PIJE02000094.1, read on the forward strand.
TGTGTGCGCTTGTGTGTATAGCTGTGTCTAAGTCTGCCCCTCCCAACGCCACACAGAAACAGATTGGATGTCATGTGCATTGTAAAGCTAATCAGACCCGTGCTGAGTCAGCATCTCCCTCTCATCCTCCTTGACCCTACAGACGGCCCAGCAGCTTTAGTGCTGGGCCGCGTGTCCTGCAGCGCTGCTCAACTACTTTCTTATGAGGGGCAGGTTATTTCAATTGAAAAAAAAGGGGGGCGGAAAAAATTAAGCACTTACATATGAACATACAAAATGACACTACATAACCTTAATACTGTGCATCATTCGCAGTTTGTTTAGTTGATATACAATATAGAGCAGTTACTTAATGCATTCTGACTGTAATATACAGTATATGTGTATTTTGTTATGAATTCAAAACTGATTTCAATAATGTGACAGATCTAAAGACTGCAATGCCATATACATGTACAGTATGTGGCTTCTTTGGGGCTCCTCCAAGGACACAGCCAGTAGTGGTGTTGTAAAGTCTGGTTTATTGTACAGATTTGATCAAATGAACTGACAGAGCAGATGATACATGTTAGCATGCTAGCTCTCTCCTCGAGTGTGTGCGCCAGCCACCAAACACACACACTCCCACAATCTGCTACAAATATGTATTATTAATTTCCTTCATATTATTCAAAATCGCATTCAACAGAGATGGCCTAATATATAAATATGTCGAGCCGCAGCAGAGACAGACGTCGGCGTGCACACAGAGAACATGTAGGGTCATGGGGGTCGTAGGGGCGGGGCAAAGTATTCCTATTGGAGGAAATGTAACTGGCTCTCGGTCCTGCACAGAAACTGCTTTCTTGGGGGGGAAAATTGGTTCAGATTTTGTATGTTCTAATAAATAATTAGCGGGCTGTATCAAAATGATCCACGGGCCGGCAGTTGAACAGGCCTGCTAGATGGTTTGTTGTTATACCATAGAGATGATACACTGCCAATCAACTTCATTCATGCAATCCCAACACCATTCTTCCACTACTCGGAAGCACAGAACAAATTGTACAGTTTTTTGTGTTGTATTAATCAGATTTTTAAACCCCTTTTCGTTCGACTCACCAGTTCAGGAAAAACAAAGTGCGGGAGTATATTCCAGAGTCCGACTCCGACTTCAACTCCGAGTCTGAAGAGGAAGACCCTGATCTCCTTCTACGACGGGTAGTGTGTGTGTGTGTGTGTGTGTGTGTGTGTGTGTGTGTGTGTGTGTGTGTGTGTGTGTGTGTGTGTGTGTGTGTGTGTGTGTGTGTGTGTGTGTGTGTGTGTGTGTGTTGGATGGATGGATGGATGGATGGATGGATGGATGGATGGATGGAGTTGAACCACTTTTGTCTCAATATCATATCATTTGCTCGCTCCCCACCTCACGTTTCATTTGGGCTGCTTCCCCATCACACTTTTCCTTCCTCCCAAATCCTTGGCGATGACTGTTGGCGATGAAGAGGCTGGCGGCTGGTCTGTTGTGCTTCATCAGCAAGCAGCCACTGCAGCCCGGGGTGCTGTCCGCATGTCTGCGCACTCTTCGCATTCTGTCCCGGGACCGGCAGGCCCTTGGACCCCTGGTCACCGACAGGGCACTGCTGACACTCGCCGGCCACGGGGGCATCTCCAGCGGCCCCTCCCTCCTCCATGAGCGGGAGGAGGAGGAAGAGGAGGAGGAGGAGGAGGCGGAGCCACAGGGAGCCCAAGACAACCGCGTCACAGGAGAGGACGGCGACCGCGACGGTGGCGGTGACCACGGCAACCACAGCGACCACGACGGGCACCAGACGCCGGCGGTGGCAAGCGGCATCGACGGTGGAGATGAGGAGCCTGACACGGAGGAGAGCAGCAGCAGCAGCCAGGCCCGCTCCGACGCCGGGGCCATCACTGTCACCGTGGTGATGGTGGTGGAGGAGGAGTTGGGGAAGCCCACCCCCCAAGAGCTGCCGTCCGTCAGATGTCCGACGTCACGCCCCCGCCGCAGCCCCCAGCTCAGGGCGGCACCTGGGGTCGGGGTGGGCGGAGTCCTCCTGACACGCGGGAAGAAAGACGCGAGGGAGGACCGGAGCGAGGGCAGAGAGGAGCAGGAGGAGGAGGGGGAGGTGTGTCGGAAGGAGGCCATGAAGACCCTGTGTAATGTTATCTACAACAGCCAGACGGCGCAGGACAGGGCCAGTGCCCTCAGGTAACAGTGGAGGAACTTCCTTCTTGGTCTGATGATCACTATCTCTAGAGCCAACTTATTATGTCTTGTCTTCTGCACTGTTTCAACAACATTGAACCCCCCCACCCAACCCCCTTCATCCCGACCACACCCCGACAGGCTCCTTCCAGGCCTGTCTGAAAGGCTTAAATCGGAGTTTGAAAGCAGGGTGCCGACTATCGTGCAGTTTTACGAACTGCGGCTGCTTTTTATGCTGACGGCACTGAGGCCTGAGCTCCGGAAACAATTGCAGCAGGTAAGTTATGAGTTCTACCTTTTTAAAGAGCCCAAACAGCGACTATATTTAACTGAACTCCCGTCGGGGCATGACAGTGAACATTGAATTATTGGATTCGTCTCAGTGTTTCTGATAACCACTTCACACTCATGATTGATTTTCTATTTTCTATTTTCTAACATAATTATTATATTAGAACATAATTTCGCTTAAAGTGATGGACAACAGGATTTAAAAACTTAAAACAGCCATAACATAACACAGAGGAATGTATCTACTACACGACTACTGGGAAAATGTCCATGCCCTCTTGCTGATGTAGCCAGCAGCGAAAATAGACTCCTCCCATAAAATCGGCTTGAAGGAATTGAAGGAAATCAACAAAAATGAGATGAGATTGCAATGAATCTGATGGAACATCATTTAATGATGCTTAATAATCTGTTGTCCGTCACTTCATAAGCTATGTTTTGCTTAATTACGCTACCCTGCCCATTATGGCCGATTGCACTTCCTGCCTTCCTGCTCAAGGTTTCCTCCTTGATCCTGAATGGAGTTTGAAGACCTTTGAAGCCCAAATGAAACTGACTCCACCTCACTTGATTACTGTCCTGTACTTTTTGCCGTTTCATGTCCAGGAGCGAGGCGTGGCTATGCTGACCGCCGGACTGGAGCAGTGTCTGGCTGTGCGACGGGGCAACGAGGGCACAGAGGAACCACTGGGCGAGGGCGTCAGAACGGCTCCGCCCCCCGTCATACCCAGGGAGGCGTGCCAGCGCGCCGTCGAGATCCTAAAGACCCTCTTCAACATCACCTACTGCTCCCGCCGACAGCAGCCCGACGAGGTGACTCGGTAGCTCCCGCCATGACGATGAGCGTTAAAGATGTATAAGTCTAAGAAGCTATTAGTGAGTGAAATGCATGGTACAGGGAATCCATCTGGCCTGTCTATCACAGGTACATGAAATGCAACACTTGTCATTGGAGGAGAAACATGCGGAGGGAGCAGAGAGGGAGAGGATGCTATTTTTGGTTGTTTAGTTTCTCTTCAGCACTTCTGTAGCTCTCAAATTTCGGATTATTATAATCTGTCTTAAAAATGTCCATAAACTGACTACAAACAATGGAATCTCTAATCATGAATGACAGGAGGAGGCTGCTCTCTACCGCCACCTGGCGGACGTTCTCCGCCAATGCCTTCTGCTGTCCTGTGAGGAAGAAGACCTTTCAGAGGAGGTCCAAGGGTCAGAGAAGTTTGCTTTGACTGACTCAACATGCACTGTTAGGTCAACGCAGCAATAAAGATGTAAATGTTACCTACACCATCTTTAACCTCTTAACTACCACTAATGGGAGAGGGACATGCCGTGGAAAATCTGGGCGATCAATGACCAACAACTCATCAAATCATAACACATACAAGTTTATTCTAACATATCAAAGTAGCAAAGTAATATTCAGTGCTGAAGGCTCCCACCGTTCAACAGGCCACCAAGACTTGTTGGACGATGATCGCATCGAACAGAGTCCGGTGTTCATATTTCTGGCAGAAAAGTGCAATTTGTTACATAACAGGAGTCTGCGGACCACACAGGTGCTAGATCATACGAATGAAAGTTCCTTTCATCCGCATGGTCCAACACCACACAAGTCATGCGAGAAGCCCCTGTACCGTGCCAAACATGCGTGCACGGAGTTCATACACGATGAGTGCCTCAAGGTGAGAGGAGGAGATGTCTCCTCCCTAGCTCAAGGTGAGAGGAGGAGATGTATCCTCCCTAGCTGAGAGGGCCTTAACTCCACAGATAAGGTGTTTCTCACTAACGAGGGATACAACCTTGACTGGACCATGTCGCCATTGTACTGGAGCCTTAGTTCACTTAGAGTTCATGAATATCAGAAACTAGGCCGAACAATAAGGATATGGTGTGCAGTACAAAGAAACATACAGGCATGTAGAACCTTTAAATAAATAATTTTCCACTACAGACATCAGGTTCTTGTAATGAGAGAGAGAGAGACATCATTGTTAGTATTGTCGGGCTGTGTTACCTGGTAACTGTTACCATGACTCTTCTCCACCGCAGGCACACGGTGAACGTGCTATCCGTGCTGCCCCTGCAGTGCCTGGACATCCTGCTGGCCACTCCCCTGGGGGAGGGGCAGCAGGAGGGGCAAATGGAGGGGGAGGGGCAGGAGGAGAGGGGAGAGGCGGAGGGGGGCCTGCGGGAGTGGGAGGGGGTCAACATGGACTGTGTCCACGCGCTGCTGCTCTTCATGGAGAGACGCATGGAGCGGGTGAGGTCTCAGCGGCTGTGTGTGTGTGTGTGTTATCGATGGTGGTGATGATGATGATGATGATGATGTTGGTGATGATGATGATGTGGTGGTGGGGGTGGTGGTAGAGGAGGTGGTGGTGGTGGAGGTGGTGGTGGTGGGGGTGGCGGTAAAGGAGGTGGTGGGGGTGGTGGTAAAGGTGGTGGTGGTGGTGGTAGAGGAGGTGGTGGTGGTGGTGGTAGAGGAGGTGGTGGTGGGGGTGGTGGTGGTGGTGGGAGTGGTGGTGGTGGTGGTGGCGGTGGTAGTGGTAGAGGAGGTGGTGGTGGTGGTGGTGGTATGTGTGTGTGTGTGGTCTCCTCTAGCAGCTGCTAACACTGCTCCACCCGCCCTGTTGTAACTCAGGGCCAGAAGCTAAAGGAGAAGCTAACCCCAGTGTTGACCCTACTGCTGGAGAGCTGCCGGGAGCACAGAGAGACCAGACACTACCTCCGCCACCAGGTGCTGCCCTCTCTCCCAGCTCTCCGTCTCTATATACAGCATATATACACTCACCAGTTAAATTCTAACGGCGATACGGTCTCCCCCAGATCCTGCCCCCGCTGCGTGATGTGGCCCTCAGGCCTGAGGAGGGGCCCACGCTGAGGGGCCGTCTGGTGCGCCTCATGACCCACGTGGACACGGAGGTCAAGCACTGTGCCGCAGAGCTGCTGTTTGTCCTCTGCAAGGAAAACGGTAGGCCAACAGTCATGTGCCTAAAACCAATATTTGGTATAATAATAATAATAATAATAATAATACATAGGACTTATATAGCGCTTTTCTAGGTACTCTAGGTATGTACATTATTGCATACAATATATATTTTCAGTCACGTCAGTTTGTATATTATTTGTACAGCCGTTAAAGGCGCTGTAGGCAAGCAAGAGCAGAAAAGAGTGATGTAGAGAAAGATTTTGAGATTTTGAGACCGCATTTCGCTGCATTTCACGCACCTGTGATTGACAGGCAAGATGAATTCCCCGAACCAATCACAGAAAAGATGCCCTCACTGATCAGAAATGAGCTGGCCGGTCTGAAATCTAAATTTGCTCAAACAGAGGCTGGTTTCACTCACTAATAGCTAGCGGGTGGCTATGCCATTTGCAACAAATTAGCCTCTACTCAAATAATATCAACACAGTTACAGGACTTGTTTTGTTGTTTTTCGACAGCCAACACGACCACACGATGATCGCAACAGGGAAATCAAAGCCAACCATATTTTCAGTCAGTTGCCATACAGAGCGGGTCTGGCAACAGGAAGGTTGCTGGTTCGACCTGACCCTTACTGCTCCTGATGTGTTGGTTGTTGCCTTGCATGGTTGACACCGCCGTCTGTGTATGAATGGGTGAATGTGAGGCAATACTGTAAAGTGCTTTGGATAAAAGCGCTCTGTACAATCCTTTTACTATTTGTATCTTCACATTGCTTTTTCAACATATTTTCAATGGAGCAGACTTGGGCCCCGTTCACACGTATATGCGTATTTGGAAAAACATTTGTAGGTTTTGCAAAACATCATCTGCGATTTAAAGGGGCTCTATTATACCACCAGGTCAAAATTGTCATGTGACTCCATTTGTTATTGTGACATCACTTTTGAAACAACTTGAAATGGTTAATCACGCTCACACCTGGTGGTGTAATAGGGCCCCTTTAGACACACCAATTGTTGCGTCACACATTGGCATGGAGGCCACATTTTTGAACCCACCACTGATTCCTTCCCTTCCTGCCCAACCCCCCCCCCCCGCCCCCCACACCGCCCCCCCCCCCCCCCCCCCCCCCCCCCCCCCCCCCCCCAGTGAGTCGCCTTCGTCCAAGTACTACGGGCTACGGCAACGCCGCGGGGCTGCTGGCAGCGCGCGGTCTGCTAGCGGGCCGGCAGGGGGCCGACACCGGGGGGCAGCAGTACTCCAGTGACTCGGACTCGGACACGGAGGAGTACCGTGCGGCCAAGAGCCGGATCAACCCAGTGACGGGCTGCGTGGAGGAGGAGCAGCCAGACCCCATGCAGGGCATGACGGAGGACGAGAAGGAGGAGGAGGCGCGGAGACTCGTCGGCCTCTTCAACCGCCTCTCCAGGTGTGTGTGTGTGTGTGTGTGTGTGTGTGTGTGTGTGTGTGTGTGTGTGTGTGTGTGAGAGAAATAAACAGATTGGTGTGAGTGCACATTCAAAGTGTGTGTGTGTGTGATACTGTACGTGCACCTGTATAATAACTAATGCATTATATCTCTCGCTCCCTCTCACTCTCTCTCTGTCTCCCTCTGTCTCTCTGTCTCTCTGTCTCTCTCTGTCTCTCTGTCTCTGTCTCTCTCTGTCTCTCTCTGTCTCTGTCTCTCTCTCTCTATCTCTCTCTGTCTCTCTCTCTCTCTCCAGGGACAAAATCATCCAGCCAATGGGCATCACCACAGACGGGAGACTGACGCCCATGTGTGGTCAGATGAGGGGTTGCACCCTCGAAGAAGAGGAGGAGGAGGAGGAGGAAGGGGAGGACGAAGAGTACATGGATCAGATAGATCAGTAGGCTGAGGGAGAGAGAGAGCTGGTGTGAAGTTGAAAGACTTCCAAAAAATGGACAGACAGAAAAAAATGTAGTACAGACAGAATGATTTCAACAATATACATTATATATATATATATATATATACGTGTATATACAGTCACACTCAGCAGTCTCCTTTTCTTTTACCCACCTCATAGTCTTGCATGCACCAAACACACACACACACACACACACGTGCGCGTGTCCTCGTTTCCATTGTAACAGAACCCCTTCTCCTGATGTCGCCGCGGTCGGCACCTCATCCTGAGCCGGGGAGGAGAAGCAAGGAGAGAAAAGGAGAAGCCTGCATGTACAAAATGTACTATTTCTACTTGGCAACCAAAGCATTGGTTCCTGAGATTCTGCCTGCTTTCTGAGAGTGAATAAATACCACCACTTATACCTTCAAGGAGAGGCACAGGCATTCTGGGATGGTGAGTGCATGTGTGTGCGTGTGTGTGCGTGTGCGTGTGTGTGTGTGTGTTCCCTTTTGATCTTTTTGCGTCATCGCTATTTCAGTCTGCGTAAAAATGCAATAATTTTCGAAGGACTTGTTTTTTGCAGAGCCTTTAACTGTTAGAAAGCTCTTCAAACCGTGTTAATATTTTGTTCAGTAGTAGTACAAATTAATTGGACTGTCTTTGCTTGTAGCAAACTGAAACATGGTATGTTTTCCATTTGTATTTTGTAGATGTGCAGTATTCTAGGTATGATTATCCCTGTTCATTCTCTTAGATTAATACGAAATGTAACATTTGTTGAAATAAAACACAAGACATTTTGTTTTTGTTTGTTTTCAATTAATTTGCTTACACATATATGATGATACTATGGGCATCACATTGTGATGTACTGTACTATGGGCCCTCACATTGTGATGTACTGTACTGTGGGCCCTCACATCGTACTGTACTGTGGGCCCTCACATTGTGATGTACTGTAGTCGTCACTTTTTTCTAATTTCTCTAAGCCCAGATTGCAGCTTTATTTCTGCAAATAGGATCCTGTTTTGTTTGTTTGCTATAATTAGTTTCCATTATTCTTTGGCCTGACCAATCTCTCCAAGGTAATAAAAAAAGGGATTCCATTTAGCCGTGATCTGAATATATATTTTCCTCAGAATTAATCCAATTCATTCACCAACAGTTCAGCGGCTATGTTTCATATTTTTTTAATGTACTGGCAAATCTAGGATTATTGGATATGTATGTTGTGTGCAGGCTCCGTAACTGGGCAACAAGCATCACACATGCACACGCATACATGCACACACACACACACACACACACACAGGGAAGGAGAAATGCTTGCTGCAATTTTTTGAAAATGTGCTCTCTAAGAAGAGTTAATGGGAAGGGATGGTTTAATTAGGTTTCCCCGTGTTCTTCTCATTTGTATCACTTAAGGACATGAGGAACAGATAGCTAGTGATCCACGTTGACTCACTCAGGACCTGGCTGCTCTGCTCAACGGAAGGGACGCATCACAAGAGATGTTCGTCACGTGTCTCATCGGCTTAATTCGTTGTCTATCGTATATTAGTTCTTCGACCAAATAAGAAAATATTTTGACATTTAAAAATGGGTGAAATGAGATGGTCACGCAGACATTGTCTTATTCACATGGTCACTCTTTCATTTTAATGGATTTATTTCCTTTTTGTCAAATACAGGAAGTTCATGTACAGAAACGGAACTGGGAATTTAGAGACTGAAGCAGCTGTACAATATTTACAGATCAAAAAGAAAACAAAAGGTTTGCATGAGAGTTTCACACAGAGAAGTTTAACTCCCGAAATTAATATTAATAACAATAACAATGATGATCATAATGGACAACAGATAAAAAGGACAAACTGTAAACACAGACTTTTTTACGCTTTTTAAATCATCTCACCCACCGTGCTTTCTTTCAGAAAAGGACGGCCAATTTTTATTTTTATTTCTTTTTTCTTTTTTTTCTCCCAGACAAAAAATCCTTGCTTTCTCTTGTCTGTCACTGCCTTTTGGAGAACAAACAAATAAAGAACACAGATAGCATAGATTTAAATACATTATCCCCCCTCAATCTTTTTTTCTTATTAAAGCTGACAGAAACGAGGGAATTCCTCCCAGTCCTTTGAGACCCTTCACTTTCTCTTTTTTTTCACTTTACCTGCTAGACAACATTTTAGCAGACGGCTGGCGGGTCATTTAATGCGTACCGCAATAAAACATTATTATTATTATTCAAAAATAATAACAGCAAACAATCCCACATTCGGGAGGGTCCTTTTTAGGATTTTTTTTGTTTTTAAAAATGTCCTTGTATAAATTATACAAACCATAGTTATTAATACATATTTATAGCGCTTAAATGTGTTTGTGTCTTGGTGTTCATGTGAGCACATGTGAATTTGCTTGTGTGTGTGTGTGTGTGTGTGTTAGTGTCTGTGTGTGTGTTTGCGTGCGTACGTGCGTGTGTGTATTTTATCGATACACGTCTCAAACAACAATGAAAAAAAAAAGCTCTCTTTTAGTTAGTTTTTTTTTTCTGTCGTGCCAAACGAAGTTGTCGGCGTCCATTTTTCGGACTTGATACTCGCCATCACACATTCACCATTTTTTTTTTTAAATGTCCGCAAAAATGCTGAGTTAGCGGTCCGTGGCCTCTCTAATACTTGTCCTCCTCTTTAAAGAAACACTGCAGGCAGGCAGAGGGCGCCCCGACACCTCAGACTATCCAATAAATACTGCCGGCTGGGTTTGGAGAGCTCATCAGTCTTTCTCCTGCTCCTTCACCTCTCAGGCCTTGGCGCTGAGGGTGAGCAGCTCCATGAAGGAGGTGAACAGTGCCTCCAGCCAGCCCTGGTTGGCCATGCACTGCTGCACCACCTCCTCCTGGCCCGGGTCCTCCTCTGCCGCCTGCTCGATGCTGTTCGTCTGGGGGTGAGGCGGGGGGATTAGGGGGGGGGGGGGGGGGGGGGGGGGGGGGGCAGCGTTAGGACAGGAAAAGGTACAACAAGGGGTTTGCTGTTGTAGACAGCTTGTTTGTTTTGTCAGTGGCACGAGACATTTCCCGAGAGCGATAGTTAGAATCGTCAACCATTTTTTGGACGTAGATTCTTGAAGTCTAAATTCCAGAAAGTCATGGGTTTACACAAACGCACGTAAACGCTCTCACAATTGTCTCATCCTGTTCAAGGCATAGGCAATCTCAGAGAACGGGGCAGTGGTGTAGCAGTTTACATTGCTTTGGATAACCTTGCAAATCATGTTTAATCATAGAAAAGGTTTTGAAAATCCAAGGAGACTAAGGCTGTTTTCACATGAAGTATGACTGCTCTCCACTCACTTGTGTATACACACTCCAATACAGTAGGGGGCAGTATGCGCCTAGTTTGTTTGCAATCCACCAATGAACACAAAAAATATCTATTTTTAAGATGACATGACTTGGATAGATTGGCACGTGCTGTTGCATATACTGATTAACTGTACTCGCCGCCACCTCTCCAAGTGGACTCGGGTGTGGACCAGCGAACCGTGAGCAGAGTACACACAGTGTTCACACTCATCAAACAAACTGGACTTTGGGGTGGAGTGTACTCGATCAGATCCGGGTCCGGGGTGCCTGATATAAGTATGCACAACATGGCACATTCTTGGATGTTCCAGAGACATTTGCATATTTCCCCCCCGAGGCGGTGTTGACAACGGTTGTCTCCACCTCTCACGGTACAACTGCTGTTCAGACAGAGAGGATAACTTGTCTATCGATGTCTTAGCGCCCTGATCTCACAACCGGCTCATGAATGGAAGAGAGAATGTTCTTTGATTGGTGTAAAGGTTAAATGTTACGAGTACTGTAATAGAATTGTAATAATTCTTGATTTTGTCTGGAATTATTTTAATCAAAAAAAAAAAAGTCATTAGAATTACTTTGATAATTGTATTTTATTCTGCATGCCATTTCCCTGATGAGACATGAATGATAATGAATGATCTTCTCTCCAACTACTGCACTCTACAAACGATTCATATTAGTTTTTTTTGCTTTGAACTGGACTGTTTCTTTGTATTGTGAAGCCAAAGCCATGTTCGCACAAATGGACAGTAAAGACACTGTCATCTAATGAAGGAGCATATTATGTGTCCTTACCTCCTTCTTGCAGTGCAGGAAGGTGTGATACTTGTAGTGGTGGAGAGAGTGGTAGAGGCTGTAGACCCGGCATGCCTCCGTCGACAGCTTAAGATCCTGAGAGAGAGAGACAGACAGAGAGCGAGAGAGACAGACAGACAGAGAGACAGACAGAGAGCGAGAGAGACAGACAGACAGACAGAGAGACAGATAGACAGAGAGTGCGCAAAAGGGAGAGACAAACAGAGAGACAGAGAGGGAGAGAGCGTGGGAAAGGGAGAGACAGACAGAGAGACAGAGAGAGACACCATTTGTATGAGTGATTTAGTTTTTTGCTTTTTTTCCAAGGAGGAAAATTAACCACAATTCCACTGCATTGGCCATGTTTAATGAATACATTGTTCTGAGCAGAGTTCAGGACACTGTCTCTCTCCCGGTGGGTGGATATGGATGGATATGGGGGCCGTGGGAGAGTCTTATATGCTGCAGATATTTGCTAAGAAAAATTACACTTAACACTAATATCAACCAATGAAGCATCAGGAACAACATGCAGACATTGTTAAAGCTGAGGTTTAATTTCTGCACCGGGTCAGTGTCTGTATTGTCACCACAGGCGAGTCGGGATCCCAGCCCGAGTCATACCGGAGACGCCCGAGCGAGCGAGACGCGCTCGGGAGTAACAGGACACCGCCTCACCAGGTGCGGCGAATCACAATCATGACACAGCGTCTAATTAAGCCCGTCCTGAACAATGAAGCATTGCTAGAACGTACTACCCCCTCGTCACTAGCTCCCCGTGTTCTCCTGCCTGGCTCCCGCGTACTCCTCGTCTCCGTGTCACCCTGTCGATCCTGTGTCCTCCTCGTTCCTCGCTCCAGTGTCTCCCTCGTCAGTCTTCGGACCTCTACCCTCCTCGGACCCACTCCACGCTACCCTACCGGAATACCCCTTTTCCCCGCGGACGGACCCCCACAGAAACCCCTGACCATCGGACTACCCTGATTTCCCCTAAGCCCCTAGATAAGTATTTTTGTTGGTAGATTAGTTTTCGGATAGTTATTTTCTTATATAGATATTGTGGCAGACGGCCACTGAGGGGCCGACCAGGCAGTGTGGACCATGGTCGGGGGAACCGCAGTTCCCCATTCGGCCCCCAGAGGGAGCCAAGGAAACCAGGAAGTTGAGAGAGGCGATCAGCCTTATTGAAGGTGGCTGCGCCTCGTTGAGGGAACTCGGCGGCAGCCAATCAGGGGCCTGGCTGCGGCCAATAAATGGGAGAGGACCTGGGTGGTGTGGAGAGTCGAGGAGGAAGAGAAAGCAGGAGAGTTGGAAGTGGTGGTGGTGGTGGTGGTGGTGGTGGTGGTGGAGGAGGAGGAGGAGGAAGTGGGAGCGAAGGGAGGAAGAGGAAGAGTACTGCAAACGACTGAGTGAGTTAAAGAAATACCGAAGTGGCTCTGTGCCCTAGACTTTGGATTGTCTGAGAACCCTGCCGTGTGCTGAACCCCTGGACCGCCTGAGAACCCGCCCCGTGAACGAACCCCGCCTGGCTGACTACCCGACCCATCGCCGAACCCCGCTCTACCTGAGGACCCGTCTCCGTGTACCGACCCCTGCTAACGGACCACGACTACCCGCACGGGTTAAAGGACGAACCCATATAATTACCCTGCACTTACCCTTCCCCTGTATGGTTAATAAAGCCTGTTTGTCCATAACGGTTGGTGTGGAACGTTGATTTATTAGATTCAGTCGTGGACACACTCCACCCGACAACGGAGTGTGCCACAATATACATATAGATATATATATATTCATTACTTATATATAGTTGTTTATATATATAGGCATAGTTATAATTAGGATTGTTAGCTATTTTCTTAGATACATATATATATATATAGGCACCATATTATCCCTACTGGTTTATTTCCCTGATTATATAATCAAGACCCTAGTGGATTTTTACTATCAACATTCTGAGTCCGTTCTCCTCATTTGGTTTTACCACATTGGCTTTCTGTTTTCGTGTACGGGCGTAACAGAATCATTGCAGACTGATAGAACACAAACACAACACAAAACAAAATGAAAACTAAATATAATGCAAAGAACAAGCGAAGGGGGCCACAGGCCATGTGGTCCCTGGTTGATACAAGAGGTTCTGTTTCTCTCAGCGTGCTCTGCATCAAATTAACATCCCATACGAGCAGGTCGCTGAGGAACTGAAAGGTGAGGGTTAAGAGGCTGCAAAATCTTTTGGCAAAGGATAATTTTTTTTTAATCCTTTCTATTTCTATTTGTATTCTTTTATAACTGCGGTCGGCTGTCGGGCGTTTTGCACATAAGATTTTCACTCACTGCTTAAACTTGTGTAAACTGAAGTGACAATAAAATACTTGAAACTTGAGACTTGAAAGACGCAACTTGATTGCAAATGTGCACATTAAAATTCAGAGAAGCGTGTGCGTTCGGTACAAGGTCACATTTTTACAGCACAGTGAAAATGTTTTTAAATGTTACCCACAAATTGGTGTCACTGAAATACAGAACACGTTTATTTGACACAAGTAGAAAAATAAAATAGGAATAATCAAAGAGATAAAGGTGCTGTAGGTAGGATTTAAGAGCTATTATTTGAGTGCTACTAGCTATGAGTGTGAAATGCTCTGTGAGGAGATCTGTTCTGGTTGACTGCTCTACCTCTGTATGAGACTATTCAGTGAGACCATTCAGATTTTAGATCGCCCCCTGGCTAATTTCTGACCAATCAGGGCACCTCATCTTGATTGGTTCGGTAATCCATCTTGCCTATCAATCACAGGTGGGTTAATGCTTCTCAATGGCAAAGAAACATGGGGAGGGAGGGAGCAGGGAGGGACGGAAGGTTTTCTTTGGTTTCATACAAAATCTTGAAAAACGTCTCTCGAGGAGAAAAAACCTCTTGCAGGCCAGGGAGGCTCTCTCACCTGTGGCTTGGGCATGCTGCGCTTGACTCGGCTCAGGGTCTTGCGGTTGTACCCCTCGCCGCCCAGGTGCACCTTGATGGAGCCTGAGTCAAGCGGGTCGGCCGTCATCTTGGGGAAGACGTGCAGAGCCTCCTGTAACAGAGCAAGGTAAGGGGGGCGTGGTTAGGGGCGTGGTCTGGGGATCCCCTTGGCACTGTTCACACACCTGAGTTGTTGAAGGCATGTCCATGCTCACATGGTATATTTATATATTCAATATGTGACATTGTTGTTATTGTTGATACAAAGGGGGAGAAGAATAACATGTCAGGGCTATTTGTGTTTTTATTGATATTATTGGGATTGATTATGTTTTGTAATGTGCTCTGATAACTGGTAACTGATCTTCATTCAAGCCCAACAAATACAGCATGAAACTGTAAAGAGTTTATAACTTGTTTGTTTCTCATTACCTTGCAATATTACCTTTCATCATCATGTGCAATATTCCTCATATCATGTGCAATACTACTTCTCAATACCATTGCCAACTTGTTTTGTTCACTAAATATGTTACCTATTTTTCTTTTAGGCTTATTCACTGCATTTATTATTCTATTTTTATTCTTATGTTGTTGCTATTTTTGAGCAACCTCTGGCACGAGAATTTCCTTCGGGATTAATAAAGTTCTATCTATCTTATCTTATCTTACCTGATGCTGGGCGTTCATGTTGGCTCTCCTCACCAGCCTCCTCTTCTGTTCGTTGAGCAAGCTGTCAATCTTCCTCATGGGCGGGAGATACAGCTCATCTATAAAGTGCACAGAATAAAACGGTTTGTTATATGCACAGACATGCAAGTATGTGACCAACACAATGAAACAATACACTGCAAAAAGGAGCTACTAACAACTAAGAAACAACATGGGGGTACTAAAACAAAACTACACTGAACAAAACTAAAGTAAACTAAAACACTTTACTTGCTAAAACTAAACTTGCTAACTAAACTAAACATAACAAACAGAACTATGAACTACTAACTAAAATAATGAACTAAATAAACAGAACTAAACTATATAACTTAACTAACTAAAAAATAAATGTAAACAAACACACATAACAAAAAATAATAAGACTAAACCAAACTAATTATACATAACTGAATAATAATAAACTAAACTAATTCAACATAATTATAACAAACATAATATAACTAAACCCCTGCATGGTCCACCCCCCCCACATCGTCCACCCCCCGCATGGTCCACCCCCCACATGGTCCACCACCCTGCATAGTCCACCACCCCGCATGGTCCACCCTGAAACATGGTCCACCCCCCACATGGTCCACCCTCCACATGGTCCACCCCCCACATGGTCCACCACCCTGCATAGTCCACCCCTGGCATGGTCCACCCTCCACATGGTCGACCCCGCAACATGGTCCACCCAAGGCCTGCTCACCATGCGTGTCCTCCAGGGCTTGGATCATGTCTGGGTCCAGGGCAGTGCTGACCAGCATCTCCACGTAGCTCCTGAACATCTCCCTCATGGCTCGGCTGTTCACGCCGCCTCGCACCAGACCTGGGGATGGTGGGGGGGGACAGAGATGAGAGATGTTAATAATAATTAAACAAGACAGGAAGTGTCTTAAGGGCTGCTAAAGTGAGTCAGTTAACCTAGCCATTGCCAAATGGCTACATTTGGCAAAAGTACACATTTGTAGATTCTGGTTAAAAGCACTGTAGGCGATATTTATTTGTTAAAATAAGGGCTCTATATTCCGACAGCCTTCACTAATTTTGAATGTTTGGTCAGTAACATAGGTCTCCTAGTCCCTTAGCTCTGCAGTAAAGAGATTATTTTTTCAGGTATCCTATGTCCACTTTATCCAATCAAGCGAGGGAACGCCACAAAGAGGCGGTATTCACAGGCAGGCAGCAGGGTTTCAATTTCGCTGTTGACTGACAACGGCGGAATAGGCTAAAGCTAGCGATTCCAGCACTCCCAGAAATGGCTTACACAACCAAACACGCCAAGCGATAAAGAAAACGGCTGAAGAAAGAAAAAAAAGTTGATAAAATAAGATAAGCTGGAACTTTATTAATCCTGAAGGAAATTCTTGTGAAAAGAAATGAAAAAAAGATGAAAAGAAAGCTGCCAGAAAGAAGAGACGGGAGTCATGAAAGGCCCACTTATTTAGAAAATTAACATCACTTAGTATTGAATTTCTCTTTTCAACATGCATTCATGTGTTAAATGATTTGGGATATAAACAGTAAACACAGCGGACCATGTCACAAGTGTGTGACTGTTTAGCGCGGGCATTGGAACTTTTTCAAACAAATGCTGCTGACCTTCGTCGTCACTGGGAGCGTCAGCCGAGGACTCTGAGTCGGAGGAAGAGGAGGGAACCTCTTTCAGCCACTTCTTCCTCTTCTTGGGAGGGGGCTCTGCCTTGTCCTTCACGCCGCGGGTCCTGGAGGGCCGCTCCACCACCTTCTCCCCTTCCCTCTTCTCCCCCCTGGGCTTACCTCCTCCTCCTCCTCCTCCGCTGCTACTCTTCCTCTCCTGGGAGGCTTGGCGTTTCCTCTCCCGCTCCTCGCACTCCTTCTCCTTCTCCTTTTCCCTCTCCCGCCTCTCCCTCTCTTTCTCCAGTTTTTCCTTCTGCTCTCTCTCTCTCCTCTCCCGCTGCTCCTTCTCCCTCTCCTTCTCCTTCTTCTCCTCCTTCTCCCTCTTCTCCTTCTCCTTCTGCTCCCTCTCTCTCCTCTCCCGCTCCTTCTGTGTCCTCTCCTTCTCCCGCTTCTCCTTCTCCCGCTGCTCCCTCTCCTTCTTCTCCTTCTGCTCCCGCTCTCTCTCCCGCCGCTCCCGCTCCTTCTCCTTGCGCTCCCGCTCTCTCTGCTCCTGCTCCTCCTTCTCCTTCCGCTCCCTCTCCTCCTTCTCTCTCACCTTGCGCTCTCTCTGCTCCTGCTCCTCCTTCCGTCTCTCTTTGTCTTTCTGCTCTTTCTCCTTCTCCTTCTCCCGTCGCTCTTTGTCTTTCTGCTCTTTCTCCTTCTCCTTCTCCTCCTTCTCCTTCTGCTCCCGCTCTCTCTGCTCCTTCTCCTTCTCCTTCTCCTTCTCACGCTGCTCCTTCAGCTCCCGGTCGCGCAGCCTCTCTCGCTCGTCCCGTTCCCCACGGGGCGGAGTCTGACTGAGGGTGGTGGGCGGCGCCTTGGGAAGGGACTGGCGTCTGCCAATGAGAAGAGGTTCTCCCATGTCAGTCATCAAGGCTATTAACATGTTCATAGTACTTTATTTTTAATCCCCAAGGGTCATCATTGCTGCACTGGTCTGATTTTGAAGAGCCGCTCCTGCCCCACACCTGCGACGTGCAATACCAACCCTGCCCGTCCACTAGTCTATGCAACCTCTCCGTACTATGCAAGTTTAAAAGTTTCGTTTAAGACTTTCATGCTCCTCGCAGTGCATTGTGGGTTATCCAAGCGACTGTAGTGTCCATAGGTTGCACACTACGAATTTCCCCTGGAAATAGCACGCCATCTACTGGTTCTACTGGTTTTTTGCATACTACACGGTAATATGATTTCGGATATACTCTTGCCTTTTCACAGCGGCATCATTGTAGGACAAACACAGGTGTTGCTCATAATCACACTGCTTATGGATCTTCTACTTCAATGTACCAGGACACATGGGCCATGGTCAATGTGTGGTACCTTTACTAGTTTATAGTCAGCTCCCCGTGTTGCCTGGGTACATACAAGCAGAGCAGAGCCATGATGTTGTTGTTGTTGTGGTGGTGGTGGTTAGCCTCACCTCAGTGTGAGCCCAGCTCTGTGCCACGGCTTCCTGGAGCACACACGCACGTAGTCCTTCTTGTTGACGTTTTCCAAGAACTTCACGTACAACCGTTGGTATCGCATTTTGGCGTCGCCAAAGTAGCCCAGGTACTGCCCAGAGAGGGAGAGATGGACATTAGAGAGCAGGGATAAACTACTGATCGATTGTTGAGTCTGAAACCTAAAATAATTGCCCGTAGTACTACGTTGCATTCTGCGTGGTACAGATGTATAGACTGAAGCAACAATTTGGTGATCAAGTTTCCAGGGTGATTTCAAAACTGTATCATCTTTATAAAACCGTCTGGCATCAGATTTGTCACTCATATTCTTCAATACAATACCATACAAATACAAATTTAAATCGAATGCCAGTATTTTTATTGTCTATTATTCTTCAATACCATACAAATACAAATTAAATCCAACAGTATCGGTCCACTTCTTATGTTATCTTATGTTATTATTTGGAAAATACCAGGTTTCTTGCAGTATATGAAAACTGTTGGGTTCTTTTTACGAGAGCGGTGTGACAGCTTACAGTATGTGACAGGGCAGGAGGGAAACGTCTCGCTGCCAATCAGAGTGCAGCGTGTGGGACTCACATTGCTGGTGGCGCAGAACTGCCGCTGGCCGTCTTTGATCTCAGGACTGAATTTCTGCAGCAGGGCTTTCTGCACCCTCCAGATGGGTGGGGGCTCACGGCCAGTCTGCAGGGCCAGCTGGGAGCGAGGAACACACACACACACACACACACACACACACACACACACACACACACACACACACACACACACACACACACACAGGCATGCACACAGGCACAAACACATACACACACACACATATAGAATGGATGTCACTCAGATATGTATACCGTGGGTTACGTCCTAGGATGGATTAATCCTGGTCCAAATATCAACTTCAATCCACAAAGTTTTAGAAGCGTAGCATTCTGTGAAAATGTGGACTCAAATTGCCCTCTATGGGTTAAAAGCATGCTATTGCATGTTTCATGATGCAATTGGGTTAACAGGTAATGTCAATCAAATGTTCTGGCTACACCGCCCCCCCCATCCCCAAACCTCATGGTGGAGCAGTGGAAGCCTGAACAGCGTGAATACAAAAGTGTCTCCCAGTACGGCAGAGGTAAAAAAAAAAAAGAGTACATTTTAATAGTGGACGAGGTCTCAGCTCAAAGAAGGCTGTTTGGTTTACATTCAATGAATGGAAAGGCTGGTTTCACACCATCTAGCCTTGTTAATCAGCCTTCCCGTAACAAGACACCGATGTTGTTGAAGCAACATACCAGATTGAGTATAAGTCGCCACTGTACAGCTTCAGCGCGGTCTCAAGTGTTACTTGTATATGACAGTACTACGCTGCTTAAAAAACAGGCAATGTCACACTTTTAGTGTTACTCTGCTAGACTGCATGACCTACAATGCTTGACACGACCTATGATGCTTGATATGACCTACGCCGCTTGACACGACCTACAGTATATAGCTTGACATGACCTATGACGCTTGAAATTACCTGATGCTTGACATGACCTACAACGCTCGACATGACCTATGATGCTTGCCATGACCTATGATGCTTGACATAACCTACGACGCTTAACATGACCTATGATGCATGACATGACCTACAATGCACTGCATGACCTATGATGCTTGCCATGACTTATGATGCTTGACATGACCTACAACGCTTGACATGACCTATGACGCTCGACATGACCTATGATGCTTGACATGACCTACGATGCTTGACAAGGAGTAAAGTCACAATCTTGGTATTTATACATTTTCGCTATAGGAGGCGTGTCGGCGGGCACCTTACCTTGAGCGTGCCGATGTCCTCGGTGCGGACCACAAACTCGTCGCGCTCGCGGAAGATCCCCTCGCCGCCGCTCTCGCTGTCCTCCGCCTCGCTCTCTCCAGCGATGGCAGCATCCGCCTGCTTCTTGGCCAGGTGCAGCGAGGTCAGCCGCTGGGGCGCTGCCCCGTCGTCCTCCGGCGTGGCCGGGGACGGAGGCAGCGACGGCGACGGGGAGGAGGCCGACGAAGAGGCCAACGAAGAGGAAGAGGAGGCGGAGGGCGAGGCCGGCGGATCATCGCCAGCGGCGACGGCTGCTTCATCATCATCATCATCATCATCATCGGCATCATCATCGTCGTTTTTGTTGTTGTTGTTGTCATCGTCTTCTTCTGGTTGCTCTGTGACGTCAGCCTCCTGGTCCAGCTCCGCCTCCTGCTCCACCTCTTGCTCCTGCTCCTGCTCGTGGTCGTGGTCTTGTTCAGAGGAGGATGGGGGAGGCGTGGTGGAGGGCGGGGGCACAGAGGCGGCCGCCAGGGGGACGGAGAGGGGGGAGGTGGCCCCAACCGGGGGAGAGGCCGAGGGGGGAGGCGAGGTGGCCACCACTGTTGCGGCTGCTGCCGCGGCGGCTACCGCGGGGGTGGTGGTGGTGGTGGTGGTGGTGGGCGGAGGAGGGGGCGGGGCCCTGCGGACAGGCCCGCATGACCCGTGGGGGGAAGAGGAGGCAGGGGGCTCTCCATCCACCTCTTCTTCCTCTTCTTCCTCTTCCTCCTCTTCCTCGTCATCTTCCTCCTCCTCTTCCTCTTCCTCCTGCTCTTCAGGCCTGGAGGCGGGTGGGGGGGGTGGTGAGGTGGCAGGCGGGGGAGGCGATGGGGAGGAGGGCGCTGGCTCCAGCTCTGGGGGGGCGGACGGCGAGTCTGGAGGTGAGTCGGAGAGAGAGAGAGAGAGAGAGAGAGAGAGAGAGAGAGAGAGAGAGAGAGAGAGAGAGAGAACAACAAGGATGTGGAACAGCACGTCAGTTGCCTGGTAACCGGGAGCTGGCAACACACAGCTCGATAAGGCTGTTACTGTTACTGTTACTGTTACTGTACAAACAACATGTGGGTTAGGGTACATCTGAGTTCATCACATGACCCCAGGCACAGATAGACAGACAGATAGACAAAAAGATAGACAGACAGATCACGAGACAGGCAGACAGAGAACAGATAGACAGATACAGACAGATAGATGGACATACAGGCATACAGACAGATGGATGCAGATAGACAGATGGACAGATAGACAGATGGACAGATAGACAGACAGACACATAAATACAGACAGATAGACAGAAAGATAGACAGACAGACAGAAAGACATAGATCACAAGACAGACAGACAGATGCAGACAGATAGACAGATAGACAGACCAACAGACAGATGGATGGAAACACACACACACACACACACAGACAGACAGACAGACAGACAGACAGACAGACAGACGTACATACAGGCATACAGACAGATAGATACAGATAGACAGATGGACAGATAGACAGACAGATTTCCAGACAGATAGGCAGACACACGGATAAATATAGACAGACAGACAGACAGATAAACAGAGAGATAGACAGACCAACAGACAGATGTCCAGACAGACAGGAAGATAGATAAATACAGACAGACAGATGGACAGATAGACAAGATAGATGGACAGATGTCCAGACAGACAGATAGACAGATAGACAGACCGACAGAGAGAAAGTACCTTCAACTTTAGGAACTTCCAGCATATGGAAGTCAGCCAGTCGTCTCTGGTCTTCTTCCTCCTCCTGAGCGTTCCTCTTCCAGGCCTCCTCTAGGCTCTCCTCCTCCCCACCTCTCACTTTCTTCTGCTTGTCATCATCTTCATCGCCTTCACACTCTCCTGCTCTCTCCTCCTCCTCCTCCTCCTCCTCCTCCTCCTCCTCCTCCTCCTGCTGCTGATTCTGATGCTTCTGCTCCTGCACCTCCTTCTCTGGCTCCTCGCTGCTCTCCCGCTGCGGCGATCCCACCTCCTGCTGCTGCTCCATTTCCTCCTCCTCCATCTCCTCCTCCTCCTCCTCCTCCACCATTGTATCTAGATGGTGGTGATGGCTCTGTTGCTCCTCCTCCTGCTGCTGTTGCTGCTCCTCCTCCTCATCCTGGGCCGCGGTGACCTCCTCGTCGCTGGCGGACGTGAGGAGGAGGGGCGGCGTCGGGGGCAGGGGCGGGCTGAGGGGTGGGGCCGGTGGGCTGGGCGGGGCCTGGGCCACGGCGGCGGCCATGGCGGCGGCCAGTGAGTGCGGCGTGTCGTAGAGGGCGGAGATGGCGGAGGAGATGCTCTTCTGCAGGTCCTGGTTCTTGCTGACCGAATCCTCCTCGTCCGAGGAAAAGGAGGGCAGCGTCTCCAGGTTCCTCTTCAGCTCCTCGTCCAGCCGCTTGCAGGGGCTGGGGCAGCCGCTGAGGCCCAGGGCACCCCCCGCCTCCTCCTCCTCCTCCTCCTCCTCCTCACCACCCCTGCTGCTGGCTGCCACCTCCCTACCCGCCTCGCCCCCGCTGGCCTCGCTGAACTCCGAGGAGGCGGCCGCGTTCGCCACTGTCGCCGCGTGTTGTTGCTGTTGGTCCTGCTGTGACGGAGGCGGGGGAGGGGGCAGGGTGGGTGGCGGCGGCGTGGACAGCGGCCGCATGCCCCCTTTCAGGGCAGAGGAGCAGGGGTCTCCTCCCATGCCCTGATCGTCTCCCTCCTCCTCCTCCTCCTCCTCGTCATCGTCCTCGTCCCCCTCGGGGCCCGAGCCCAGGCCCGGCTGCTTCTTGCCCGTCTTGAGGAAGTCCAGGAAGGACGCCACGAAGCCCGGCTTCAGCTGAGGGGCCTTGTCCTCCGTCTGCATGGAAACAGCCGCAGAAGATCATTGCATTCACGTTTGTTCATCTCAAGATTCAAAATACTGTACAATCAGTACAATGGTGCTGTAGGTAAGATTTAAGTGCTTTCATTTAATTTGTTAAAAATTGCATACCCATCCGCCATTAGTCGTTAGTGAGTGAGGTGTTCTGTGAGAATACCGCTACTGCTGGACTGCGACTACACTCAGTATGGGACCATTCCAACCACTCTATCTCGCCTGTCAATCACATGCACGCTGCACGCGGTGTTATAATAGCTCCTCCACAGGTGCTTGAATGCAACCTGAGAAACGGAGGGAGGGAGCAAAGAAGACTTCTTCTGTGGGTTGTTTATTCTCCCAAATCCTGCTCTTCCGCCATTTGATGCTCTCTCTTTGCAACTGCCAAATCATACCGACATCTGCTTAAAAACCAACCACACAGTACAGTGAAAGTACAAAGAGTGATCCTCACACAGGAGTATCTCAATGTTTACAAGAAGCAAGAGAAATAAGCAGAGGCAGTTAAGGTGTTAAGAAGTCCAAGTCAAACCTAGAACAGAGCTGGTCAGATGACGTGTGTGGAGAATATAGCATGACTATTTCCAGAGAGATGTAACTCTTTGGTGCATGTTAGCTGTGGCTATGTACCTGATAAGATGTAACTATACATTTGCTGTTGCCAGGGTATTGTCGGGAATAACATTTATATTATGTGTGCCACGGATAATGTTATTTTTATCCCTTGACAATAGCAGTAGTACACCTGAACAGACAGCAGGGGGCAGCTGAGGGCCCACCATCAAAAATTGGGTAACCGTGGCAACAGCTACCCTGGCAACAGCCTTCCTCTCCTCTCTGCCTTTCTCTCCCTTTTGTCAGTCAGAGAAAGCGGACTGTCACTCAGGACTATAGTCTCCCTCTCGCCCTCTATTGGCGGCCGACATACTATGTATTTCGAATAGCATAAAATGAAAAACAAAACAATAAAAGCATCGCTTTAGAAACGTAGCCACCGGTTCGGGGTTACAACGGGATCTGCTAGATGCACATTTGATCCGCATGGACATGGCCACATCCAGGAGGATTTTCCTTTTGATGGATTCCAACGCCTTTCCCACCTAAAGTTCACCCAGGATATAAATAAGGTACACAACCCCCCCCCCACCCCTTGCACCCCTCTCAAGGGAACCCCGCTTTCCCCCTGCCAAGTTTGAATATGCGAGTGTGTGAATTATAGATGACCCTGCAGGTTAGGCATGGGTTTTATGTGGTGATGTTGGTGTGTGTGTGTGTGTGTGTGTGTGTGTGTGTGTGTGTGTGTGTGTGTCTGTGTGGGTGCTCACCGAGCTGGAGAGTTTCTGCATGGTGGCCCAGGCCTCAGGGGTCAGTTCCTCATCCATCTCCCTCTCCCAGGTCATCTGTGGCAGGAATCCGAAAGGAAAAAATTAATTCTACAAAAAACATTGTTGGTATTTATTTCTTTGTCTTTCTTTGACGGGGGTGGGTCATAGGGCAAGTGATAGGAAGACTGGACTGGAAGACACTGCTAGTATGTTGCACTGAATAGTTATGAGTGATCAACCTGCTCATTTCAGAATACATTTCTGAAATTGTGTATAGCTCTTGCAGTCGCTGAAACAAGTTAAAGTGTTTTCTAGTATTGGCAGCCGTTCCACTGGCACACCCTGCCACGGCTGTGCAATTATCAAACCAGATAAACGTTCAAATGCTGAAGCGTTGACTGACTAAGAGCGATGTATGACACAATAATACAATATTAGAATATTTTACATAAAAAAAAAAAAGTAATTATTTGATTATTACAATGATTCAAAGAAGGCAACAACATTCTTTCCAAACATTATTTGTAATCACTAGCTGAATTACAATTAGGTATTCTCCGCCCCATATATAATTATTTTCCATGCTGTGTTTCTCAAACTGTTTTGCTGTTTGTGTATAATTTGACAGCAGAAATGTGAAAACTCGCGGCTTGGGTCACACATCACTGAGTGCCAGCTCAAAGAAAAAAAAACGAAACTTTGCAAATTTCCCATCCGTTTTTTTTTTAGGACACTCAGCAGCCTCTTCAAATTAAAAAGAAAGAGATAATACTCGGTAGTGTCTGACTTACCGACTACATTTACACTTCAAGATCGTTGTTATTTCACAACAAAGGCAAAGTGTGTAGCGTTTCGCATAGAGACAATTGTTTCAGATGAAAGCTTTGCCACCGAATAAGCATATGCCGGCACAGCTAATGATTGGACTCTGCCTCAGCAGGAAACACAGTACAGCGGCATGTCAACAAAATCACCATGAAAATCACCATGAATATAATCATCACAGCCGCCCAGTAGAAGCTTCCAGTAGAGAATGAAAGTAAAAAAAAACAACCCCAAAACAGGTAATTTTAATTTAAAAACACCAGGAAACATATAAAACGTTCCCCGGTACGGAGGCGAGACGTGGACTGTTTTGATAATATTTCTCCTCCGTCTGACTCACCTCTGGAGCCTTCTGCTGCTGCTGTTTCATCATCTTCTCGTGGGTTGGGTTCAGGTCATTTCTGCCCATGTCCATGCTGGGGGTGGGCCCGGGGCTCAGGCCCAGCGAGGGGGCCGAGCCTACCGAGCCATCCGACAGCACGGGCTCGTTGCTGGACAACGAGTTGGTTCGGAGCAAGGAGTCTGAGGACGGCATGGAGGGGACGGGTAGCTTGATCTGTAAAACAGAGAAGAGCCAGAGTCCTGTAGCACAGTGGTTCTCAAACGATCTTTACGGTATGTAACCTGTACATCTTTTCAGTCAACTTTCACTTGACGTGACCTGACCTGAAGTCGGAAAATATTCTCTTTACAATAAAATGTGGGTGTTTCACTAATGTGACACTGCTGGCATTGTGCAACTGTTAGATAAAGCACAAAGCCTGAGGGGTTTGGAGCCTGTGCATGTAAATTCTATTACGGCGGATTCTCCTCATTTCTCCTTCTTTTTATACGATTACGATACGATAGTCATAGGGGGACACGTAGCCCCCTTTGAGAAACACTGATGTAGAAGCGTATAGGAACAATGGGAGGAGGAGAAGCCAAGCCAAGAAGGTTACACAGGAGGTCATGACCAAATACTGCTGACCACAACTGCTCCTTGTACTACTACTTTGTACCTTTACTCCAATTGGAAACAATGGCAGACAGTCTATCATCCGCCAGAAGAAAAGCTCAAAATTCAAATTCCACGTTTTGGTCTTTGCTTACCTTGATTGGTCGGATGGGGTCCTGGTGCTGTGGGTGCTGTGAGGGTGGTGGGGGTTGAACTGGGTGGTGCGGATAGGGAACATGCTGCTGCTGCTGCTGCTGATGCTGATGATGATTATGATGTTGATGATGATGTTGTTGGGGGTGATGGAGCTGTGGCTGCTGTTGCTGCTGCGGTGGGGTCGGTTGGTGATGGTGGAGCTGTTGTTGTTGTTGCTGCTGTGGTGGGGTCGGTTGGTGATGGTGGAGGTGGTGCTGCAGTTGGGGCTGCTGGTGGAACTGCTGTGGTGGCATTTGTTGTTGTTGTTGTTGTTGTTGTTGTTGTTGTTGGTGATAGGGCAGACACTGTGGCTTGGCCATATCCCGGTGCATGTCCACCATCCCTTCTTCTCGTCTGCCTCGCCCTCGACCCCTCCCACGACCCCTCTTGGTCTCCCCCCCCACAGACCCCATGATGCCCCTGCAGTATGGGGGCTCGGGTAGCGGCCGGATACGAGGCCGGCCTCGAGGCCGAGGAGGCCCCTCTCGTTTCGGTTTGGTTGGTTTCCGCCCTCGCTTCTTGGGTCCATCATGGGGGAGCAGCTGGGGAGGGTGTCCCAGTGGGGGATAGCCAGTAGGGTGACAGAAGTCCATGTCGCCCATCAGAGGGCTGAGCCCACTGCCTCCGGTGGCCGCGCCTGCCTTCCTACAACTGGAAACCAGATCAGGCAACAGGTCAGGCAGCCGCCGGCTGTTCAGCCGAATGTCGGCCGGGACGTCAGCCTTATCCTCATCATCTTCAAATTCGTACTCCTGCGCATATTGTTTCTTGGACTGTGGCTGGGGTTCCCGCCGCTGTTTGAGCAGGTGAAAGGAGCTAGTCTTCAGGAGCTTCTTGGGACGCGAGGAGCAGAAGATTGGAGACGTCAGGCCGCTTGTGCCTGTATTTCCACCTACTCCAGGAGCTCCCATCATTTTGTTCACTGAGCCATCCCCAGGAACTCCTGTACCAGCCATTCCCATGCTGGAGGTTTGGGATTGGATCAGGCCAAGCTGTTCTGTGTTCACAGTGGACGGCAACTCGTGGGTCTTCAATGAATCTAGGTCTAAGTGCATGCTACCATTTCCCGTCTCCGGAAGGCTATGACAGTACTGTCCATAGCCTTGGTCGCCGTGATGACCCATCATGTCATAGCCACCGCCTGCTGCCTTCATGGTGTCTTGGCCCTGCCCTCGACTCTGGGCTATGCTATCTTGAACACCCTGGCCTGCTCCTGCATCGCCGGAACAGCTTGACTTGTAATCGTCCGAGCAAAACATGTCCTCCATTCCTGGGAAAAAGGAACGGTCTTCATCCTGTAAGAGGGAATCCGGAAAGCAGATGGAGGTTAGCGGAACAAACCTTTGTTGTTGCTGTTGCTGTTGATCTTGATTTGGTCCTGCTTTGCCAACGGGGCTCACAGTGTCAAACTGGTGCTCCTTTAGCTGGTCCAACTGGGAATGTGCCAGTTGTGGTTCAGGCTCCCTCGGTTGAGTCTGTTGTTGAGACGTCGCCATGTTGGGCGGCATCTGATGGGGATGCGGGTGGGTGATGTGCGGATGCGAGAGCTGGTGGTGAGGGTGCGCTTGGGCTTGGTGATGGGCATTGTGTTGAGCGTGGGCTTGTTGGGGTTGACTGAGGTGGTGGAGGTGCGAAGGCCCAGACATGCCCATGTTGGGCTCTGAGAGGAAGTCATGGAGATCTGAGGCGGTCTGCTGGGCGTGGTGGTGAGCTGGGAGCCCATGCTGCTGTTGTCGGTGTCTGTCTTGGCCGCCCCCCTCACTACCTCCTACGGCCACCCCGACCCCGAGTCCCCCGCTTCTCTCTGAGGCCCCTCCGCTCTCCCTGCTGTTGGTCCGGGAGAGGGACCGCTCCAGCATGTCTAGGGGAGACACCGAGTTCTGGCCACCCTGACTCGGGTCTCTTGACTGGGACCCACGGCCATAGTGTGCTTCCATGGCCTGAGACTGGAGTTGGAGTTGCAGCTGGGACGACTGGCTCTGGGGGTGAGGATCCACCCCTGCGTTCCCCCCAGCAGAAGCCATCATGGCCTGTTGACTAATGGAGTGTTGGTGCTGCGGTGGGCCTTGTTGGGGATCCATCTTGGTGCGTGTTGTGTGTGAAAGCACAGACTGCAGCATGTGAGATTGCTGTGGCTGGTCTGGTGGAGAGTCCATTAAGGACATTGAAGCCTGGCTTTGTCGCACCTGCTGCTGTGCATCAGGTGTCTTACGCAGGTAGGGCATGTCTGCTGCATCAGGGACCTTCTTGAGCTCCCTGTGAGGGTGACCGTGTGAATGGGGAAGGCTGTGTTGGGTGTGCTGGGAATGCTGGGAACGCTGGGAATGCTGCGGATGCTGCGAGTGCTGTGGCTGGGAATGCTGTGGGTGCTGTTGCTGGGGGTGTGCCGACACATGTGAAGTGTGATGCGGGTGTTGGGAGTGCTGTGTGTAGGGGTCCCCCCTGCCGTAGTGCACGACTGACCCCATGGCCTCATGTTGCTGTTGTTGGTGCGGGTGGCTGCTGTGAGTGTGGGGGTTTGAGTGTGAGTGGGTATCTGCCACCACTCGACTCTGCTCTGACTTGGCCTGCTGCTGGTGTTGCTTCTTAAGTGACATTTCCACCTGGCCATCCAGGCCGCTCCCCGCTCCCGGACCTGCCCCTCCAGGGCCCACGCCACTGGTCGCGCTGTTAGTGCGGATGACGCTCTGAAGGTGGTATCGCTCCTCCGAGACCTTGTTCATGTCATAGGGCAGTCCTTTGGTACCATCTCTGGCTTGAGCAAGAGCTTGGGCCGTGGGCTGCGTGGACGGCTGGGGGTGGTGCTGAGACAGATGTGGGGCAGGGCTCTGGGAATGCAATAAGTGCTGGATAAGGAAGTCGTCGTCATCATCATCATCATCTTCCTCTTGTGGGCGCTCAACTCCCAGCATATCAGCCTCTGATTTTGGCTTGGACGAAGAAGGGTGATATGACTGACTTTGAGTTGCTCTGGCATCGGGGTAACCTTGTGGCGAGGACATGAAGGCTGGGGAAAGGACTGAAGACAGGTACTTGTTGCCAGCAGCACCTCCTGGAGACTGTGCAGGGCGGGGGGGGACAGGAGAGTGCAGGCCAGGTCGGATAATGGCAGAGTTGCTGGAGGGAGAAGGGCTGGAGTCGGGGATATGGTAAGAGCTACTGTTACCACCATTGCCAACTGCAGTACCCCCACTTCCAGACCCGGAGGAAACACCTCCAGCATTTGTGGCTCCAGATCCGGATCCTGTTCCACTTCCTGATGAGCTCCCAGCAGCTCCGTATCCCAATGAAGGACTGCCTGCTCCCCCAAGAGACGCCTGCAGAGAGCCATAGCTGGAGTCTGCCCCGTAGACTACCTCTGCAGAAAAAGAGCGGCCTCCCGGTCCCAGACTGCCATAACCCTTCCCACCAGCGGCAACTGTTCCAGAGCTCAAGTCCTGGGCCTGTGGTGAGTTGAAGCCTCCGTAAGGCTGTGCAATGTGTGCAGATGGGGGCTGGTTTGGAGAATATGACTGGGCCTGCTGCTGCTGTGGAGGGGTCTGGCCCTGCAACCCAGAGCTGGACTTCACCGCTGTGACAGGTGAACCGTAAGCAGAGAGGCGGGGCTTGGGCGGGGCCTGCTGGGCAGGAGCTGAGGAAACCACCGGAGGGGGCAGTGGGGGTGGAGGAGGAGGAGGCGGAGCTGACTGTGATGAGGGCTGTTGGCGCGAGGGAGCAGTGGCAGCAGAGGAGCTGTTGCCGGCACCGCCACCAGATGTGGAGGAGGATGAGGATGACGAGGTAGAGGAGGCGGAAGGCGGCGTGTGGGGGGTGCGCGATGATGCCGAGCCCGAGGAGGAGTAGCCGCTACTGGAGCCAGAGCTTTTGTTCGCCTTGGAGCCTGAAGAGGACGAGGGGGCTGAGGAGGTGGAGGAGGAGGTGTAGGGAGCTGGAATGGTGGGACGGTAGGCCTGCGCCTCGGCCCGGGATGAGGGCTTTGGATCTGAAGAGGGACTCAGCTCCCCGAGGGGGCTGCAGGACACCCCGGCGTGCCTGTGGTGGCTGGAGAGCTGTTGGTAGCCTGACGCCCCCCCGCAGCTCAGGTAGTGCTGCAGGGGGTGTGGTGCTGAAGTGGGCAGCTGTGGCTGCGCCGATGAGGAGCGCTGGTAGTGCTTGATCACACTATCCTGCCGGGGAATGGCCCGTTCCTGCGTAGGCTGGGACTGAGGCGGGGTTGGCGTGGGTGAGAACATTGAGGTGTTGTAGAGCTGGGACGACTGGTCTTGGAGCTGGGAGGACAGCAGGTTGAACTGGGCTCCGGAGAGGTGGCGACTGGAGGAGGTGGAGGGGACCTGGGCCTGGGGAGGGCCTGGAGGCTCCTGGGTGCCACGGTAAGCAGAGGCGCTCTGGGAGGACAGCAGGCGGTCAAAGCCCAGGCCGGGCTGTGAAGGTGTTTTGATGTGTAGCAGGGGGTCGTGGGGGGAGAGCAGGCCATTTGATGTGGGGCTGAAGGTGGATGTGTCTTGGAGAGAAAGTGAGGGAGTGAAGGAACGCCCAGAGAATGAGGCTGGATGCTGATAAGCCGAAAGGGCAGATGACGACGGGAAGGACCCCGAGCCTGGGAGGGCCCCCGAGATAAAGAGCTCAGCTGGGGCTGGCGTGTGCATGGCTATGGGACACAGGGAGTAAAAGGGTTTGTGTCAGGGAGCAAATAAGTTACATTCAGCCCTCAACTAAGTATAATCCCAGTGTCCATCTGTTACTCTTTGGATCCATGAGATAGATAGAGTGGGGCCCATTACATTTTCTCTTTAATATCTGGAATATTTTACAGGGCTCCGGTGCCGATCACAACAAAAACTTCTGCAGGCTGTAAAGAGCAAGGCACACTGCACTTTTTGTTGAAGCCGAGAAAAACAGCAGAGCAGCATGCTGCTCCTTTTTACTGTTGCAAAGCATACATAAAATCTCTTTTTTATCAGTATATTAGGACATCTCTATAGGTTTCAACAATGTAACCCTCTGCTATTCCACCTATTCTCAACATAAATAGCACCCAACTTGCTATTATCTAACTTAAACCGCACATACACTGGTATTTATTTGATAAAATATTAGGATTAACATAAACAACACTTTCCAACATTTTTCCAAAACCAGCAAGGCCTCTCTAGCAAACAAACTCACCAGTCTGCCAGGAAGGAGTGCGGAACTGGGAGAGGAGAGAGGAGGCGGAGGGGGGAGGCTGTGGCCCCCGCGACTCAAGAGCCGAAATCAGGTTCATGACTGAAGGGTCGTGACCCGAAGGACTGCCGTGGTGAAGGCCAGCATCAAAAAGTCCTGACAACCCTATGGGAACAAATCAAACCAACCAATTATATTTACAGAAATATTAATCTTTTTTTAATGCACAATATATGCTTTGGAATAAGCATTATAAAAGGCCATTCTTGAAACTCGTTATAGATTAGTATGATGTTTAGGAGATATGTAGAAATGTATAAAAAGGAAAGAACAAAAGACAACTAGAAACCAGTCTGGAAAATAATTTGTTTATATTCCTCATTATTATATGCTTTTATTGTTTTGAATCTATAAAAAGCTAATAAAAATATAATTCCTGCTTAACACCTTGTCTTTTCTGCTTGGAGAACTCTACAGTCAGATCAGTCCGTCTAATGTACATCTCTAGTAATATAGAATAAAACGTTCCCCTTGCGGATTCGCCAGACCAAACCAATACCTACTGTTACCAAGCAACCACTTAAGAATCAGACATGTTATTTCCAAAGATACCAGCACACACTTTTATCCAGCCTTACCTAGGCTTCGCCCAGCTGCCCCCCAGGCCCCTCCTTGTCCAGTGCTCCCTGGATGGTGATTGGTTGCATAGCCCTGCAGGGGGTGGGGGGTGCCATAGGCCTGACGGTGGAGTAGCTCTGAATCGGGGTGGGAGGACCTGGAGCTGCCATAGACCAGGCTGGGTGGGGATGAGGAAAAGGCGAAAGAAAGATAAAGGAGGAGAGACAATTTACTTATTATTATGATTGATAGAAAATATTTGTGATTGATACCAAAAACTATATCAACAAAATCAACAAAATTATAATTTCCCAGAAAGCACCTTGTTGTAGTAGGGGTCTATTCTATTCATTTTTTTATAAGAAAGGGTTCAGTGGAGAGGATTACAATTTAATGTGTGAAAAAAATATATATATGTGGAAATATTTTCATGAAAACGCTTTCACAAGGCAACCAGTTACTGATCGTATACTGGTCATCTGACAGTGTTTGCAGTTAGTTACTACATAGACACTGGGTGCCTTCTCAAGCAAGCAAAGAGAGTATTGGGGAAGAGCCCTTTCTTCAAACTATAACTATGCCACATAGAACTGACAATGGTTTGCTATTGGGATCTGGGAGCCGTGCATGGTAAAAAAAAAGAGCATACTGTAGATTACGCAAAATCCACTTCATCTGATCTGTTTTGCCTCTATAACAGTGATGGCTGTAATCCTATCGACAAAATCAACATGTTGAGAATAAGTCTTTTCTTATGACCATCAGATGAGCGAAGACGGCCGAAAGATGCCAATATATTGAGCACATGAAATGATGGTAAATAGAGAATCCACTGCTATACAACGTTACAATTCAGATAAACATCTTTGTTCCTGACCAGAAGTATGTACAACATGACACCACATCTCCCTCAGGTATTGGTGATTGATAGTCTTTCTAACCAACATACAAGCTTCAATAATGTGTTTATTAGCTTCCAACGAAAAACACATTAAATGAAAGGCCCTGATCATCAAAGCTAAGATAAATTCTTCCTAAAAATATGTTGCTTTTCTACATGTTATGTTGGCAGTGACCCTTTAATGGAAGATATAAAAGGAATCAAGGCCAAACAATGTCATAAAAAGCTGATGAAATATGCTGAATATATATACATTTTAAGAGGCTCATATGTTGTTTTTTTAGTCTTTGTGTTCATAAATCAATTTGCAATGGGTGAATTTGATGATTTGACCTTTGACAAAAACTTCTTAATGTTATCTAATGTTAATGTTAATTTAGGCTACCAGTTGAATAACCGCGCAGTTTAGAACAGTGGTTCTTGAACTATTTTTACTCATGTAGGCTACCCCTCTCTAAGACTCCAGCCCATTACCTCTTTCAACCAGCATACAATTTTCAGAGGGAGAATATTAATCTAAATAATGTATGTGTGAGTATGTGTGCTTGTTATTTGATGTAAACATGAACATTAAATGGGTGGTACAAATATGTAGTTTAATGACATGGGCACCTTTGACGTTTGTAATTCATTGGAAATATTTACCAAGCATGAATGTTAGTATTCAGATTTGTTATGAAGGTGGTATTCAGATTCAACTAATGGTGGGATTGTTTTACAATTGTTTAAATAAACACCAATATAAGCACAAGAACAGAAAGGACGCATTCAAGTAATCTTATAAGTATTGCAGGTATAGGGTTGCCACTAGATAACAAATTCATTATTTTCATTTTCGTTTTTTGTATGTATTGATCAATCATATAATTGCCAAATGCCAATTGTGATGGATTAAATCTAAGCAAGATTTACTGGCAAGTATTCATTTGAAGTATTAGGTATTTGCATTTCTGATGTACTATAAATTGCAAGCATTTCGTATTTTCACTTGATGACTAAAATGACTGATCTAATCTGACAAATGGACTGATCATTCCATCACTATGCAAGTATGAATCAGTAAAAGTACAATAATGTATGGTTGTTGAATGTAACTTTGCCAAGCGCAAATTGTATTTTATGTTTTTATGTGTGTGGGGATTTCGTACTAAAGTGCAGTTACCTCTGTATGTTGGTGGTGAGCGTGTGCCACTGCTGCGGCTGTTAACTTAAGCATGGTGACAGGACTATGGGGCGCATGGCTCTCATGACTCAGCCTTTTGCTGGGTGTGAGGCAGGCAGGCAAGCCAGCGTGGGACTGAATGAGTCCCTATAGCCTGGCCTCCGTCTAAGTACTTCCCCCTGTCTCGTGACAATAGCTCCATCATTTCAGGTACTGCATTTTTATGGCTTGCGACGTCTCTCTCCTCCAACACCCCCCCCCCCCCCCCCCCCCCCCGTACTCGTACAATCCAATCAACAGTATTTCCAAGGTTCTACCTGAGAGTTGGCTGGAGTTGGACTATGCCCATGACCTTTACATTTCACTTCCACAAGTTGATATAGTCATTTTGTATGACTCTGGAGTCCTGTTAAATGCACTCATAATACAGTGGTTTTTGGAATGTGTACCATTGTTCTCCACGCTGCAGGCCTGGCCTTCACTAGATTTTTTTTTTCTAAAGACGATAGTCATTGCAAATCATTGGGATCTTTTGACTGTGTTAACTGTATTGTAATGTGTAATGTATGTATGTGTGTGTGTGTGTGTGTGTGTGTGTGTGTGTGTGTGTGTGTGTTTGTGTGTATGTGTGCGTTTGTGTGTGCGTGTGTGGTAACATGTCGAGCTGGCCAAATGTCTGGGGGGCACCAATGTCAGATTTTGACTCAGCACTAGAGACTATAATACAGCTCACCTATGGTCTAATATCTATTCATGCATCGGCATCTGTCATTATGATTGGCTTCTGGGATACAACTGGTACTGCAAAGTGTGGTCACCTCATGTCCCAAATGTTAGGTTACCTCATTAAAACACATGGATACAGCAGTAGGGTACGTGTTAGTAGGTCTACCCCCTAAAATGTATTAATTACATTATTTTCTTGTGAAGACATCATTTTTTGAACGAAATGAATTATTTTGATGTGGCTAAAAATTAGGGATTTTAATTGCAAGTGTGTGTGTCACAGTAACTATGTAACAGCAGCTAAGGGTAATTGACAGGTCTATTGGGAAGGACATCTTATATAAATTAGCATCCCAGACAGACAGACAGACAAAACACGTGCTTACATTGATTGACACGGTCCTTAATAAAGTGCACACAACATGGTCCTCCATACAGTGTGTATAGACCTTTGGAATGAATCACCTGTCTTTTTCACCTGCCTCATCATCAAAGGATAAACATAAACTTTCTTGGAATATACATCGCAATGAAGATGTCTGTGATTTTTTAGTTGAGAAATGAAAGTGAAATGTGCAGGCAGGGATGCAACGCGTGTACTGAGCCTCCGTAGACCTCCATAGACCTCTCTCTACACAGGACCTCAGACTGGAGCGAGATTGATTCGGTTGTCAAGGAGACTGGAAATGTGTAGCAGTGTCGACTCTGAAGTGCGGCTAACGCAACGCGGCCGGGCCAGCTAGTCCCGCGTTATTATGACAATGCACACGAACGTCCACACGCTCGTCAGAAGAAGAGTCGACGGCTGCTGTGATAGAAAGAAATCAATGGAATCTGCGGTAGACTGAGGGAAACCAATGGGTCTGTGTCTTATAACGAGCCTCTCGCTCGCTGCTACCCAGCGAATTTACCGTAAACGTTAGCTAGCACATAACTGTCTATCAGTAATTAGCCAGTGCTAATCCTAAAGCGAGGATCATATTTTTGAGTAGAATTGAAATATTCCTCAATTGTATAAATTGATTAAGATGGTAGATATGCTTCACGTGTTGTGGGTGACGCCTTGTTGTGTCAGTTACATGTGCAGAACCACCAGCGGTTTCATAAATGTGCTTTTTTTTAATAACTAGTGTAGACGGCTAGTGCTAGCCTGATGCTAATGTAGAATGTAAGTAATTATCATTATATTATGTGTCTACGCCACACCCAATACAATGTTACAAAACATGTAACGCAATTTATGACGCCTGGAGTGGTCCTGTCATATCGTATAAATAATAGCAATTAATGTTCACGGAACTAACAGAAGCCGAGTCACCCACACGTGTCATTACAAAGTGCCATAATGTAATGTTAACTAAACCAAGAAGGTAGTTTTCGTGTTTATTAAGGGTAATAATTATGCAACATACGCA
This sequence comes from Coryphaenoides rupestris, assembly GCA_002895965.2. NCBI lineage: Eukaryota > Metazoa > Chordata > Actinopteri > Gadiformes > Macrouridae > Coryphaenoides > Coryphaenoides rupestris. Next base: position 454,620 of record PIJE02000094.1, read on the forward strand.
TGGTTAGTTACTGTTATGGATTTGTTTCATGCAACTTGCTGTTAATTGCATGTGTGGCTTCTGTAATGACATGTTTGGCTGGAATGGTATGATACATTTCTACGTATAAACATTTTATAATGCAAGTGGTGCCATGAATCCATTTGTCAACGTCAACGTTTAAACTGCAAATGCAATTATTTAATGTGACAAAAAAACAAAGCCTCGACGTGGTCGTGTTTCCATCATAAAACATGTACGTTGCTGGACAGTGAGCTACTAGCGACAGTACGAGCCAGCTGCCGAGAGTGCAGTAGCTCTTGTGCATCGCATTGCCAAACGTATTTGATTTGTACTGCTAATTACTGAGCTACCAATCAATCGCATCTGAAGGCATGCAAAGGGTCGTTCAACATAGCATTCTGTTCAAATACGTATGTGGCCGTAACGGGGCAAATTCCATTGCAATAGCTACACCTAATATTGTTCTTTCATATTTGATAATACGTTTTGCAAGCGGCATCCACCGCCCCATCCCCCTCTTTTCGCCCTCTCCTCTGTCTGGATATACCTTCCGTATCATGCGTTAAGCCTCGATCGCATTCCTAGCGTTTTCGAGACACCCCCTTTCCCGTTAATGACAATACGGATAGCTATACCTGGGAGCTGCAAACAATGTAACAGCCGTGTAGACTACGCGAATGCAGTGGGAGCGACAGAGGGAGCATAGATTGCGTTGCCTCTATCGGCATGGGCATTGTTAGAGCAAGCGAAGCATATTGATGCATTCAGCGTAGTCTGGCTGCTCATGCACGGGCAACAAACACTTACCTTGCTTTCGCCGATCTCTCGTAACTCCATCCCGTACCAGCGCCCAAATCACCGAATCCAGTACCAGGATAATTTCTATCCATTAAAGAGAAGACTGGGGATGGAGATGGAGCGTTATTCAGGGGGAAGGGGAGGGAGGATATGCCTTGAATTCTTGCACGCTATCACTCCCTCTGTCCTCTTTTTTCCTCTGCTCAGTATCTGTTTATTTCTCCTGTTTCACGAGCAAGTCCTCAAGACTGGGACCAGCGAGGAGGGGGAGAGGAATGGAGGGGAGGAGGAGGAGGGGGAGCTGGAGGATACAGAAAGGGGAGGAGGGGGTGGCTAAGAGAGAGAGAGAGAGAGAGAGAGAGAGAGAGAGAGAGAGAGACGGTGGTGGGTGGGAGGGAGGGGTGTGGGGGGGGGGTCATACCAACCACCACCACCACCACAAAAATCCGGTTTCTTCCCTCCCTCCTCTCGCCCCCTATATATTTCAATGTCTATTGTCTACCTCGACAGAGCCACTGGTTCAGCTGATGGCGGAGGAAGGCAGGAGCAAGCTGAAATATCAGATGCTCAGACGAAACATTCCACCGAACGCAATAGGTTGTGTAGACTAGCGAACAACGCATTCAGGCGGGTTTTTAAATAAGGGACGGGAGTGAAGGGGACGAGACTGACTTGGTGTATAATATTCTATACAAAGAAAAAGAACAGACATATGTATTTTTCATAAATAGGCAACGGCGCATTTAATAATAAGGGGCCAGCGGTGAAAGCGTTCCATTTTGTCACGATTGTTTGCCACATGTTTCGGTGTCATGGCTCTGTCTCGCGTGTCTCGACGTGTAGCCGAGTCCTGGTGTGAGGACACCACGGAGGCCCTGGCTGTAGTAGAGCTATTTTCGGTCATTTTGTTCAGAAGACGCCATTTTTAAGAACGAATGACTGGGCTGGCTGGCTGGCGCGCTTGCACACTCCCTCCCTCCGTACGATTCTCTCTTCACCCAGTGCGCGCACACACAACACACACACGTGTCTGTCTGACACACACACGGCATTGCAGATACGGCTTTTCTAGTCTGGTATAGACATGTAGTAATGTAATCGTCGGGGGGGGGCGAGGAAATGCAGTAAAAACAGATAGATTAAATTATATATATATATTTTTTGAATGTTGAACAACTATGTACAGTTAGACCAAGCTTTAGGCTATATATTGCTTTTGTAGGCATAAATCTCTTCCATGGCATACCGCTAAAATACAGATGTAGGCTAATAATTCCATAATTCAAACGGCCCATTTTAAATGTAAAAAGGCGACTTTGTCAATTACATTATAGTATACATTGCATTACTGTCCATGCGCAGCCAAATATAGGCCTACAACATTTTTTGTTACATGTTTATTTACACAAAACAATTGGTAAAAACAAGTTTTAATTAAAAACATGGAAACATGTGGAAAAGCAGCCCAACACAAGAGCTTTTGACCATAGATTATAAACCTCTTACAAATGTCAAGTTATACATTTACTCTTAAAATACCTTCACATTCACTAAAATCATTAAGCTAGTCAATAGGCCTACCCTCAAACTAAGTCAAACTTAATCTGCTGCCAAGGAAAATATCTAAAATGCAGACCATTGTCCCCCCAAACTTATCTCAACATTACTAGGCTGTATCACACTTCATCATCAGTGAAAAAATTATATGTGTAAAAACTGCCTCACAGTAGTACTAAAGCATAGGAACAAAAACACGCCATTTGGATTTATTCGGTTTCAGCTGGTTCGGGAACGGGAGCTTCTGATGGCGCCCCCCTGTGGACAAAAAAAAACAAGGTTTGAGATGATATTTCTACAAAGTGAACAGCTCTCTTGAGGCCTCCATTGCAAATACACCTGCGGCTATAGTTTCTCTAAACGATGACACGCCCCCAGGCCTGGGGGTGGGTAGGGACGGTGGCTTATACATACCCAGAGTAAGGTGGGGGAGGAGCGTCGTGCTGCCCACTGAGGTTCAGAGCCTCCCTGTAGGTGGGCAGTCCCGGGAGAACTGTGAGAGGGGCCATCTCTGGGGCCGGGCGCCCGTCCGCAGCTAGTCTCACAGGAGCGCTGGACGACAGGAGGACAAGAGGTTGCATTAGAGTAATCCTACTGCATTTTAAACGTGATCACATAATTATAGCTGGCTTGGTTGGCTTTAGTGACCCTGGTTCGGTTAACTTGCTACAGGTCATTCCCTCTCTCTCTGTCCACCCACTTCTTGTCCACTTTCACTGTACTGTCCCATCCTTAAATTCATCCCCCACAAAAGAAAATTCCCTAAAGGTTGTATTTTTATACACTCTAAATGACATCTGATTCTTTAACATGGATTTTTTTTTGTTCAATGCGCAAACTTTGCCATTTGAGGACCAATCAATTCTGCCCCTTATCTTTCTGACTCCAGCCCTTCCCTAAGAGACACCACAAAGCTAACCTGTAACCTGTCAAACCCAATCCCTCGAAATCCTAACGTTGAGCCGGTGACATCAGAGACCACGTGGGGTGCGCTACCATAGCCACCATAGCGTGTGGATGACGAAACAACATACTTCCCAGACCTCCTCCCGGCCTTGTTCTGGGACTTGTAGCAGTAGAGCACCAGCACACCGATGATGATGCCCGACACCACGAGGGCGATGATCCCTGCCACCAGGCCCGACACGTCCACCGGGGGGGCTGGAAGCAGCATTCATCACACTTAGCTTGAGCCACTTATGGCTGGTGCTGAGACCATCTCCCCACTGAACACCTGCCAACCTGGCGCATTAGCACGCCGCTAGCACAGTGCCAAGCACTCGGGCCATTTACAACCTCACGGTGATCAGGCTAAACCCACGTGTGATTGGCATCTCATCAGGGATTCAGGAGAAACAGAACTAAAAACAGGACCACCGGCGGGCACACCACACTCTGGCCTCCTTTAAATACAGGACATTTTTATTCAGAGAGGCATTTAATTGACCAATCAGTAACTCCATTTATTGTCTTCATGCACTGTCAAGGCCCTGGACTAGTCCCTGGAGATGAAAGGCACTAGACAAATAAATATATTCATTATTATGATTATTAAGGTGATCAATATTAGATGCAAGTGTTTGACTCAGATTTGTTTTAATGGATAGTAAGATAAAAAGCACCACTAATAATGTGATCATGGAAATATGGGGGCTTTCAAAAGACTTATTGCTGTATATGCGTTCCATTTTAACCCACCAATGAGGCAACGTTTAAGGCAGATTTACAATACTGCATATATTTAATTTAATGTTAACTGTCAAATGCAAGGAAAGGGCCTTTGAAAATAGACGCAAAGCATTACCTTCACTGTTTGTATATGTGGCCCAGAAGTCATCCTAGAAAATGGAAGCGTAAGAAGATTTAATGAAATAGCTCTGTTTGGAGAAAAACCCCAAAAACTTTTAAGTGAACCTTGGTCACACACACACACACACACAACTTTTTTTATGTAGTGTAAAAGGTATAACAGTTTCAGTTTTCTAAGCTTCCTCCCCCCCTTTACTGTTAATAACAATGTGTTAACATCAGCTTAAGTAAAACAAACAAAACTAAAATAACAAATTAAATCCTATATATACACACACGTACATATATATACATACACGTACATACATATACACACATATATATATATACATACATATACAGTATATATATACATACATTTACAGTATATATACATATACACATATATAGGAGGCCCATCTTTAATGCTGGACTGGTAGAATTATGTCAAGGCCCTTTCCTGTGTTCTTCAGCTGCCAAGAAGGATACCAAACTCAGACACATTCAATGAATTTAAGTTTTATATTTGTCTGTAAACAAACAAACAAACAAATGGGCAGGAGAAAGAGAGACCTGTACACTGTGGCGGTGTTTTCCTACCGTCTGCACGTCGTCCTCAAACACCTCCCGGGCCTCCTCGTAGTTGCAGTTCTCCTCGCGGCACTCGCGCTCCAAGCTGTCAGACACGACCAACTCAAAGTCCCAGCTGTTGTAGAGCAGTGTGCGGGACAAGAAGGACGCTGCAGCCCTCTCCCCCAGGAACACTGGAAACAGTTTGCATCATCACAAAAAAGAAAGATCCTGCATGGCTGAGGTCGCTGGGTGCAGTTGTGCATCATGCAGACTATTGTGACAGAGGAGCCAAAACAATAATAGGGCTGCATATGATCGACTAAAATTGATTAGTTGGTGGACAGAAAATTTATCGAATCTAACTTTGATAAATCTGCCAATCATAACACAAATAAACAACCCAAACATTTGCTGCTTAATGCTTCAGAAATTATGATTCATAGTTCAATTCTGGTTCATGGATCATTATGAAATTAATATTTTTCATGCTTGCTTTTCAGCTAAAACAAGCATATTTAAGACTTTGTTAGACTTTGGTCACTTGTGATGGGCATTTGCTATTGTTCATGACATTTTATTGACTAAATAATGAATCGAAAAAATTAATTGGTTGATTAATAGACTGAGTAAAGAATCATTAGTTGCAGCCCTGCACAAACCTGTTTTGAGGATGGATTAGGGACAACCTGTACAAACAAAACCACATCTGCTTGCAGCCTAAAGGCAATCAAACGGTTCAGCAGCAACAAGGGGATTATGTAGCCAACAACTCAGACAGAAACAGACAGATGTTCTTTCTTACCTTCATTATTGTTGCGGATCACTCGTGCTGAAACAAGGTGGAGCACCAATACCAGGCCAAAACAGATCACTGCAAAGACTGGCATTTCCAAAAGCAAAAGCTAAGGGAAATAAAGAAATACCCATCTTGTTATTTGACAGTGAAAGACCAATTAGCAAGAGAGGCGAGAGCATATAGTGACAGAAGTCACCCTTGGAGAAATGACAATGGCTGTATTCTGTAATCTGTCACCACCTAGCGGTGGGTTTCGTTTACTTCGTATCCCAACGCTTAAATATCATGTAGTCAGTCTAACCACAAATTACGAATATTGGATGATGTACGACCAACTTCATCTGTCTAACAAACTAGTGCTCACATCATAGGAACATTAAAATAAAAAATAGTGTATACTAAGCGCACGAATACGCCTACTCAGTATTTTCAATAAGGCAGTATCGACGCTTCCAGCTTACCTGGCTAATGTTTGCTTTGAGGGGTTGTTGAAAGCAAAAACAAAAACAAAAATTCTATTATATCTTCTTTTAGTTTCAGACTCCGCTACACATTTTAGTGCAGACTATGATATTTACAATACAACAATAAAATATGTTTCTGACAGAACAACTCAAGTCTTCGCTGCTCACCTGTTTTCCTATAAATACCATCCCAGCGGAACGTCACGCCACATACCTGTTTGGCAACATACCTCACGACTCATGCTGCTCACTTCTACTCACTGGCTAGCCTCCATAGTCCATACAGCTGCACGGTGGAACACAAACAGTAACCTAATGCTTTCCAGGGGGTTTCCTCTCGTCAAATTGGCAAGCAGAAAACTATTTCCCAGCCTCTATTCGTAATCCAGGAAGGGGGTAGACTAATAGACATCGGAGGGTGGCATCTCCATTTTAATTAAGTTGGCTAATTGAAGGGGTGGGGGGGGGGGCTGGTTTCCAGTTGGGTGTTGATTACTTGAGTTTATGTATTTAATCTCATGCTACTTAAATTACGGTGGCTTATTGAGATGTTTAGGCCTATATAGCATATATTTATATATTAAGTTTCATCATTCACATTTGTAGTACTGGCCTGGCTGTTTCCTGGAGGTGTGTGACTGCAGCCCTTCATGGGAAATTCAGACATGCGCCACCGCAATAAAAGTGTTTGTCTTTGTAAACATCCGTGATTTGGTGACCACTGCCTTCACGTCAGTATGGCCGAGCGGTCTAACGTTCAGGTCGCAGTCTCCTCTGGAGGCGCGGGTTCGAATCCCATTTCTGACATTAACATTTACATTTTTCGGTTCTATGTGTTAATAATAGACAACTTTGTATATTTGAAGGCAATCGCTCCAATAGACTCGCGGCAACATTCGTCTCCAGTAGAGGATCGTATTTCACATATCGACGCAACCACTAATCCCCATATAAGGCCTGACTAATAATAGCAATGTGCAACGCACCCACATGGCGGCTGTGGTGACTTATTTGAAATGCCTTCGCTTTACAGACATTTTCATAGAGGCGGAGCAGATGATTTTCAACAAAAACTGAAAGAAATATACGTATCATGAAATGAATAGAAATAAAGGGATTAATTACAAACAATATAGATTAGCTGTCGGGTGTTTCCTCCGAGCGGTCTCAGGCCCTGCGTTCAGATCGGTCTCCTCTGGAGGCGTTGGTTCGAATCCCACTTCTGACAACAGCATTTTGACGACTTAGTACTTAGTCGTTAGTGTGTAGATTTTTGTCGTCGAGAGAAACGAAAGTAAAATAGAGTCTAAAACTTTCACCAAGCCAGTATATAAAGCTGTCAAGAATTGAATACCCACCAACAGATTAATTACAAACAATTAATATGGATTAATAGGCGATTGTATTGACCACATCCAATTAGAAATTAAAAAAAAATGAAAACAAAAAAATAATATGACATAAATTATAAAATGATTACCGTTACGGGTATCAAGCATTCTGATTGGTTTATAGCTGATATAATAACCATATACCAGGCTAGGAGTCTAATTCCTTTTCACAATTGGTATCATTCCGCCTGTGGATCTGTTTAAATCTAAATGTGTTTGACCGCTCGTATGTTGCATAGCAATGCGTGTGCTGGCAGCCAGTTGGGCCTATTTCTTTGGAAAAATCGTTATTGATCTGTTCATGAAAATTATTTAAATTGTAATTTAAGTGTCTATTAGCTTACTTTCATATTGCCATGGTTGGTGGCCATTTTATAAAAGCAATAGCTCACTTCAGTCTGTGATGTATGGTTATATATGGTTATTATATCACAGCTAAGGGGTTGTCGACCCTCTTCTTCGTGTTGGGCTGAACCACGCCCTTTGCTGTGATATAATAACCATATATCACAGCTTGTCGTGAGCTATTGCTTAGTTGATGATCTGACTTCTCCTTTCTGCTTTTTATTTTATTAAATTTTTTTACAAATGTCAGGATGGCATTCACTCCAGTGGACCATGAAGTATGCAGGTTGTGCAACGAACTGGCCACCACTGGAATGGAATGGAAGGGGGGAGGGCGAGTGTGACCTCTAGTGGCTGAATGTCCATCCATCCATCCATTCTCGTCCGCCTACCTGGGGCCGGGTCGCGGTGGTAGCCGGCTAAGCAGGGCCCCCCAGGCTTCCTTCTCCCCAGCCACACTCTCAAGTTCCTCCTGGGGGATCCCGAGACGTTCCCAGGTTCCCAGAATAGAAAACTATATTAACAAGTTACAAAAAATCTAAACAAAAGAAAACTGTATAAGATAAAATAAAGTACACAAAAAATATTAAGGGGAGCAATACAAATATAAATCAATGTAATAAAATATACATTGTTATATTTTGACATTCACAGAATGTCACAGAATACTTCCTCAGACAGTCACACTAGAACACACTAGAACAACACTAGCAGTAACACTAGCACTAGCACTAGCAGTAGCACCGGCACCAACACTTGGCACTACTACCAGCACTTGCACCAGGACTAGCACTAAGCAGTATCGCTAGCAGTAACACTTAGCACTAGCACACCAGAGCTAGCACTAGCACTAGCAGTAACACTTAGCACTAGCACTTGTTCAGCAGCCTGATGGCCTGACTGTGGAAGCTGTATCTGAGTCCGCTCGTGCGGCACGTGATCCTGCGTTATCGCCTGCCTGACGGTAGAAGTGTGAACAGTTTGTGGCTGGGGTGGTTATTGTCTTTAATAATCCGTTTGGCTTTGGCCACGCACCGCCTGGTGTATATATCCAGGAGGGAGGGAAGCTCACCTCCAACGATGTACTGGGCCGTCTGCACCACCCTCTGTAGTGTTCTACGCTCCAGTGCGGTGCAGTTCCCGTACCAGACGGTGATGCATCCAGTGAGAACACTCTCGATGGTACTGGAGTAGAATGTTCTGAGGATGCGGGGGAACATGTTGAATTTCCTCAGTCGCCTGAGGACATACAGGCGTTGTTGGGCCTTTTTCACCACGTGTGTGGTGTGTGTGGTCCATGTGAGGTCCTCGGAGATGTGCACGCCGAGGAACTTGAAGCTGCTGACCCTCTCTACTGCAACCCCGTCGATGGAGATGGGGGCGTGCTCTCCTCTCCGCTTCCTGCAGTCCACGATCAGCTCCTTGGTCTTCTTGACGTTGAGAGCGAGGTTGTTCTCTTGGCACCACTGTGACAGTGATCCAACCTCCTCCCTGTAGGCTGTCTCGTCGTCGTCGGCGATCAGACCCAACACTGTCGTGTCGTCAGCAAACAACATGATGATGTTGGAGCTGTGCATAGCCATGCAGTCGTGGGTGTACAGGGAGTAGAGGAGAGGGCTCAACACGCATCCCTGAGGGGCTCCCGTGTTGAGGGTCAGTGGCTCTGAGGTGGTGCTGCCCATCCTTACCCTATCACTAAGGCTGAGCCCAGCCACCCTGCAGAGGAAACTCATTTCAGCCGCTTGTATCCGCGATCTCATTCTTTCGGTCACTACCCAAAGCTTGTGACCATGGGTGAGGGTTGGAACGTAGATGGACCTGTAAATCGAGAGCTTCGCCTTCCGGCTCAGCTCCCTCTTCACCACAACAGACCGGTACATTGCCCGCATTACTGCAGACGCTGAACCAATCCGTCTGTCCATCTCCCACTCCATTTTGCCCTCACTCGTGAACAAGACCCCGAGATACTTGAACTCCTTCGCTTGAGGCAGCAACTCATTCCCAACCCGGAGGGAACACTCCACCATTTTCCGGCAGAGAACCATGGCCTCAGACTTGGAGGTGCTGACTCTCATCCCGACCGCTTCACACTTGGCTGCAAACCGCCCCAGTGCATGCTGGAGGTCACGGTCTGATGTAGCCAACAGAACCACATCATCTACAATGAGCAGAGATGCAATTCTGAGGTCCCCAAACCTCACCTCGGCCGTGCCTTGAGATTCTGTCCATGAAGATCACAAACATAATCGGTGACAAGGTGTTAGGTGGAGGCGGCGGAGAACCCAAACGCAGGACTCAGACTCGGAGTTCCGACACAATAGACCTTTATTAGGATGTGTCGCGGGGGGTACCAGGACACAACAACGAGACAGGCAGGTCAGGTGACTGGCACGTGGGTGAAGGACAGGCAGACACGTAGTCAGGCAGGCAGGCTGGTAGACTGGCAGGCTGGCAGACCGGCAGGCGGGCAGACAGGCAGGCGGGCAGGCAGGCAGGCGGGCAGGCAGCCGGACTAGCAGGCTGGCGGACGGGCAGGCGGGCAGACAGGCAGGCGGGCAGACAGGCAGGTGGGCATGCAGCCAGGGAGGCGGGCAGACAGGCGGGCTGGCCGGCGGACGGGCTGGCGGACGGGCGGGTAGCGGAGCGGACTGGCGGGAGACGGGTCGCGGTCCTGGGCAGAGGAGAGAAAGGTTATAATCCAGGACGCAGAACACTGAGATACCATTAGTAACGGATCCCTAACCATACTGGTTGATACAACGATCTGGCGATGAGTCGTCGGGAAGCCGGGGTTCTTATCTGGTTGTTGATTGTCAAGCGACGACAGCTGTGGACACCGGGCAGGTGCCGCTGATGACGCGGGGGCGGCACCGGAGTCTGGCGCCACGCCCACCAACACGTCGGGGAACCCCGATGACACGGTCGCAACCGTGACACAAGGGACAACCTTGGCGGAGTCCAACACCCACTGAGAACGTGCTTGACTTTGTGCCGAGAATACGGACGCAGCTCGCACTTTGTTCGTACACGGACCAAATGGCACGTACCAACGGCCCCGGTACTCCATACTCCCGTAGTACCCCCCACAGGATTCCCCGGGGGACACGATCATAAGCCTTCTCCAAGTCCACACAGCACATGTAGACTGGATGGGCCAATTCCCATGACCCCCTAACAACCCTGCGAGCAGTGGTGTAGTCCAGGGTATACGCGGGTATACGGCGTATACCCACTTATTTTTCAGTCAGCATTGCGTATACCCACTTCTAAATTCCCCCAGATGCGCACCATTCAGTAGTAGTAGTGGACGCGCGACGGGTGCTGAAAGCGCGGTCCGGGCCATTGGTAGATGAGGATCGCAGCGTCTAGCACCCCCCCCCCCCCCCCCCCGGCCCTTGAGCCAAAATAATTGCCCACCCCTGATTTAGCGTATACCCACTTCTCCAGGGACCACTACACCACTGCCTGCGAGGGTAAAGAGCTGGTCCACTGTTCCACGGCCAGGACGGAATCCGCATTGTTCCTCCTGAAGCTGAGGTTCAACAATCGGCCGGAGCCTCCTTTCCAGCACCCTGGAATAAACTTTCCCGGGAGGCTGAACAGTGTGATACCCCGATAATTGGAGCACACCCTCCGGTCCCCTTTTTTGAAAATGGGGACCACCACCCCGGTCTGCCATTCCACAGGTACTGTCCCCGACCTCCACGCTACACTGACTAGGCGTGTCAGCCACGACAGGTTTCAGGAGCCTATACTCCACTGAACCGCTGTGACCAGAGTGGTAAACGATCTCCTCCTTAGCATGGACAGCAATGCAAGCTCCCTGTTGCTTGACCTCAGCGCCGCTTTTGACACAATTGACCATTGCATTCTCCTTGAGCGTCTCGAACATTGCGTCGGCATCAAAGGTACTGCTCTTCACTGGTTTAGATCCTACCTCTCAGACAGAACACAATTTGTTGTCTGCAAAGGATCGAAAATCAAAGCATTGCAACTTAAGCTTTGGTGTTCCCCAAGGGTCGGTCCTTGGTCCACTGCTCTTTGCAATCTACATGCTCCCTCTTGGCGATATTATTCGCAGCTTTGGCATTAGCTTTCACTGCTATGCGGACGACACCCAAATCTACATTCCCATTGGATCAAAAGACTCCCCCCAGCTCCAACAGATCCAAAAGGTTGAATTCTGCCTAGCTGCAATTAAAAAATGGATGTCCCAAAATGGGACTTATTAAGCTTAATACGGGGAAAACTGAGATGATTATCTTCGGCCTGTCAAAAGTATCACCAGAACTGCATTCTTTCATCTCAGAAACATTGCCAAGATCAGACCAATGCTATCCGCTGCGGACGCAGAGACACTCATCCATGCATTTATATCATCCAGACTGGATTACTGTAATGCACTGTTCTCTGGCCTACCGAGCTCTACTACAAAAAGCCTCCAGCTCGTACAGAACGCTGCTGCTAGACTTTTAACGAGAACTAGGAAGTTTGACCACATTACTCCTATTCTCACTTCCCTCCACTGGCTCCCAATAAAAGCCAGATCAGATTTTAAGGTGCTACTTCTTACCTACAAGATCCTGCATGGTTCCGCACCATCGTACCTGAAGGACCTTATTGTTCCCTATTGTCCTTCTCGGCCGCTCCGGTCTTCAGGGGCTGGCCTTCTATCAATTCCAAAAGTGAATAAAAAATCAGCAGGAAACAGGGCGTTCTCTTCTCGAGCACCCTATCTGTGGAACAGTCTGCCACCTGTAATCAGGGAGGCTGACTCTGCTGATATATTTAAGGCGAGACTAAAAACCCACCTATTTACCCTCGCCTTTGGCTGATTTACCTGTAATTAGAGTTGAGTGGCACTCCTAGCCGCTCAGCTCTAATTACAGCTAAATCAATACTGTTAGCACTAGCCTACCCTAGCTGCCGATGGGTACCTGCTTACTGTGCTCCATCTAACCGTCATGTTGTCTCCAATATCTAGGGTGCTGCTGGCCACCCCACCTGACGGCTACCAGCTTGCTCTCCAGCCAGCACCCCATCATAATATTACTATCTCATTTACTATTTGTACTTTGTCATTTACAATTTGTCATGCTTTGTTACCCGTTTTTAAATGCCCGTATGACACCCATTGCACTCTGAACCATCCCTGGAAGGAGGGATCCCCCACTCTGAGGTTTCTCCTCGAGATTTCTTCCTTGTTAATTAAGGGAGTCGTTTCTTGCCCTTAGGGGGGCGGGGCTAGGGGGGTGTCATAAATCACTTTTGGCCCATAACAATCTGGCCTGTAAAGCCCTTTGAGACTTGTCTTGTGATTCAGGGCTATACAAATAAAATTGAATTGAATTGAATTGAATTGAATATGGGTGAGGCTTCCCCCGAGTCTTTAGACTCTGCCTCTTCCACAGAGGACATACTGGTCGGGTTCAGGAGTTCCTCAAAGTGTTCTTTCCACCGCCCGACAATATCCTCAGTTTGGGTCAGCAGTTCTCCTCCCCGACTGAGCACAGCCTGAGCCAAGCCCTGCTTTCCCTTCCTGAGTCGCCGGACGGTTTGCCAGAACTTCCTTGAGGCCAACCGAAAGTCCTTCTCCATGGCCTCCCCGAACACCTCCCACACCCGGGTTTTTGCTTCAGCAACCGCTGAAGCCGCGGCCCTTTTGGCTGAATGTTTTTTCAATGTTATCAATTGCACCTTTAACAAGACAGTGCGGGCCCATAATACTGTACGTTAATAGGTGATTGCATTGACCACATTTTACAAAGACTATAATACAAAATATCAACTATTGGTTTTTTCCTCTACAGATCCATTTCCAAGTCAGGATGGAGAGATTATATATCTCGTCTGGCCTGGGAACGCCTCGGGATCCCCCAGGAGGAACTAGAGAGCGTGGCTGGGGAGAAGGAAGCCTGGATGGCCCTGCTTAGCCGGCTGCCACCGCAACCCGGCCCCGGATAAGCGGACGCAAATGGATGGATGGATGGATGGATGGCCGAGCGGTCTAAGGCGCTGCGTTCATGAGTCTGCATTGGACATTTCTCAATCTAAAAATAATAGTTGTACATTTGATTGAATTGGACATGGATTAAATCATTGATTTACATTTGTGTAGTTACAGAGATCTGATGTAAATTATTTGCTCATTACATGTTTATTAACTCATAGGAACCTAGCCTTTTATTGTATTTGATACAAGTTGTAATGAGTAAAATGTATTGTGAGAGTAAATAACAATTAATACAATGAATATACTCATACCCTTTGATACAGCTCATGCCACTTCTTCTGTCTGGGAGCTGGCCTGTTTCCTTCACCTGCAGGCCAGGCCCCGGTCAGAGTCCGTCATCGTCTTGTGTGATTTTGAAGATGCCTTCGGTGACATAAATGCATGAAAAATTTTTAATGCATGAAAACAACATAAGTGCTAGAACATGAAAGCCGGACCATCAGCCTTGTAATATTGTAATAATCCTATGAAAAACCCAGTGGTGGCATAAGCCACCTAGGCTATTGCGTCCGTGTTTGAAACACAGCTCATGAATTAACCTGATTTCCATAATAAACATGTATTCTCATAGTGTGTGGTGGAAAATATCATGAATTAGAAAGCTAGTTGTATACCTTCTTAGGCAATTCTTTTAATGTTTGGTAATAGAAATATTCTGCTTCATAGTCAAAACATTTTGTTCTCGAAACGCTGTATTCATAGCCTAAGTTACCTAAAAAGCATTAGCCTTAACATTGCAACAACATTAATAGTAGCAAACGCCGTCTGACGAGAACGAGCGAAATTGAGTGCTTATAAAGTAGTTGGATAGCTAAATTAATCATTAGCCTATGACAACATGACACAACAGGTGAAATGACTTCTATAAATGACTTCTATATTTAAAGTTATGTCAGATACAGCACTGTAGTTAAATACTCACCATGTCGTTTGAGTAGATTTAAAAAACTGAAGGCCCCGTCCGTAAAAAACACGTAACTTCTCCGCTCCACATTTCTCCGCCGTGATTAGTCAAATGTTGAACGCCGGGAAGAATTCGCCAACATTCAGAATGTTGAACAGACGATCGTTCGCAGTCTCCCCTGGTGGCGTCGGTTCGAATCCCACTTCTGACATCTCAATTGGATTCGCCTAATGCAATGGCAATGCATTTTGATGAGGAAGTTTCAACAAGGTGAAAAGTATAACAATTATTGCTTCCATTATCAGCAGACTACAATAAAGTAATAGCGAGAACAACAAGAACATAACGCACTGGTAAGAGTATATATTTTAATTGCATAAAAAAACTTCTTTGGCATGTTTTTAATTAGGTACAAAATTGCTTGTGTGGACTGCTGGTCAAAAGCTGGATATACACACAATGAAATGTTAAGACAAAGAACTAGTGATACAAAAATGGGGGGAATGCATAACCAAAAGTACATGGGCAGTATGGAAACCAGATCTAATCAAGTGTACCATTAAATGTTTGGAATAATTCCCCATTAAAATAAAATAAAATTGGATTGTAAGGACGGGCTGAAATCTATTTAAATTAAATAACAATAATGATCATATGAAAACCCTGCGGCTGTATAGGAAATGTAAAGCGGATGATATTTAGCTGCAACTGCTACTGCTAACATGTCCCCTTCCATGGCAGGTAGGAACCCTTTGTTCTCCTAGTCCATGCAATTCCTGTATTTGCCCCGTCCCCAAATGGCAACAGTTGATATCCAAATGGAGCACTTTTCCCTGTGGGGCCTCATTGACAATGATATTAGGCCAGGGGGAGGGAGGCCTTCTCTAATATCTCCTGGGACCAATTCCCCCCGCCATTAAGGTACCTGCTGTGTTCTTCGGTTTTGGAAACACGACAGCACAGATATTTCATGGTCGGGAAAAAAACAATGCTCACCTTAAAGATTAACGTTGTTTTGTTTAGTCATCTATCAACTAGACAGACCAGACCTATAACTGGCTTGTAATAACTTGCCAATGTTGCGGGGGTGTGACGGGATATCTTGCCACACGTCTGCGCCGAGGCACAAACACGAGATAAAAGTCAACGCAAACCACGGACGTGTGACTTGTGGGTGGGAGGAGACGCACCCTGAGCTATGAGTTGTACCAGGACGAGCTCCCACGGCCCGAAGCCCAGCCCAAAAATAACTTAACGATGATCTGAGCATTTTAGTGTTTTATAAGGTTGCCTGACAGGTTTTAGCTAAAATTGTGCCAAAAAACATACAAGTTACATGGTCCCAATGAAATAGAAAAAAAACGGGAAAAAACCCAAAATTAAAATAGTACCAGTGTTTGATAAAACGTCTGCAGTCATCCTTCCGGTCTGCTTTTTTTTTTTTTTTTTTTTTAAGCAAAACAAAAAACTTAAAAAGATACACAAATCACACATATAGCTGTAAGACTAATTTGTTCCACTGTCATTTGATGGAAATGTTAAACACTTTGTCTCGTTCTATTAACCTTGCAATTAGGAATGCTTGAAACCTGCTCTATTCTTATCTTTATGTACCACATCGACATATTGCTGTCTCTCTTTCAACAAATGTACTCTTTGTAAGTCACTTTGGATAGAAGCGTCTGCCAAATGCCCTAAATGTTAATGTGAATGTTTATGGTTTGCTACACCCATCTGAAAACACCGCTCAACCACAACTGGCGTTCACAAAGGCTAAATCTAAACACTGCCCCCCCACCCCCACCATCAACTAACTGGGCAGCTAACGAGGAGGTTGGAGAAATGCTTGTTTTTTTTCAACACATTTCCCTTTCAATTCCCTTTTCACATGAAATGACAGAACCACAGTATATATATAAAAAAATATTAAAATAATATGCTTCTAGCAACAAAGTGCAAATGAAACCATTTTAAAATTTGGAGTAAAAAAAATTGATTTGTTCTTTGCCAAGATGCTTGCCTCCCACACACACCCACCCCACCCTCCCCCACCGAAAGGCCATTAGCACTCATGCACAGACACAAAAACGCTGCAGCTCCCAGTCCATACACTCGATTTCCTGTCCCCCCCCCCCGCTACATCAGACAAAAGTGTCGAGGCGAGGCGAGGGGAGGGGGGGCTTTTGGTCTCCATGGCAACAACAGTGTGAAGGAAGAGGCCGGGAGACGCAGGCAGGCAGGCAGACTGCGGGCGGCCGGCTAGAGGAGGGTGCAGGGACAGCCTCCTCCCTTCTCCTTCCCCGCGTGGCTGGCGGGAATGGGAGGACTCTCTGTCTCCTGGAACCTCCTGTGGAACAAGAGAGAGAGAAGCACAAGAGAGTGAGTGAGTGAATGACTGAGTGTGTGAGTGAGCGAGCGCTTGAGTAACTGAGGGAGGGAGGGAGTGAGTGACCTTATAGCTCGCACCACCTCCAGGAACGCCTCGTCCACGTTGTAGCGGTTCTTGGCGGACGCCTCCATGTAGTGGATCCTGTGCTCTCTGGCGAAACCCTGAGCCTCTTCTCTCGAGATCTTCACGACATATGGAAAGAAGAATTAAAAAAAATAAAATAAAAAGAAATTGAATTCCCCTCCCATACCAACTGAAACTCCCTGATTGCATGTTTGAGCCCTGTCCCATTTATAGAGTCAATGCAGGCTTCTTTGGACATATAATTTTTAATGCATACATTAAATGAATAAAAACTATTATTTTGAGAAGCTCTGTGTCAATAAAGTCTCCCTGTAGCCCCCAAAATAGCTTGGTTTGCTACTAAGTATGGGTCAGCCATCTGACATTCTGTGTGAGTAATCCAACATAATCAGAACAGCTCTCTCACACACACACACACACACACAGACACACACACACACACACACACACACACACACACACACACACACACACACACACACACACACACACACACACACTTTTGTCACATTTTCCCCATGCACCAACTGTATGATCTGGAATGAGGAAAGCTAATGTAGAGGAGTCAATGTTCAAAGGGGTCCAGTAAGGACTGCATGTCAACACTCACAATGCAGGTCCTCTACACTCACTGGTCACCTCCATTCACTTCAACACTCGGTGGAGATCACAACTCAATGCAATCAAATCACAAGTCTCCTAGCACCAGCCGGCCTTTTCCCTACAAAATTGCATCCAGAATTATACTTTTTGCATCACAATTTTCGTTTCAACAAAAAAAAGATTTGTCGGGGTCTGTAACAAACATAACATAATTGTCAGCCAGGGCATCTCTGAAGCATTACAGTTTTTTACACTTAGATTTACACATTTTACTGTGTAAATGTGCTGTGCCCTGTGATGGCACAGCACTCGCATACCGAGACAGATCAGCGGTGGTTGCTGTTTGTAATGCTAGCAGATAAGAAGAAGAGGAGCCACATAAACACAGCGCTGCAACAGAAAACTAAAACAAAAACCCACCTCCATCAATGAGTCACCAAATGTGGTTTTACAGCCGCAGGCTAATGCGGCATTTCCTTGTTTGCTAGACTCGCTAGTCATTGCTTGTGCATGCGTTGCACACAAACACACAAGCTCAGTCGAGTACCACCTCACTCCACCAGGAGACATGCACACGGTCTCCCACAACAGGGACAGATGCGAATGGGATTGCGGCACACCCACATGTACTCAGGAATGATCAGAAAAGCTCTGTAGAAGCCTCTGTGCAAGAGTGTTTGCAACCTTGCACTTTGTTTTGTATCGTGGTTTCCAAAGCTAATTATTACAACACTTCCTTTGAGATGACGCATGTCTGAAATTCCCATGAAATGCTGGACGCACGCACACGCACACACACGCACGAAGGGGCCAGGCCAACTCTGTTACCTGAACCATTTTCAGCACTGTCTGAGCTTGCAAGGCCATGCCCCCAGGTGGCTTTTGCTTACCTACTCCCCCCCCGGCCCTGTTCAGCAAAACAAACAAACATGCTAGCTAGGACTTCTCACCGCTCTCTGCTGGTCCAAGTCGGCCTTGTTTCCAACCAGCACCATGGGGAAGTCATCGCGATCCTTGACCCGCAGAATTTGGGTGTGGAACTTCTGGATCTCATTGTAACTAGATACAGAAAGAGATAGAGGGAGGGAGAGAAATACAGAGAAAGAGAGAAATACAGAGAAAAAGAAAGTTGGAGACAGAGCAAGGGAAAGAGGGAGCGAGAGAGAGTGAGTTAGAGACAGAGAGCAAGAGAGAGAGAGAGAGTTGGAGACCGAGAGTTGGAGATAGAGTGAGAGCAAGAGTGAGAGAGAGGGTTGGAGACAGAGCGAGCGAGACCGGGAGAGTGTGAGAGAAAAGGGAGCCTTGACACAATGATGAGCAACTGTTGGCGAGCACTGGGCTGCCGGTCTCCAGTGAGGGGGGGGGCGCCCTGACAACCCCACTGTTTACACTGACGGGGGAGGAATGTGACATGCACTGCCAGCGTCACACACGCTGAAAATGAATGACACGTTTGGGCAAGAAGGAGGACAGGATGGGAGGGAGGGGGAGATCCCCCAGGCCAACAAACTCATTTGACTTGCAACTAATTCATAGAGGGACTTCTGTGTCTCTGTTTCTTTCGCGACACGCCGAAACGCAACGTCTTCCTCATGAAACCTGATATTGGACTTTCAAAAAAATTTCTGCCATTTGGCAATTTCCCCACCATGACCCAATTATGGTCCATGGTATGGTCATGACTAGGTCACAATGACAATGGTATATCAGAAATGTATCCCACGAGCGCACAGAATCGGCTGCAGTGAATACACACCTCCAATACTGTAAGCCACATTAAACATGTCCCACATCTCTATTATACATTAAAAACACCAACATTCTTCTGTCTATTGTTGTTTACTATTGCTGCAAACACAGCAGGCTAACCTTTGGGTCAAAATCCAAACATATTTATCATTTGTCGTGTGACTGGTTACTTCGGCGAAATGCATTATGTTTGGTATGTGCTTCTGTACCATTAAGGATATTCTACCAGCACCCAACGCTGCACCCAAAATTACCTGCCACTGTCGTTGAGGGCGAACACCAGCAGAAATCCTTCTCCTGATCGCATGTACTGCTCCCTCATGGCTCCAAACTCCTCCTGACCTGCCGTGTCCAAGACTGAGAAACACACAAAAGTTGTCTTAGCAGTAGCATCAACGTCCCGGAATATCGCTGTAAAAAGATGTCCCTGAATTGTGCTGGCTGCTGCCCGTTTACACAGAAGTGAGATGTAAAATGTTCGTGTCCGGTAGCGAAATTGCTTATTGTGCATTTATTATATTACATTTATGATGTATACATATGTAACATGATGATGTGCAGCGTTACATCAGTGGATTTGTGCGAGCAATGTGCTTGCAACCTTGTGCGATCAGAAATATGCTGCACTAGAAGAGTTGAAGTGGTTGAATTAATTCGCACACACACACCGCGTCATCAAAACGCCACTCCCCTGTCCCAGCATGCCGGCTTACCGCTTTTACAGAAACATCGTTCCGGCTTTGTTAATTCCTCCGATGCTGGCAGAAAGGTGGAATGAAAATTACACCCCCCCCCATTCTGTCAGAAGCAGAATCAAGCCGCAACATTCCCGCAACGAAACAGAAGTGTAAAAGGGGCTAGTGTCTCCTGCTGGCTCCACAAATCAACTATAAACCAGTAGCATAGACTATTAATAAAGTTTGAATGTATTATTTATGCACTTAATAATATGCACTGTAAACTTATGCAGGACGTATGCTCACGCCGATAAAATGGGTGAGGCCGCACACAGTTTATGTGTGAGCCTGTAAAAGGAGGATGAAATGGACAGCACATTCAAGTCTCTCTGGCAGCCATTTAAATAAAAGAAAGGAGAACATGTAGGTGGCAAATGTGTGGTGGGAGGCGTCGGAGGTTTGCCGCCCAAAAGGAGTTGGGGGCGTTTGATCTCCTCAAGTCAACATGGCTACAATAGGCGTGCAAATGGGTGGGGCTAATTAATTTAGCCTAAGAAGCTGGGGATCCCCAATAAATCAAATCGCTTTATTTCAAAATTAGACAATATCGCCCAAAACGACAACACAATATTGTTGACAAGATTGTGGTGCGCTTCATCATCAGCTTGTTATGGATAAGAATCCACAGATGAATTCTTAAAGTGAGCTAAACGCTGCTGTATCAACACATCTTTAAAAAAGGAACATCTGGACAGTTTTTCCATTTGAAAAGACGGCAGTGCCCTCAGTTTAACTTTACACAATTCCATCCATTAGAAACAGAAACGTGATGGAGTACTGCAAATGCACTATACATCATGGCAAAGGAATTACAAATATGCTGCTCTACTACCCTTTGTTTAGGCCTAGACATACAGTTTTGAAAACCTTCTGTAGTTTATTTTTTTTAAACCATGACATTTTGTTCCCTGTTATTTTAGTGTTCATAAAGCCATACGTGCTGTTGTGTCTTCAACAAGCCCTTCACTGTGACATAGGTTTACTTTATGATAACTCAAGAGGCATGACTGAATATACTACATATTTGTCTTCTACATTCTATTGACACAATGTGACCAGAGCAGACTGCTCTTTTGTTCTTTTAAGATCTGTATCAAGGCCAGAGACTTCCCTCAACTATTCATGATATCATATATTTTTGAAGCATTATGTTAGGCCAAGTTGTTCCCACAGAGGGGCATCTGTGTTCGCAGATCACGTTTCTCGGGCACATCCCGGGTATTTTGGCTTGTTTCAATTTGCACAGTAATCTTGGATTCTCATGGAGAGTAGAGATTCAGACGAGCTCCTTTCACAAGTTTATTTGTCATGGTAAACTAAAATATGATTCAACATACAATCTTTGAAATGCTTCAAACGCACAGAGGGGGGCCTCTGTGTTTCAGTTCATTTACCTTGAGTTTCATTTCCATTAGATTCCAGTGACTCCAATATAATCTTCTGAAAAAATCTAAAAGACTAAAATGTGTATGTTATCACATATCTCTTATATAAATAAAGACAGAATAGATTATGGAGGGGGGGAAACAATGCCTTAAGCACTCCTTTGAACACTCCAAAGAGACATGCAAGGAGAATGACATGCTTTCCCATACATAATAACTAGTGTATGCATCACTGGAGGCAGACATAACACAACTACTTCAAGATGGCCATTTAACCTCAGCCACACGCGTGTTTGAAATGACAACACATTAGGATCCGAATGGCGACAAAAAGTTGTTGGCCCCTTCTATTAAAAAAAGGGACTACACCTTGGTTTAGAGCGTAGACTTTTGAGTGCAAGTCGTAACACGGCGATGAATCACCTTCCCTGCGGTTTGACTTCACTCTTTACACGGCGAGCACAAGGTGCGACCGCATGTGGTCGTCTATTGGAGATTTTCATTTGGTCCCAATTCATGCCAATTAAAAAGAATAATCGCAAATGAAATTAGTTTTGCCAATATTAAAGCCCTTTTCTGTGCGTTGTAAGCGATTGGGTAGTTTAAGGAAACATGACTCAAGGCACCGAAGGAGAAACACGACGGGATGTACACTCGGGTACGCTAACCCTGTGTGTGTATTTGAATCGATCTGGTCTATACTTACTGTCGAGTCTCGTCTCCTTTCCGTCCACGGTACATATTTTGGTGTAGGAGTCTTCGATGGTGGGGTCATAGTCGGACACGAAGTATGACTAAAGAAGGGGAAAGGTCCACGATGGGGGTAAAACCATACATTACTGCTTACAACATAGACATAGCGATCTGGTGATTTTTTAAATCAGTTGTGGCCTTCTATGAAAATGGGCGTTCACATGGTAAATGTTCAACACAAGTGCAAAGCATGGTATCCTATGTATTATCTTATACATGGAGCACACAGACCACCCACTGTGCCCAGGGGGGCATGGTTAAAAGGAACATTAAAGTTTCCCCAGAGGTCGCACTCACCTGAATAAACTGGATGGTCAAGGCACTTTTGCCCACACCGCCTCCACCGACGACCACCAACTTAAATCTCTCCTCTTCGTTAGACATACCGGCTATGGTTCCAGTAGTTTTGCTTTGTGTTACAGGCCCTTGTGAGCTCTAAGTTACTGGACGATGTGTCCAACTTCAACTAAACGCAGAGTTTCCAATACACATACAACAGGCATACGCCTATTTGTGTCCAAAGCAGAGTGGTTTGAATTCTGCCAAACATGGGCGTCTATTTTTTTTATAACAACAATACGGGCATGTAGGCTAATTGTTTTTCTTATCTTTGTAAAAGGGCAGCAGCCTCTCGGCCATACATTTTCCTGTCCAGGGCGTCAATGTAACAGAATAATCCTCTTTACCAGTTTCTGTCCATCCATTCACATCTGTCGCCAAAATAACGATGGACGTCTTCGTCGTTAGTGCTGCGACTGCAACGATCAATCTTTTGTCCAGAGAAGAAAAGGGCGCCTTCGCCACTCACTCGCCTTGAATAAACTCGTCCGGGTGCCAACTTCAAAAGTGTTATAAAGCAAAGCTTTAAAGCTTTATAGCTTTATAATAAAGCTATATGACCTTCTACTTTCAGATCTCTCTACTCTAACACTCTCGCGGTTGTTGGCATACGTGCGCGCCTTCTCTTTAGTCAACTTTCATCTCCCCCAAGATTTTCCTCGACCGATGTTCCTTCTTTCCTTCGCCTCAAGGCAACTTTTTTCCACAGTCGAAGGTTTGACCAAATCGCCTGCGTATGTGCGAGGGGGCGTGTCCAGCAGGCTACTCCATTTCCTCGGATCATTTCTCACGCATCCCCTTCTATGGAAAAAAAAAAAAGGGCCACGCGATTAGGCTTGTATTATAATTTTGGTTTAATATTTATACTTAATGTCGTTTTTAATGACTGACAGACAGTACGATATGATCGGACATGGGCGGTATCGCGGGCTTCACGCCGATTCATGTGGTACAATAACACTGATGTGTCAATCTCCTTATTTGGCCATGAAGAGTGGTCATTATTGGGCATTCGACAGCAGTAGGCGAGGACCATCCCCATGTCGCCCAACCGCGTGTAGGCCCAAGGATAACACGGCAGACGACTTTGTGTCAAAGTTTTTATTTGTCCTGATAATGTTGTTCCGTTGAATCGGTCGTAAATGATTATAGTCCTTCTCTTGGACCGGATGTGAGTCACCAAGCCCCGCCCAACAGTGACTGGTGGGTGACTGTGGCCTAAAAGTCAACATTGTTATCTCTCCCATTCAAGCAACAAGTTATGTTCTTATTCTATGTACTTATGCAGTACATTTAATTTACTTAGTCTGAAGAAGGATAATGATTCGGTTAAAGCACATCTATATGAAACTAGAATGGAAGCAAGTGTCATGAACACTACAAGACAAAGTGCAAGATTAAAATGTAGTCTTTAATAATGAACACTGTTTTCAAGTCATAGCGGCAAAATACAGCTCTCAAAATATCTGCATCTTATAAATAACAGGAAACACAAAACACCTGACAATTGTCAGTTAATAAATAGGAAAATAACAGTCAAGCTTGTCATGGCATTTGGATTCAAACCTCCATCAATGCACATATACAGTGCATCCTCAGGGCAACAATAAATAAGACGTGTTCCTTCCCTGCTCCTTGCAAGCGGCAAAATGTTCTAGGCAGGTGTACATTAAACATGCGGTATGGTTACCTCAACAGGATGCATACACTGTCATAATGTGCTGGTGCACATGCATACATTTGTGCATACACACAAACATACACAAGCACACACACACACCCACATACATGACCTCGGCTTTTGCTGCCCTTCTCATAAACGTGGGCAAAATTGTCTTGAGGATTATCTTTAAAAAATGTCTTGCTCCCATTCTCTACCACTAGAAGGCGCCCCTTCCTCCTCAGCACCTGTACGGCAGAGCAGCTTGTCCCATTTTAATCTGGGGCCCCAGCAGCACCCCTAGCAGCATTCTCTCCCCCCAGTCCAGCAGCTTATTGATAGTCAGGTTTAGTGGGGACAGTGGGCTCTGGTCTTCCGCAACCTTCTCCTCGGGGTCCAGAGTGGACAAGGTCTTCTTGGGCTCGGCCGACGGCTGCTGGTCCACTATGGTGGTTGCGGTGGTGGTGCTGTTGCGCTGCCTCCTAGCCGCCTCCCCCCTCCTCACCTCCTTTCTGCTGCCCGTCCTCTGACTGGGCTTCTCGGCCTGGCTGGGAGTACAGCCGCCTCCCCTCTTCCCCTTCCCCTGTCCTCTGCCCCCCAACGCGCTACCTGAGCCCTGGGGAAAGCCCTGGGCAGATGAACTCTGCTCCCTCTGGCTTCTGGCCTCCAGCGCAGCCGACTCAACAGCTCCCCCTGTGGGCCGGTCGCTGCACTGGGCTGCACTACCGGCGATGTGAGCCCCCTGGTGGTCGGGGATAGGGGAGGCGCCTACCTCCGTCTGCGGGGTTGCTGCCTGTTGCTTGTCGTGTGAAGGGGCGGGGGCGGGAGTGGACACAATGGCGGACAAGGAGAGGGTCAGGCTCTTGCGCTTCTCCAAAAGAGAGGTATGGGACTTGGGTACGGGTGTTGTGGGCTCACAGCAGGGGCTTGAGGGCTTGCGCAGCATCTGCACACTTTGGTTCAGATTGAGCGTGAGGTTGAGAGTCTGGAGCTTCCCGGAGAGCGATTGTGTTGCCTCCGAAGGACTCTTTTGTGCCTCACTCCAGCGGGAACACCTCTGTGTTTCTGCTGCTTCTTCTTCTGTGTGCATTTGCTGCTGAGCCCGTGTACCCACACACACGTCGCCAGCAGGTAGGTTGTTGCCCTGGTAGTCCGGGCCAGGGCTGGGGGAGGGTAGGGGTGAGGCAGGGAGGCCAGAGTGATTGGGGTCGGGAGAGTCGAGGGGCTGGATGACCAGGCTCCCGTCCGAGGACTTCTGACGGAGGCTGCCTTGAAAGTGCTGCAGCTGGCCCAGGAAATTAAAATTTGGGGAAATGGACGGCCTTCGCTCCTTCACAAACCTGTAGACAAGGAACAGAGGAATAGGACTAGTTTAGCTTGGCCAACATTGTACCATGGTGAATATATTACAGTAGTAATAGACACCTGAAGACAAAGACTGATATGGAAAATTATATACGGTACTATACACTAGTATAGTACTGTTTCCCATCATAATGCAATGAGACCAGTGGTGTACTGGCCAGCGCTGCATTAGTGGGCCGGTGGACCGTTAAAAAAAATGCTTCTAACCAGCCTTGTATGTGTCTGTACTGCCCCTCTCTGTGTTCCTGTCATTCGTGATGCACTGCGAGTGCTGCGTGTGTGTTCCGGGACCGGGCTCACTGGCCAATCACAACCAAGATAGATAATGCACATTGACATTCTATAATAAAGATTCTATGAACAAGTAGCATGCAGCAGTCAAATGGGCAAGGAAAGTAACAGACAAGAAAATGTGAAGGTGGGGCTGAAGGAAGCGGGCATTAAAGGCTTTGAAATGTAAAAGATAAATAAATAAATACAAATTCCAAAATGAAAAACTGACACACTGTTTGGGCACCAGCCTCCTCAAGTGGCCAGCAACGCTATTTTTGTGGCCAGTGAGTCCCGGAACACGTGGCGATGTCACTGGAAGACATGCACCCACTACACCTACCTATAAGCGTGGTCCAGGTCCATTCCCATGCTGTACATGATGTAAGCCACGGCCAGGGCAGGGGAGCGGGAGATGCCCGCAGCACAGTGCACCAACACTGCCCCTCCAGAAGACATGGCTCCATCTAGACACAGGACCACAGACAGGTATGAGTCTTCAGCATAGTATTCAGATGTGTGTGAGGCCCATCGCTATTGCTATTATTATTGTAGCATTATGGAGAAGGCCTAGCTGTTTTGTTGACAGGTAGGCCAATTGTGTAAGTACTACTCTATGTAGGCATAGGCTAGTCTATATATAAAAGGTAATTGTGTAGGTAGATTACTCTATAGAAAGGTAGTTGTGTAGGTGTTGGCTACTCTAGATAAGTAGTTGTGTAGTAGGCTACTCCTTATGTAGGTCAGGTATCTATAGATAGGTAGTTGGTGTAGGCTACTCTATAAAGGTAGTTGTGTGGTATAGGCTACTCTATATAAAAGGTAATTGTGTGGTATAGGCTACTCTATAGATATGTAGTTGTGGAGGTATAGGCGGTAGATAGGTAGATGTGTAGAGCGGGTAGTCTTGTATTGCATCATCGTCTGCGTACCGATGAAGCGCAGCGCCGCGGGGATCCAGGGCAGTAGGTCGTCCCGCAGAGAGTCGTCGATGGGGATGCGCAGGTAGCGGGAGGCGGGCAGGAAGGTGGGCTGCGGACTGCAGCGACTCACGCTCAGCACGTAGGAGATGCCCCGTGCACCGAGAGAGTCCTGCAAGGGTGGGAAAGTACGTCGATGCAATATCAGCATCGAGTCGTCTCAGTAACTTGCATTCATATCGATGCACAGAGCTATATGACTACACCTACAGCATTTTGACTGGGAAAATAAAAATAAACCGAGTGATTTACCTGCGTCACGTCACGCTCGGCTCCAAGGTAGAGATGCGGCAGAATAAGCGAGAGCGGTGGTCGCTCATTCTCTGCGTCTCTGCAGAACACCATGGCTGATCTGGCGCAGGGGAAAACAACTTAGTATCAATATTAATCTGGTTAAACATGACGGGGAAAGCAGTGCATTATTCCCCCTAACTCCACTAAGTTGAATGTAGTTTTGAATTGAATGAATGCTAAAATGTCAAATGCTGCAAAACATTAACGGACGGAAAAGGTGACAAAGTAGTCTATAATGAAGCCTGATATTACAGTCTTGCAAACCACACAAAAATTGCAAACGAAAGTGAAGAAAAGTATTTTGGATTGCTACTTACGATTAGATTTGTTTATCCAAAACGCAATCTGCAGACTTGAAGTCTAAAGCTTCCTTGAATTACCTTCTGAGCAGTTGGAGCTGAAACAATCACTTCCACAAATAAATTCGGACAAGAAATAACAAAATGAAGAAATCGCACTAATTCGACGACGACGCACACTCCCTTCCTCTCGTCCTGCAAATGTTCGTTTGTTGTTGTCCGCCTGTGTACCTGCGAGGGTCGAAAAGGATGAGGTAATGCTGTTGGTTACACGCTAAGAATAGTGCTTTAGTGTGTGATGTCATTTTAGGCCAATCACAGGCCACCGCGAATGCTGACACGCGCACGCGCGCCCCCGCCTGGTTTGTCCTCATCATCAATTCATCACAGAAGACCTCCGCGTTTTGTGATTGTGATGAATCGGACCTTTTGATTGAGAACAATTTACCCCCATTGTTGTGGGGCGTTCAAAACAGTGCGGCTGCATTCAAAGCACGAATATCACCAGCACACGGGCTCTGGTGGAGCCAAGCTAAATATCTATTGCAATTGCTGTATTTATCGTGCACATCGTGGTTTGTGCTTCTCCTTACTGCATGCCTACTACGATATTATGCGTACTGCATGATTCAAAAAATAAACAAATAAATAAAAAGTAGACCTACCCATTCTGCATGAATAAATACACTTTCATTACCGCTATAATCGAGGCAATCCTGTCATCATCCGTCTGCAGTCAGTCCGGCCTATTTTTAACTGAGCTGCGTCATAACACATATTTACATCTCATATGCGTTTAGTCAACGCGCCACGGTCATAAAAACACGTCGTTCAAAATAAAACGACATGACATTATAGAGACCCCCCATCTGCAGCCTATATGCAGACGGCCTTGTTTGTCCCAGATGTGGACCGAGGACGCTGCCTCCGATAGGGAGTATTCAACACTTTTTTTCTCCTCACGACAAACAGGCCTACATGCATATGTATGTCTATACTACCATACACACTGCGGTATGAGGCAACATGGTTAATTATTTATCAATTATTAACATTCGCTTGTGTGAATGCTTCCAGATTGGCCTGTGTAGGACTGTCGGGCTTTAGGCTACTTTCTTCAAACGCTGTTATGGTGTCATATACAGTATCTAGTGTTCACGTCTCGTTACAGTACTCTGTTACAGTATCATGTGTCAGTAGCTGGCAAGTGAAATTATTGAATGGCTTTGCCTTTAGCACTTGGTCAATGAATGACTTTAAGAGTTGAATAACTGAATAACTTGAATAACTTCACGACTTAAGTTAATGAATGAATTAATCATATATGCCTCCCCCCATACATTTCTCTGGTCCAGCTTTGCAGTTTGCTGCATTTCATCTGTTTGCAGATGTTTCATCTATGCTGATCGTGGGGATTTAAAGCAGTAGACCTGTATTGGCACCAAATGTAGATCAGAAGCAGACACACCTGGGCAGCAGGTATATATATATATATATATATATATAAACACACAACGCACTTGAGTTGAGTATATGGCATAGTTTTACTTTCACATTTTTCAGTACAGAGTAAATCTTAAATCTAACACAGGTATTTGACAGGATTTTAACACCGAAACACGGGGCTGCATTAGCTAGCGGATACTGCATAGACGCACACGCACGCACGCAAACACTCACAAATGACTATATATTTCCACTACAATGTTCAACTTCCTGTAAGTGGTGTGTTTAGCGACGCAGGACACTATACCTGCTAAACTAATAGTTTGTGTCATAAATGTCAATGGGGTTTTTTCTCTCTCAACTTTGTCACACACACGCACACATTGGGGGGCAATTTGTGATTGTGTTCGTATCCAGACACTTGCATTGTGTATATGTTTTTATGCAAGAGGCGGAGGGAGGGGTGTGTTTAATTCAAGATTCAAGATCAAGTGCCATTGGATACAGCATATGAAAAATTGTCTGAGTAAAAAAACAAAACGTAATTACTAAGCAAATCACAACCAAATCTCCCAAGGTCTTCATTTATGTGTGTGTGCGTGTGTGTTAAGAGACCGTGGTGGTGGGGGGGGGCTGCTGAGAGAGAGTGAGTGAGCAGTAGTGAAGTCAACTCCTCTACTAAATTAAAATGGGTTCATCTACCGACTCATCCGGGCCTAGTCCTGCTGCACTGCACTCTCCGTCCTAAAACGTAAGCCGCAGCCTCGACTCTTAACGCAGACCTGCAACCAAGAAAAAGAAAGAAAATAAATGTGTCTGAACAAAATGTCACACACTTGGGATGGTTAAAAAGAACAGGAAAGACAGCTTAGCGCGAAACAATCTCTCTCGTTTTAACACTGAAAACCCTGCTGAGCGTTGTCTGCTATGACCGCACATGCCGGCTTGCTCACACACACACACACACACACACACACACACACACACACACACACACACACACACACACACACACACACACACACACACACACACACACACACACACACACACACACACACACACACACACACACACACACACACACACACACGCATGTCCCCCTATGCTCTCTTGGTCCGCCCGTCACTGCTTCGGATTGGGGGGGGGGGGGGCTTCAACGCTCAGTCACTACTCTCCTTATCCCCCCCCACCCCCCCCGCCACAAGCCTGAAAGGAATGTTCTAGAAATGCAATGACAAAACGCTTAAACGGTGGATACACGCATCACGAGAACACGTCGATAAGTCATATAGGAAAATCAACAAAGCACACAGACGAGAAAAAAACAAGTTGATCATAACTACAAAAAACGACAACAAAAGGCTACTTAATTACATGATTTTATATTCATAATTCATAAACAGCATGAGCGGAATCATGATTTTTTTTCTTCTATATAAAGTAATCTATATATGCCCGTGTGGAGGGTGAGGGTGGGGTAGGTTGTTCCAGGGCAGGGTGGAGTTAAAGTGTATGCCAAGGATTAGAAGGTGGGGTGGTTGAGGGGGTCTCCGGAAGCCACCTAGAAAGTGCACTGGCCATTTTCACTGGAATCGAGTAGGCGGAGGTCGGAGAGATGGTGAATAACATTGGGCGGGGTTGGGGGGCATTGACAGAGGAGGAATAACTCAGCTGCTGGAAATGTTAGTGATGATGACCGGGGCGAAGGTTGGGTGGGCGGGCAGGGAGGGATACGAGCGCAGAGCTTAGTTCAGACCCCTGAGGTCAAGACTTATATTAAGAGTGATTCTTATTTTGGACCAACCCCCCCCCCTCCCCATCATGAGCCAGCATGAACAACAAAACAAAAACAAAACATTAAGCCCAGAGACATGTGTGTGTGTCTGCCAAATTTGAATTCCACACCGCTTTACCACCGGTGTGCCCTTCACCACCTATGTGCTTTTAACCACAGATGTGTGTTTAAGCCACGGATGTCAAAAATATGGCTGGGCACACATCCATTATTTGCTTGTAATGTCCACACAGTACCAGCTGTCAGCACCACTACCGGGAGGGGCGGGGCTTGGAGAGTGACAGGTGGGACGGAGCTTAACGGAGGGGGGGGGGGGGAGATGTCAGAAACTACTCTGGGAACTTACGAAAGCGCACACACACACACTTGCACAAACAGGGACACACACAGGGACACACACACACACAATCAGGGCCACACACGCAAACATACACAGGTAAACACCGATTTGAAAAATAGACCAACAACAAAACAAAAAGACAAACTGTAGCGCCGAAGATTATCAAACAAGAATAATAAGCAGAACTGGAATCATACTTTGTGACAATAGCAATGACAATAATACGGCCGACCGCGGCAGGCGGCGGCAGCTGCTGTCTCTTTTTTGTAAATATTTTTTTTGTAATTTGTTATTCTTCCCTTATTGGTCGCGGTTACACCTTTTTACTTCCTTGTTTACTCGGAAACTCTATGATGGAGGCTAGGGGGGAGGGGGGGTGGGGTGTGGGATTGGGTGCGGGAGTCGTGAGTCGGGGAGGGGAGGGGGGGAGAGGGGGAGGGGGGCAGGGCTAGGAGGGTCTTCATCTTCCTCCCCCCCCTCCCTTGGTGTGTGCTCTCAGAACTGTTCGGCCAGCAGGTCACACAGACGCTTGGAGACGGTGTCCTTACTGCTGCGCAGCGTCAGCCGGTACATCTGATGGGAGGGAGAGACAGAGAGAGACAGAAAGAGATAGAGAGACAGCGAGCGAGAGACAGAGAAACAGATAGACAGAGAGAGAAAACACGAGTTAGAAAGAGAACAGATGAGATCACATGGTTTATCATTCTGTATTCTGGCCTTTTTCCGTTCTTTTGGAAGCTATATGAGCCGGTCTGTGGTGGTGGGACGGGGGGCGTCACTAAATAGGAGTTAGGGCTGGGCAATAGGGTGGTTCTAACAGCTGCATTACGGTAAAGTGATGTCATTTTCTGAACTGACCAGACTGTTGTAGCCGTTGCACTAAAGTTCTGAATAAAAAGAGAAAATACTTTTTATTTAATTTATGTAAATAATAGGCTTTACCATGTGGTTATTTTATATACCATTATATACTACATATTTACTGAATTACCAGAAAACATGCGATATCATGGTATATAAATATTGACAAACATCGTTAGGAATTTGGTCATAAATTGCCCAGCCTTAATGGGGAGTGGCTGTGTTTTTCGCCGGCTTGCGGTGGCCAATGGGATGCAAGCGGCACAGCGGGGGGCGGGGCAGGACGCAACAGTGTGACCACTAAAGCACACTGGGCAGGGACACGCAGCTGTGGACATGTGATGTGGGGACACACTAAAAGAAAGAAAGAAAGAAAGAAAGAAAGAAAGAAAGAAAGAAAGAAAGAAAGAAAGAAAGAAAGAAAGAAAGAAAGAAAGAGAGAGAGAGAGAGAGAGAGAGAGAGAGAGCAAGAAAGAAAGAAAGAAAGAAAGAAAGAAAGAAAGAAAGAAAGAGAGAGAGAGAGAGAGAGAGCAAGAAAGAAAGAAAGAAAGAAAGAAAGAAAGAAAGAAAGAAAGAAAGAAAGAAAGAAAGAAAGAGAGAGAGAGAGAGAGAGAGAGTGTGTGTGTGTGTGGAGGAGGAGGTGAGGCAGGAAACAATGTCAAAACAGACACAAACAGAGTGAAATGGAAGATAATAATCCTAATAATCCTAATAATAAGACCGGGGGGACATGTAGTTTAATTTCTTCATTTCCTCAATAAAAGGACCATTGATCAATAAATACTGTGTGTGTGGAACAGTGAGGGTGCCGAATCGGGGGAATCACAGGATAAATGGAAAGAAAATAAATAACTAATACCAAAAATATATCCTTTGCATGTATACGTTCGACATGAGACTGGTGGCGGTGTCTATGTTTAGTGTTTGAGCTTGTCATGAGCCTTGGCATGAGCTCTGTTGCACCGAGTGTGGTGAGACACCAGAGTGCACTCCCCTTCCCAGGAGAATCATCATTGCCATGGGCAGTAGCATGGTCAGGACTAGCTAGGCATTTAACTTCACCTCCGCATGATGTCATGCCAACTTTGCATAAGCTAGCTTGGCGCAATGCCGGCATTTAAAAAGAGCCCATATTTCACTAGCAGGCAGCATGCTGGATTAGCCATTAGAAGCTTCAACAAGCCATGTCAAAAGCTACCATCTTGTGACATCACAAGTGGGAGTGTCCACCCAGATGTATGATGATTAGATCAGTCCACCAGCCCACCCAGTGGACTGTACCAACTGGTAGACTTATCTATCCATCATTCATCTGGGTGGACACTCCCAGTTGTGATGTCACTAGAGGATAGATTTTGACATGGCTTGTATTTTAATGCCAATTCTGACCGATAATCGACCTTCGTTGTTCTACGGGCTGCCCCGAATGCATGCATTAAAATTTCTAGCTTCCAATAACCGTTACGTTTCCTCAGGTATATTTGAATAGTTAAACACCTAGACCTGTTGCCCCAGCATGATTACATACATTATTGTATTATTAAACCCAACAGATTATGAAGGTTTTTCATCAACTAGTAATAATTGTATTTACTTTTTATTAACCAACTAACGAATGATATCAGTTAGGAAAGCACTTGGCTACGATTAGCATATAGCACGCTAACAGGCTATTGTTAGTTTAATGTGCACCCAGTGACAACAAATGTTGACAGCTCTGTCGGTCTTTGCCATCCCTCAAATCTTGCTTATTTTTTTGCGTATTCTGCATGTCTTGAGGTGAAAACCATTAAACTGTTCTCTACCACACACTAACAAACCTATTCAACTTTTGACACACACACACGTATACACATATATATATATATGCATACACACACACAGACATATACTATATATACATATACACGTCCAACAATAACCTTGGTGAGTTCAAATGAGGATCTCTGGGGTGGGTGATGGAATGTGGAAACGAGTCTAAAAAACCAAACTGAAGTACAGTACATCGTGATCCTCCTCTTTGGAGTTTTGTAAAAAAAATGTCAGAGATTGCATAAGAAAAGGGGTGGGGGTGAGAGAGAGAGAGAGAGAGAGAGAGAGAGAGAGAGAGAGAGAGAGAGAGAGAGAGTTACCTGGACGCCAGGCTTGAGTTGCAGCAGCGCACACACACACACACACACGCACGCACACACACACGCACACGCACACACACACACACACACACACACACACACGCACACACACACACACACAAAAAGAACCACACGGACAGCTGTGAGTGATGTGGTGTGGGCAGCAACACACACATTGCACAAGGGCACACATCGACTGGCTGTGCTGTGTGTACATCAGGGTAATGTTAGTGTGTGTGTGCGTGTGTGTGTGTGTGTGTGTCGGTGTCCATACCTGGGCCTGTGCGTTTGGCTCCAGGCGGAGCAGGCAGCCCACCTGCTGGGACTTGGTCTGGATGACCCCAGCGCACACATAGTTCTCTGGGTTGGGGTTCACGTTCTCCAGGAGCGCCGTGCCAAGACCCAGCAGCTACACACACACACAACACACACACACACACAACACACACACACACACACACACAGTAAACCAGAGAACATTGGTGCACACAGGACAAGTGCACTCACAGTGTTGCTCTCGTGTGTGTGTGTGTGTGTGTATGCGTGTGTGTGTGTGTGTACCTTAGCCTTGAGTACTTCTGTATCCATGCCGTGGTTGGCCTTGAAGATCTTCTGCGCTTCTTGCTGCGGCCTGAGAAAGAACAAAGCAATGTGTTATTTGTATTATTAGCTAATCGCAACAGAAAAACAATGCAGATAAAACAAAGAGACTAACAATGGTCCGCAACTAGAAGTAAAAGTGTATTTGTGGACTCATTTTTAATGGACTGGTGAGTTTCAGGTCACGGCAGCATTTGAGGGTGAAATTTCCAGCCAAATTGAACTCATTTCAATGACGCCATCGTGTCATTTGTTGTATGGCTTCTTGTGTTGTCGCCAAAGTGGACTTCAGTTTCCAAATGCTCACTGTGCCATTCTGTCCGACAAATCAACTACACCAACGTCAGAAGGATCCCACACACAAACTGATGTGGAAAATATCTTGTAATAATGCAAATGATATATACTTATTTACTTTTATTATAAATTCTCATGGCACCTAGAGAACTCGCCCTTCCTCTCCCCAACTGAAAAGTAGTTTAGTGATCTCTACAGCCAGGTGCTCTGCAGTGATGTCACATGACCCCCACATTAATTAACTTTTGTTGTTGTTTTGAGTAACCCCTGCAATGCTTCAAAGTACCCCTAGGGGCACACGTACCCCCGTTTGAGAAATGCTGTTCTACATGACAGTTATAGGGGTAGTCTCCGCATGAGCATTTGTTTTGTGACACCTCGGTGATTCCCCTATAACAACCAAGGTACAACCAATGCAAATACCTTGCTGTCAAGAGTGTCTTATGAGACAATAGTTTTCATAAGTATAATCACAAAAATATCTGGCTTACTGGCTCAGCTGTTTCCAGCGCTGGAAGAAGTCGTGCGACGCCATCTCAGTGGGCTGGAAGAACTTGTTGATGGTGACGGGCAGCTTGAGGGTGAGATTCTGCAAAGCCCCCCCATATCTGCACACATGTGGGAACACACATTGGATGTCAAACCCCTTACCGGCATCTACTCTCATGATGTCCAGTCCCAAGACTTCAGAAATAACATTATTACATATTAAATACATAATACAATTTCCAAGACACTGAGCAGCCATACAGAGATCCCTCTAATTATACGTAGTTTGATGTGTTGATGAATGCATGGTTTTTCCTCCACGTTATTGTGGGTATTTGAAGAGCCGTGTTACCTGAACTTGATGTTGAGCAGTGGGGCCTCTGAGAAGTCTGTTATGCACTCGATGTTCAGCACCTGCTGCACCTGCGCTCCTCCCTCCACCAGGGGCTCCACTGGTTTGGTCTGAACGTTGAGCTGTGAGACACCCGCCAGTCAAGGAGCACCACAGTAGAAAAACAGACGAGACCAAACACCACAAAGAGACGGGAATCTGGAATGCCTTGATGCCAAACAAGGCAAGTTATTTTGCTCAGTGATGAGCACGTTATGTAATTACAAATTGGCCCCCCCATTGCGACCATTTGATTTAAAATAATTTAGAGAAGTGCAGTGTCTGCAACTAGCAGAGAGTGTCTGCAGCTAGCAGAGAGTGTCTGCAGCTAGCAGGGTGTGTGAAGGACCTTATTGTTCCCTATTGTCCTTCTCGGCCACTCCGGTCTTCAGGGGCTGGCCTATCAATTCCAAAAGTGAATAAAGAATCTGCAGGAAAAAGGGCGTTCTCTTATCGAGCACCCTATCTGTGGAACAGTCTGCCTCCTGTAATCAGGGAGGCTGACTCTGCTGATATATTTAAGGCTAAAAACCCATCTATTTACCCTCGCCTTTGGCCGCTAGGAGTGCCCCTCAGCTGTAATTACAGCTAAATCAACACTGTTAGCACTAGCCTACCCTAGCTGCCGATGGGTACTAGGGTTGAGGTTACTTGTATGTTCCCTGTTTACTATGCTCCATCTAACCATCATGTTGTCTCCATCATCTAGGGTGCTGCTGTGATCATGACTGGATACCTGGCCACCCCACCTGACGGCTACCAGCTTGCTCTCCAGCCAGCACCCCATCACAATATTACTATTTCATTTACTATTTGTACTTTGTCGTTTATAATTTGTTCTGCTTTGTTATCCCTGCCCGTATGACACCCATTGCATTCTGAACCATCCCTGGAAAGAGGGATCCCCCACTCTGAGTTCCTCCTCAAGATTTCTTACTTGTTAATTAAGGGAGTCGTTTCTTGCCCTTAGGCTAGGGGTCATAAATCACTTTTGGCCCATAACAATCTGGCCTGTAAAGCCCGTTGAGACTGTCTTGTGATTGAGGGCTATACAAATAAAATTTAATTGAATTGAAATTGAATTGCAGTATCTGCAGCTAGCAGGGTGTGTCTGCAGCTAGCAGGGTGTGTCTGCAGCTAGCAGGGCGTGTCTGCAGCTAACAGGGTGTGTCTGCAGCTAGCAAGGTTTGTCTGCAGCTAGCAAGGTTTGTCTGCAGTAGAGACAGCTAGCCCAGTGTGTCTGCAGCTAGCTCAGTGTGTCTGCAGCTAGCAGGGTGTGTCTGCAGCTAGAATGGAGTGTCTGCAGTAGGGACAGCTAGCCCAGTGTGTCTGCAGCTAGAATGGGGTGTCGGCAGTAGGAACAGCTAGCACAGTGTCTGCAGCTAGCACGGAGTGTCTGCAGTAGGGACACCTAGCATGGAGTGTCTGCAGCTGGGAGAGAGTGTCTGCAGCTAGAAGGGTGTGTCTGCAGTAGGGACAGCTAGTAGTGAAGGATATGAGACTGTAGCTCCCCCGGGCAGCTGACAGTGGTGCTGAAGCTGGCAAACTGCACAGAGGTCTTGTTACCGTAGAACAAGTACATCCTCCCTGGAGGACACACACACACATTGTTATGTTAGAACATCAACGTTGCATAAAAAGGTGCCACAGAGGGATTTCATTCCAGAGAATCCTCGAGTGGTGAATGAGTAGAAATTGCCATGACCTTCTCCCAGACACCAGGGAGAGGGGGATGGAAATTCACGTTGTGTTTGAGGATGCAAAGAGATCGGTCTACGAAGGGAGCTCACCCAGGTTTTGGCGGTACTCCGACTTGATCCCGATCTGCAGCAGCTGGTTTTCAAACAGCACTCCGTTGTTCTTGCACACAAACCTGAAGCAGCGAGGAGACCCAACACAATAAGGAGGGGGACACTGAAGCGGGGGGGGGGGGGGGGAAAGTTGGCATTTCATATTTCAAATGAGGAGGATGCACAGAATCGACAAAGACCTGATGTAAAACCGACCTCTCGTTGCTGTATGCAAATGATGTTAACCGGCATTAGGGAAGGCTTAGGCAGCAGTTAAAGATACCACAGAAACACCCGACATGGCACAGAACGGTGTGGATAGGAGGGGCGAAATGAAGAGGTCGGGGCGTAGAGTTAGTGGCCCTTACTTGTTCAGAAGCTCGTCCGCCTCGGGCAGAGGGGGAGCGGGGTCCTCAGAAGCCGTAGAAGGGGGAGCAGAGCTGAGTGTTTTGGGGGCGAGAGACAGAGCAGTGCAAGAGGGTAGGTAAGAGAGAGAGAGAGACAGAGACAAACGGAGGGAGACGGAGAGAGGCGGAGGGAGAATAGAGAATGGTGAAAATGGTGGAGGTAAGATGGTGGAGGGGGGGCAAGCCATGGAAACCAGACCAGGATGAGAACAGCAAGATGGAGTTTTTCAGAGGGGATTTTTTAGAGACAGTTAGAAAGGGGGGGAGGGGGGGGGGGACAAATGCAGAACTGGTTAGTGAAAGCATCAAGGATCAAGTTTGTATAGAAATGAGAGCTTTCAATGCAAATGAATACAAATGAGACTCAAGAGACCAAGAAAACTAAAACAACACCAGCAACTGTGTTGAAACTACGTCCGGTAATATGTTGTTGTTGCCTGGGTGCCTAAGTGACATTTGTGCTACTGGCCCCTTACTCAGAGTCACCAGGAGCCTCGACCAATAGGGTGTCAGAGGTCTCAGTGGGCTGTTCCAGATCTCTGCCAATGTCCAATCACGAAGAAAGGACAAGGGACAGATGCACAAGCAGACACACACAAAGATATATACATTTGTCACACACACACACACACACACACACACACACACACACACACACACACACACACACACACACACACACACACACACACACACACACACACACACACACACACACACACACACACACACACACACACACACACGAGAGAGCCAGGGAAGTGGAGAAAAGGAAGGAGAAAAAAAAAAGACATTTAAAAGTCACAGATATTTGAAAAACAAGGAGAACAAGATTAGACACACAGAGAAACACGCAGAAGAAAACCCAGACGAGACACAGAAGACCTGGCACATCACTC
This sequence comes from Coryphaenoides rupestris, assembly GCA_002895965.2. NCBI lineage: Eukaryota > Metazoa > Chordata > Actinopteri > Gadiformes > Macrouridae > Coryphaenoides > Coryphaenoides rupestris. The sequence goes on from PIJE02000094.1 coordinate 493,609, forward strand.
TCACAAGCAGCGACACCACCATGCTCGATTGGAAGATACTCATGTCACATGTTAACATCAGGTTAATAAACACTACAACGAACGCATGGCAGTCTATTATAAAGCTGTCTTAATGGGTCCCCACACAGGTGCATTGTGGGAAACTCAGCAATCCATAACTACACACTAGAAGGCAATCATTGTACATCGCTGAAAAAAATGTTGGTAATATAGGAGTTTAAAAAATGTGTGGCTTTGCCTTCTGTGTACTGGGGCTGGACAATGTGATTTGTTTCATACAGACACCAACAAACAACAGATTATCATTAAAATTGTCATGCAAAAATGATCATTCCCACTAATGGGGAATCATATCGCAATATCTGTCAAAATAATCGCAATACGATTACTTTTACTATGTCGTTCAGCCCTACGGTGTACATCATATTACGTTCAGATTGTATCTTAGTCGTATATATTCCTGAAACATCAACAACCATTCCATGGAATAATTATAATAATATTTCAGCATAGCTGTGTCGTGAACAGCTGAGCTGCAGGGAAACTCACCTGAGGAAGCCGTCGTCGTTCACCCCCACAGAAGGGGCGCCGCTGCCCGACTCGGAGAAGACGTCGACCAATAGGCTGCCGGCACTCGGGGGCACGGCACTCACCGGGGCGACTGAGCGGAGACCCAATAGGTCAGCTGATGGGGAAGGGGTGGACTGGAACATGAGGAGAAGAGGGAAGGAACACCGGTGGGGGCACATGTGAGAGAATATCTCAGGAAATTAACAGCAGAGGGGGTGGGGGGGTAACCTGAAAGGGGACCCATTATAGCACCAGGCTCACACCTGGTGCTATAATAAGGCCCCTTTAATCAACGACATGCTTATACTCCCCCCCCCAAAGAATCGCCACCTTATCGTGGTGGGGGGGTTTGGGCGCCCCCGTGACCCTGGGAGCTGGGAGCCGGGGCATTAGCCCCTGGTAGGGTATCCCAAGGCAAAGTGGTCTCAGGGGAGGGGCCAGACTAAGAGCGATTCAAAGACCCCATGAAAAGACTCCGGAAAGAACAGTCACCTCGCCCGGACATGGGAAACCGGGGCACCCTTCTGGAGCCAGACCTGGGAGGGGAGCTCGTCGGCGAGCGTCTGGTGACCGGGCCTGGATCCACGGGGCCCGGCCGGGCCAAGCCCGAAAAGACAACGTGGAGTCACCTCCCTGTAGGCTCACCACCTGCAGGGAGAGTCATTGGGGTCGGGTGCATTGTATACCGGGCGGTAGGCAAAAGCGGGGTCCTGGGCGTGCGGATCCCCGTCATCGCCGACTGGTTCTAGGGACGTGGAACGTCACCTCACTGGCAGGGAAGGAGCCGGAGCTGGTGCGGGAGGTGGAGCGGTACCAACTAGATATGGTTGGGCTCACCTCCAAGCACAGCACCGGGTCTGGAACCAAACTCCTGGAGAGGGGCTGGACCCTACTCCCTACTTCTCCGGAGTGGGGATACTCACAAGTCCCCGGCTGAGCGCCGCTGTGTTGGAGTTCTCTCCAGTGAACGAGAGGGTCGCCTCCATGCGACAGCAAGTCGCTGGGGGGAAGGCTCTGACTGTTGTGTGTGCCTACGCTAGAGCTGTGAATCTTCACTGGCCTCACGATTCGATTACGATTCAGCTGTCCACGATTCGATTCGATTCGATTCTACGATGCATCTTGATGCATCTCGATGCAGCTCAATAACCACAACCTCTTTTTCAGAGCGCTTCTCACGTGTTTCTTCTAGCGCTTTTTTTACTGTGTTACTGCAAAGAGCCACATCATACACACATGAACATCTCCCCATCTCTTCCTCTCACACACACCACTGCCAGGGCAATAACATTTTCATAGTCTTATCTAGTTAATTCGGGGGTATCTAGTTAACCACCCCCCTCCATCAGAACCGCGAATTAACGGACCCGCCCCCCCCCCCAGAGACGCTGACTCGGAGCCCGTTGCGCGCCTCACGGTAGTGTCATTGCGCATCCTTGGCGCAACATCTGTGATAACGCGTTAACTTTGACAGCCATAAAAAAAACCACAAAATTCAATATGAACGTAAGAGACATGAAACCAGACAAAGAGCCGCATGCGGCTCGGGAGCCGCGGGTTGGCCAGGCCTGCACTAGCGTATCCCGTCTATTTTGATTATAAATTAATTTGAAACAATGGAGAGACATCGCGTCCTGGCATTGGCAGCAGCTCTCCACATGAGCGGTGCCTTCGAAAAGTGTTTTTGTGTGTAGTACAACTGGGTTGTCCATGACAGCCTGTATAAGGTTCTCCTCCGCCTTTGTTGACAATGTTGATATGTCCCGCCCCCTCCTCAATTTTGATTGGCTGACAAGAGACGTGACATTGATGAGCGCGACGCTCCTCAGAGCACTGGGAGCAGAGCGACCAAAAGCGCTGAACTTCATAGGGTTTGCATTGAAAATAGCCGCTGCCAGCGCTTTTTTTTTTTTTACATCAACGTTAGTAGGCTATAATCGATTATGTTCCGTGACTGCATCGATGCAGAATCGTACATGTCCGCATCGCGATGCATCTTAGAATCGAGAAATTTCCACACCCCTAGCCTACGCACCAAACAGCAGCTCAGAGTATCTGGCCTTCTTGGAGTCCTTGGGTGACATCCTGGAAAGGGTTCCATCCGGGGACTTCAACGCACACGTGGGCAATGATGGAGAAACCTGGAGAGGAGTGATTGGGATGAACGGCCTGCCCGATCTGAACCAGAGTGGTGTTTTGTTATTGGACTTCTGTGCTAGTCATGGACTGGCCATAACAAACACCAAGTTCGAACATATGGTGGTCCACAAGTGTACCTGGTACCGGACCACCTTAGGCCAAAGGTCGCTGATCGACTTTGTAATCGTATCAGCAGATCTACAGCCACATGTTTTGGACACTCGGGTGAAGAGAGGAGCAGAGCTGTCAACTGATCACCACCTGGTGGTGAGTTCGATCAGATGGCGCGGGAGGCTGCCAGACAGACCTGGTAAACCCAAACGTGTAGTGAGGGTGAACTGGGAACGTCTGGTGGAAGCCCCTGTCCGTAGGGTCTTTAACTCCCACCTCCGGAAGAACTTCTCGTGGAGGTTGGGGACATGGAACCTGAGTGGGCCATGTTCAGAGCCTCCATTGTAGAGGCTGCAGCTCGGAGCTGTGGTCAAAAGGCTATCGGTGCCTGTTGTGGCGGCAACCCAAGAACCTGTTGGTGGACACCAGCGGTGAAGGAAGCCGTCAGGCTGAAGAAGGAGGCCTTTCGGGCCTGGTTGGCCCAGGGGTCTCCTGAAACAGCAGACAGGTACCGGGAGGCCAAAAGGACCGCAGTTTCAGCGGTTGCTGAAGCAAAAACCCGGGTATGGGAGGAGTTTGGGGAGGCCATGGAGCAGGACTTTCGGTTGGCCTCAAGGAGGTTCTGGCAAACTGTCCGGCGGCTCAGGAAGGGAAAGCAGGGCTTGGCTCAGGCTGTGCTCAGTCGGGGAGGAGAACTGCTGACCCAGACTGAGGATATTGTCGGGCGGTGGAAAGAACACGTTGAGGAGCTCCTGAACCCGACCAGTACGTCCTCTGTGGAAGAGGCAGAGTCTGAAGAATCGGGGGAAGTCTCACCCATATCCTTGGTAGAGGTCGCTGAAGTAGTCAAAAAGCTCTTCAGTGGCAAGGCGCCAGGTGTGGATGAGATTCGCCCTGAGATGCTGAAGGCTCTGGACATTGTCGGGCTGTCGTGGTTGACACGCCTAGTCAATGTAGCATGGAGGTCGGGGACAGTACCTGTGGAATGGCAGACCGGGGTGGTGGTCCCCATTTTCAAAAAAGGGGACCGGAGGGTGTGCTCCAACTATCGGGGTATCACACTGCTCAGCCTCCCCGGGAAAGTTTATTCCAGGGTGCTGGAAAGGAGGCTCCGGCCGATTGTCGAACCTCAGCTCCAGGAGGAACAATGCGGATTCCGTCCTGGCCGTGGAGCAGTGGACCAGCTCTTTACCCTCGCAGGGTTGTTGGGGGGCGCATGGGAGTTTGCCCATCCAGTCTACATGTGCTTTGCGGACTTGGAGAAGGCCTATGACCGTGTCCCCCGGGGAATCATGTGGGGGGTACTACGGGAGTATGGGGTACCGGGGCCGTTGGTACATGCCATTCGGTCCCTGTACGAACAAAGTGCGAGCTGCGTCCGTATTCTCGGCACAAAGTCAAGCATGTTCTCAGTGGGTGTTGGACTCCGCCAAGGTTGTCCCTTGTCACCGGTTCTGTTCGTGATCTTCATGGACAGAATCTCAAGGCGCAGCTGAGGTGAGGAGTGTCCAGTTTGGGGACCTCAGAATTGCATCTCTGCTCTTTGCAGATGATGTGGTTCTGTTGGCTACATCAGACCGTGACCTCCAGCATGCACTGGGGCTGTTTGCAGCCGAGTGTGAAGTGAGATGAGAGTCAGTACCTCCAAGTCTGAGGCCATGGTTCTTTGCCGGAAAACGGTGGAGTGTTCCCTCCGGGTTGGGAGTGAGTTGCTGCCTCAAGCAAAGGAGTTCAAGTATCTCAGGGTCTTGTTCACGAGTGAGGGCAAAATGGAGCGGGAGATGGACAGACGGATTGGTGCAGCGTCTGCAGTGATGCGGGCGCTGTACCGGTCCGTTGTGGTGAAGAGGGAGCTGAGCCGGAAGGCGAAGCTTTCGATTTACTGGTCCATCTACGTTCCAACCCTCACCTATGGTCACGAGCTTTGGGTAGTGACCGAAAGAATGAGATCGCGGATACAAGCAGCCGAAATGAGTTTCCTCCGCAGGGTGGCTGGGCTCAGCCTTAGAGATAGGGTGAGGAGCTCAGACATCTGGAGGGAGCTCGGAGTAGAGCCACTGCTCCTCCGCATCGAAAGGAGTCAGCTGAGGTGGTTCGGGCATCTGATTAGGATGCCCCCCGGGCGCCTCCCTTTGGAGGTTTTCCGGGCACGTCCAACTGGGAGGAGACCCCGGGGCAGACCCAGAACTCGCTGGATGGATTACATATCTCGTCTGGCCTGGGAACGCCTCGGGACCCCCCAGGAGGAACTAGAGAGTGTGGCTGGGGAGAAGGAAGCCTGGGGGGCCCTGCTTAGCCGGCTGCCACCGCGACCCGACCCCGGATAAGCGGACGAAAATGGATGGATGGATGGATGGATGCTTATACTCACAGCGTTGGAGGCGGACATGGCAGAGGAGTCAGGAGCCCGGTCGGCTCCTCCGTTCAACTCCCCTCCCTCCCGCTTGCCCTCCTCCAGCTCAGACACAGCCACGGCTCCCGGGCCCTTCTTCCTCTTCAGTTTGGCCAGGATGGAGGACTCCCTCTCGGGGAAGGGCGGCATCTCCTCCAGAACCGTGGCCTGGGGAGGAACATGGTGGAACAACAAGAGGACCATAGGTTAGCGCCACCAAGCCCCAGGACACATTCTGTCCCCTACCACTCAGTGTAAGGCAGTGGTTCTCAAACCCAAAAATGTTGTTATTATGTACCCCCTATACATTTCTTCAGCCAAATACCCCTCCCCACCAAACCCCTTCTGCTCTATTTGGAGCAACCCCTTGAGTTAAAGTGGCCCTCCGATCAGCAGAGTAAAAGAAACGAATGACGAATTGTTTTTATACGATTTTCATACGATTGCCATCGGAAATGGCAATACATTTTACACCGGCTAAATGTTATTGAGACCCGGTTCCAAATTTCTTAGCTTAGCTTATTGAAACTGCTATCAAGACATGGAAAACTATCAGGCTTTTTATTGCGAACATACAAAGCGACAGTTATGTTATAATAACACTCGTTCTATGATTGTAGGCGTAGCGACTAGGCTTTGCCTCATGGGCTTGTCCCATGCACACACTCTCCTCACACTCCTTTTATGGAATCAGAGCGACAAGGTTCCGACGGCACCAGCCACCACAGGGGGCATGGTCCGAAACCCTGACAATCAGCGGCGGAGAGCCAAAGGCTTCTCCAACGTCCGCATACAGTGAGAGGCGCGAAGGCAAATGAGCCCGCTCGTCGACCAATCACAGAAGTGCCTCCTAGTAGCCTTTTCACCAAAAAAACGTTGTGACGGGGCTATCGCTACTGCAGACGTACAGAAACACAAAATGTGTGGGCACAGGCTAGCAAATCTAGGCGAGGATAGACAAAGTCTACACAAGCACATGATATCACATATAACCTGACCATATGACGCAAAGCGTGCAGAGGCAGGGGTGATATTGTATAGTAATACGATCAGTGGTAGGAGACAGGGCATTCATGACACCTGTTACAATCCATAACCATAGTGAAACAATAGCGGTCATTCTAAATTAATATGCAATGGCGGGGAACCACTGAAAGACAGGGAGGCTAACGTGAAGAGCAACGTTACGAACCGTAACAGCTCTGAGGAGCAAGCCTATTCTCACACCGTGCAAGGATTTAAGCACTCCTGACTCCAGCACAGAGTGGCCCAATAGACCCCCTGGTCACGTCCAGCATGTAAAAGCGGATAAAGGGGCTGGGATAAGACCATGACGCCGCGGCACAAAAATTCCTCTGAGCACAGCCATAGACACGGCTACACTCCAGGTAGAATGGGCTCTAACCCCCAAAGGAGGAGCCAACCCCTGCTGGGTGTCGGCTAAGCAAATAGCCTCACACAACCAGTGAGACAGCTGCTGTGTGTACCTGAATGCCGCAGAGCTTTGCACATACATCGTCAGCGTCCAAACCGGGCACAGCAGATGCAACTCAGCCTCAACCTTACCGGCATGAGGAGGGGGATGGAAAGCCTTTAGGATAATGCACCTTGACTGAAAAGAACTATCGATGTTCTTTAGAGAAAGGAAGGAACATTAGAGAAAGCGTCACATTTCGCCGCAAAAAGGGAAGAAGTGGACAGCGCATGGGCATTATTAGTATGGCAGCAAGAAGACCCCTTCCCTGCAAAATCGCCCTCTCAGGAGCCAAAACAGCAACCGTCCCCACAGATTGGGCGGGTGGTGAACCGATCCTTGGGCCTGTGACAGCGCATCTGGCCTCTCTGGGATGGGCCACGGTGCTGCGTACGAGAGCGTGGCCAGCTCTGGGAACCACAGCCAACCGACTCTCCAGTGCCACCAGAATGAGTGACAGACTCTCGAACCCTCTCCAGAAGAAGGTGGATCAACTGCAGTGGCGGGAATGCATACAAAAGCATCCGCGGCCACGGAGCATGCACCATTACATCTACCCCCAACAGGGACGATCGTGCAGGCGGAGAGAGAACCACATCTCACAGTGGGTGTTCTCCCTGGACACGAACAGGTCCATATGAGCTGTCCCAAACCTCTGCCAGATCAGTCGGTGGGGACCCCCGCGGGACATAATGTCCACCCTTAAGTCAGCCACCAGCACACACACTCAGGAAGTGCTAGCATGCTAGCTAGGTACCATCTGCTTTGTCTGCCATTTATCATACCTTTTGCAATAAACTGATTTTTCAACACAAACCTGCCTGTGTCCTTGGAGGAGCACCAAACAAAGCCACTTCAGTTGGCATTGCAGCAAGAGACATTGCTACAATATCATAATGTGATTATTTTGACCGATATTGCAATGATTCACTATTAGTGGGAATGATCATTTTTGCATCACAATGTACATTTTCACTGAAAAAAAACTATTCACTACCCAACTATTCAAATCATCATGATGTGACATTTGTTGGTATATGTACCAAACATTTGTTGGTATATGTGACATTTGTTGGTAGGGGTCGATCGATATGGTTTTTTCTGGGCTGATACGATACCGATTATTAGTAATTAGCGGTCAATAATCTTATCTGATATTCAGAATTTTTCCTATTATTGGAAATGTTATTTTGTATGATCTGATTGCCGATTAAATGAAAAATTCGCTCCTTGCGGCAAAATACACTCCTTACAGGCAGCTCTGATGCAGTCGCCTCTCTCTGGCTCAATGTCCTGCCGGCAGCATGATTGGATCATGGGTAAAAAAAGCCAATCGGTCTTGTGGCGTTATTTTGGCTGCGCCAATCGCCAAACGTAGCGAATGGGTGTGTCAAGACAAACACTGCAGCGTGTCTCCCACAAATACAGAGTACAGATTGGCTATTTTTTACCTGTGTATGTAAAGGTATGTGTAAGGTATTTTTACATTGACACATTTTACCCTCATCAACAAAACACTATGCATGTATAGTGTGTGACCAGAGTAGTGCACTGACCAGGACGTCTGTGCTGGCGATGGAGGACAGCTTGAGGTACTCCACAGCGCGCTGCTGCAGCTCCACATCCGAGTTGCGGATCTGGCTGTCTGAGCGCAGCACCTCCTGGATGGTGGCCTTAGTCTCAGGGAACAGGTTGATGAACTTGATGTAGGCGGACAGCAGCAGGGCCCGTGTGGGCACCGAACACAGGTGGAACTTGGAGTGGAGCAGGTTGAACTGGACCAGAGGGCTGCAGGAGCAGGGGGGGAGGGGAGGGAGAGGTGGTATACGAATGAGGCTCGGCTGCACACTACGGCGATGGATGCTAGATATGCAGTGGGAAGTCAATGGCAAAATGGCACGGTAGTTTTGGTGTGTGGTGGTGGTAGTAGAAGTGCAGTGGTAGTAGAAGTGCAGTCGTAGTGTCCGTACTGTAGTACTACTGATTGAAATGTGTACAACAGTGAGACATAGGTGAGTGAAAGATGTGGCTCCCACAAATGTAAAATGTAAAAATTAACAGGGGTCACATGGTTCCATTAAGTTGTATTGTTTTCATAAATGTTTTTAACAATGGGAAAGGAATCTTGCCACGATATTACATTTCCATGCCATAAAAACAAAATGGAGATGAAGTCTTGAATCACCGACATTGGTAGACGTTTTACCAACGTTTACCAGCGTGTATTGGGACATGCCTGAAGTGACTGACTGGCTGATGGCTAGTGTTCTGATATGAGAGGGGGAGACTGCATTACCTTGAACGGGGGTCTCCGGCGATGAGGTTACCAAACTCTCCCAAGATGTAGCCTCCCACCTTGACCATGTTCTCGTGGCAGGCGGGGGCCTGCAGAGCCTAGAGCAAGGAGGTTGTTACCAAGGTTAGCAGCCAACATCCAGCAATCACATCACATCACATCCTCTCATCATCTATTACTTCCCTTCTATTAATCATCTCGCGTGTGCAAATGACAGCAATGTGGACAACAAGCCATTGAGCAAACTGATGTGACATCTCCCATGTGTGATCAATACGAGTATTAATACTGAGGGCTACCTCGAACACGGTCTTGGCAGCGTAGCCCTGCACGTCGTCGCGGTTGATGACGATCTGGATGACGCGGTACCACACCTCCTCGCTGACGTAGTCCCCGGCGATGCGGATGAGGTTGAGGATGGTGTCCACGTACCACGAGTAGTCCACCGCATACTTCTCCGCCAGGATGGCCACCTTCAGCACCTGGGGTAGGGGTGACATTCATTAGAAATACCATAGACATCAGTCAGCTATTGATGAGTGAAATGCTCTGTAAAGATATCTGTTCCTAGTCTGACTGCGCCAGTCTCTGTATGAGCCAATTAAGATCTGAGTGCTGATTTCTGACCAATTTGGGCATCTCTTCTGATTGGTTCGGGGAACCCATCTTGCCTGTAAATCACAGGTGGGGGAATGCAACACTTCTCAATGGCTGAGAAATGTAGGGACGGAGGGAGGGAGCAAACGTTTTTATGGGTTGCTTATTTTCAAAATATTCCCCACATCTTTTCAGCTCTGTGTCTTTAGAAATCTTAATCTACAGTACAATTGAATACAGCTGAAGCCAGATTGTGGTGTGCTTTTACCATCTCCTCGCGGATAGAGTAGTCTGCGGTCTCGAGGTAGCTGAGCATCTCGGCGACGATCTGCTTGGCGTTGCTGCGGTCGCACATGGCGTAGAGCAGGTCGGCCGCCCGCTGGCGCACGCTCACGTCCCTCTCCGTCTGCACGGGGGGGGGGGGGGGGGGGGGGGGGTGTGAGACAGACAGAGAGACAATAACAGGTGTTGGATGAAAGAATGGAAAAAATGAACATAGCATTTGGCATTTTTAAAGTCAATTGCACATCACAATATTAAAATTGGTCATTGTAAAATGACTCATTGTAAAATGAAAAAAAGGCACTAACATATTACAGTTTAAACACTGTAAAGATGTAATAAAATATATGTCATAGCACTCCCTAGTTCAGTGAGTGACTACTAGTGTTACTACTGCTACTGAGGTGTGGACCCACCTTGAGTGCGTTGATGACCGTCTCGATGTGCGTCTTGACCGCCTCGTGGGAGAACTCTGAGCTGGCCAGCGTGCACATGCTCTCCAGTGCCAGGTAGCGCAGGTTGGTCTCCCGGTGCTGCAGGAACTGGCCCAGCTGGTTGCAAGCGCGCACCAACAGGTTGGGCTCACTGGAGGTGGGTTGGTAAACAACACGTTCAAGTTCAGTGTACTCCCAACCCTTTTGTCTTAATGTACCCCCCTGCCAGCGGGGACACATGGGTACCGAAACCCCGGGATTAAACAGGGCCCGGGGCTAAATTATTAAAGACTCTGGTATTGATAAGCTCTGACGTTATTGGTTCTGTGTCAGCACTGGAGAAATGAAGGAAATGATGACTACTGTTTATTGTTGCTACATAAATGTTACCTTGCTCATTCTATCTCTCTAACCGAGTATCAAATTTGCAACACGATTAAGACATCTTCAGTATTCCCAATCCAAAAAAGATCTCTCTCATCCTGTGTACGAGGGCAGCATGCGTGCACACACGCACGCACTGGGCACGCACACAATCCGATTGCAACATTCAGAGTAAAATAAGACTAGACACTCCCACTTAACTAATAAAATGAAATAAACTCAGAAACAATGAATGACCTTTAGCATACATTGAATTCAATTAGTTCATTTGTTTGATATGTATTTTTGGAGTTGGAATAAAGGTTGGAACAGGCCGTCCCCTACCTGTCATAATGGATGATGAGGGAGATGGCCTCGAAGAGGATGGCGTTCTTGGCGTTGGAGTGCTGCACCTTCTTGGACTTGGGCGGCTCCTGGGCCTTATTCAGGATGGTCTCCAGGCACTCCACCAGCCGGCCCTTGACGGCGCCGTCCTCTGGCGGTGGGTAGCACTGCAGCAGGCGCAGCAGCTTGCACGACAGCCACGGTGCAGGCACAAAGTAGTAGGTGTAGTCCTGAAGGTCGGTGGAGGCCGACGACACAATCTGCAGGAGACGGGGGGGAGGAGGATGGGAAGCGTGTTGTAGTCGGTTGGTTGATTCTTACTCAGAAAATGGATGCAATTCAAATGAAAATGCATGCAAAACCTTTTTGCATGACGACAACAGTTTTATATCTTATTATATTATACCACCAGATGTGAGCGTGATTTGCCATTAAAAGCCATTTCAAAATCGTTCAAAAAGTGTCATTGTGACAATGTGCCACATCACAAGTCCACCCAGATGTATGATGACTAGATCAGACTACCAGCCTACCCAGTGGATGGTACCAACTGGTAAACTGATCTAGTCAGCCTATATCAAGGTGGGCACACCCACTTTTAATGTCACATCATCACAATGAAAAAACGGCTTGTAATAGCTAATCGCAGCTCCTAGCGGGGCCCTTTTAAGCAGTTTTTCTACTAAAATTGAGTAGAACAATTGAGTGAAGACCCCAAGGTTTTACTTAATTAAATACAGAACAGCAGAATATTCTAGTTTTAGTGTCACCTTTTGAGGGTGTAACCATTCACAACTCACCTACTTCAACATCATATGGCATCTATCGTCAGTTTGATACATTTCCAGAAATTGTGTATATGTAATGTATATATAAAACTACACATTTGCAAAACAAAAACAGAAACAAACACAAGCCTACCCTGCTGAGTCGGGACACGGCCAGGGACACGCAGGTCTTGAACTCGTCTGGATTCTTCTGGCTGAGGCAGGTGATGAGAGAGATGGCCGCTGTCACCACACCCTGGAGACCCAAGACCACGAGAGACACAAGGGTTAAAAAAGCGTGCAAAGGCCACAGCTCTACTCCCTCCAAAGGGAGGGAGTAGAGTCACAGCCACAGCCAATACTACCGATTAATTACCATTGTAGGAACACATTTGACATTCACATTTTCAACTCCTTGCAGACTGCAACACACACCATTTTGAGCTTTACCGAAAAAACCCAAAACTGATTTGATTCAACACTAAATAAACCCATGAGGTGACATTCACTCACTTCAGGGACGGAAATCCGGAATTTAGAAGTTATTAGAGGTTCATCAACGTGCGTGTTAAGAACTGACTTTGTGATGTATATTAATATACATTTTGATATTTTCCTGAAAGATATTTAATGAGATATTTAATAGGTGGTTGGTAGATCAGGGGTGCAAACTGGTGAGGACTTTTTGGGTGTGTCGTGCCCTTCAAATTGATCACATTTGTTTTTTTCATAAAGAGTTGCAATACATGTAGGGGGGGAAATTAAAAGAACTTGCCAAAGTTGGAAAAACTAAAATGGCAACGAAGTGTAAACTACTCACCGGCAAGCTTAATTTTCAACCCTGCCTACAGGGCCAGCCAAAGTTAAAAATACATACAACAGTCAGCCAAATATTACCTTACCTAGGTTCGTTTTGAGGTCCATAAATCAACATTTACAGTCATTGCATCATCATTTACAGTCTTATACAGGCTATTTTAACCATGGTAAATTTTGTCGGCCTGCTGCAGTGCATGATGGTCCCAGTACACTGGTATACCACAACATCATAAATCATTCATCCTCATCACTGAACGTAGTATTAATTTGATTATTTATTTATATGTTGGCCTAATATTTAATTCTCCCCCCTCTGTCTCACGATATTTAAAAATATCACTGATTCTATCATATTGGGACAAAATATTAGCATTACGGCATCCAATCTAAAAGGTATATGAGGCTGCATACCTTGCCTGTTAATGTAGGAGCAACTAGTTATTTGCAGGCACCTCGTTCTTGCTAGGCCCAAGGTACAGTTTCCAATTAAATGAAATAAAAAAAACCTCATCTTAAACCAGGAAACTCAAAACATTTATGGATAATTCACTATTGGAAAACTGTGTGTTTAGAACCAACGGAGGTAGAAACAGAGCAGACATTACATCTCATTTAATCAGAAAACAAGTGGAACGGGATTCAAAGAAGAGCTCACGTTTGAACAGATTTGTTAGCACGTTAGCTAATTAGCAAGCTAAAGTGTCAAGAAAGTACCTACCTTATGTAGGTCAGCCTCATATAGTTAATGCCCGCCAAGTTATCATTACAGTGTTAGTCAAATCATTGCCAACTCAAGTCGATAATAAAAGTCATTGACTTCAGTCCATACATCCAACAAACAACAATACTGTCAACACTCCTAAATGTGATCTGTAAGCAGACAGTTTTTTGTGTATAAGGGTTTTGAATCAATCAGGATTAGATACTCATAAGGAAAATCTGCCTAGCAACTCAAACCATTGTTATTATTGGATCGGGATTCAGGGATTGAATAGTTTGCAAATCAAACTGTCCAAGCAGAGTGGCAGAACAGCAGACACACCTACCCTATGTGCCTGCTAGGCTGATGCACCACTAGGGCATAACTGACTGTGCATGTGTGTGTCCCTCTACACACCATGTGCTGGTCGTTGAGCAGGTGCACCACGCGGGAGGTCCACTCGCCCATCAGCACCAGGTCAGGGGAGGTTTTGTAGAGACGCAGGAGACACAGAGCGGCCGACTGCTTCACGCTGTCCATGGTGTCCCTGCAGGACGAGAGGCACCGCGAGCATGGCCCTTTGTCAACAACGAGATGCGCGACACAAAACACACGGCTGCACTGTTTGAGTAAACATGAAGAGCCTGGTTACACAGAGCTCTTTTGAACAAGCGAACTGAACTCCCTGTATTGGGAATCTGAATTGTATACAGTATAAAACACCTAATGACGCGAGGGCCGGGCGGTATGGCCAAAAAGGAATTTTAATAACTCAATAACGATATACATCATGATAATGAAATAAATAATAAATAAATAGAGTAGATAAATAAATAGTCCACATAAAATATGGTTAAGCCTATTTTCTATACTCCTTTATTAATTAAAGTCCATAAAATTACATCACTATCCAAACTGGAAGACTAGACTCATATCACAATATCGATATCATCTGTATACCTGGCCCTAAGAGGCACTAGTATAAAACTGAACTCTACTAAAGGCGGCAGTAGCTCAGGAGGTAGAGTGGTTGTCTGCCAACTGGAAGGTTGCTGGTTCGATCCCCGAGCTCCACCTAGCTAAGTGTCGTGGTGTCCCTGAGCAAGACACCTAACCCTACCTGCTCCTGACGTGTTGGTTGTTACCTTGCATGGTTGGCACCGCCGTCGGTGTATGAATGGGTGAATGTGAGGCAACTGTAAAGCGCTTTGGATAAAAGCGCTATATAAATGCAGTCCATTTACCATTTACCATTTACTAAAGAGCTATGCCAACAGTCCCATCTCTTGTGCAAAAAAAAAAAAAAGCCTGCTCCTTTTGCTATAAACACTGTAAATTGTGGGGATATTTGATTCTTTGGTTATTTGGATTTGTTCTGTTGCACATTCCGCTGGGCATCGCCACTTTTTCATTTCACTGCATATCCTGTAAGTGTATGTGACAATTAAAGTTCTTGAATCTTGCATCTGGACTCTGCATTAGGGAAATCAAGACTTGGCTTGGTAGGGCATTTAGGAGAGGAAATGGTAGCCCATGCTGCCCGGGCCCCTTCACCCATGCCCAGACAACTCACCCGGCCACCAGGATGCGAGGGATCTCCCCGGCGAAGGCCTCCGCCATCTCCCTGCTGCCCACGTTGGCGATGCAGTGCAGCGCCAGACACATGAAGGTGGGGTTGCGGCTGGACAGGTCGTTCTTGATGGCGTTGTTGATGAGGCGGATCAGCTCGCTGTTGCTGTTCACCAGCACAGAGATGAACAGGTAGCCCTGAGACAAGTACACAGCAAAAGTCAGTTACACAATAAAAATGCGAGGGCGGGTTCAATAACCTAAACCGGATGTGCCAGGTGGTTCGTCCAATGACACTATTCATGAGCAGCGGAGAAACTTTCCAAAAAAGATTTAGGTAGGCAGGTGATTGGATTGGATGAATCACAATTAGCATTAAGGCCTGTTATGTGAACAACGTGGCTCTCTCTCTCAAGGGCGATGAAAGGCAAAGTGAGGACAACAGAATGACTTATGGATTATGGTGATGCAGAGTTGAACCGTCAATACACAATGCAGTCAGCCACATGAATCAGAATCAGCCCTATTCATATGAAGCTTGATAGAGAGCAACCCAACACTAAACTCTAAAGCCACACGGACACGTTGCTTTCTGTGGTCAAACACAGGATATTGCGTTTCTCACTGATACAGAAGGGCAGAGTAATGCAACTTCCTTGCAAATGACGCTCAGTGACATGATAGGGCACTGCTCTAGACAGCGCCTGTCTAAAACAGTGGTTGCAATAACCTATGTTTACTTTGGATGGATCTCCCTGGCAAAGAACTAACCAGATTGAAACCCTTGCATTTTTCTGTTGCTAAATATCTTGTTCAGTTGCCTCAAATGGTGCAGTTCAACATTCCCACCATTTGCTTTAGAAGTCCTGACGCATCACAATTGAACCTCTTGACAATTTCCTTTTCCTGTCCAAAACCTGCCAGCTACAATGGAAGAGACCCCAGCAGAGGCCATGTTTCGCTGCACCGCCAGTGACTTTTCGGCTCTGAAAGCAAACTTATGATCTTTGTGTGTGTGTGTGTGTGTGTGTGTGTGTGTGTGTGTGTGTGTGTGTGTGTGTGTGTGTGTGTGTGTGTGTGTGTGTGTGTGTGTGTGTGTGTCTAGAAAGAAAGAAAGAAAGAAAGATCACTTTATTAGTCCACACTTATGGTCACAAACACAGCATGCAGGAAGTGGTGACCGCCAAACACACACGCATGCAGGGAGGGTGGCCCGTGGAAATTTTGTGTCTGCATTTGACCCATCCTGTGTTATGCTGCCCCTCCAGGGGCAGCCAGGAGCAGTGGGCAGCCAGGAGCAGTGGGCAGCCTTTTTACGGCGCCCGGGGACCAGCAGCTCCAGGTCTTGCATCCATGTCTTTGGTCAGGGACAGGACAGGAGAAGCGATCTTCACATGTTTTTAATTGGGGTTCTTACTGTGGAAGGAGACCCCGCGGAGCACGGGGAGAACATGTAAACTCCACACAGAAAGGCCGGGAGATAATGCTGCATCTTACTGGGGTTATACAACGTGATTTGCCACATGTGCAATCGTCAAATGCAACCATGCAAACTTTACTCATTGAGACAGCTATTTATTGCTTTATGTGCTTTTTTTTGTTTGTGTTTTTTACATTTTTAACAAGTCTATTGCACATGATCTGTACCAGTGTTAAAGGGAAATTCCAATGCAATTCCAAGGAGAGATTAAACTTCTTTAATGGCTTAACGTTGTAAATTCCTTCCCTCTTTTGAGTCGAGCAAAAGTAAACTCCAGAGAACTGGAGGCACTGGCAGGACCAAAAAAAGGGTGACATACCTCAGCACTAGTTTAAATGTCTGGCCATGGTAGTTCCCAAAAGGCTGCTCTGATGAAATGGAAGAGCCTAGGAGACACTAACATGTGTCCTATACATATTGCTGACACGAAAGGAAGCAGTACAACCATTTCCACATTCAGCTGCCATAGAGGATGTGTAGCTTTGGATTCCAGTTGGTGAGTCAAGTATGTTTTCAAATAAATGAACAAAGACTTTTTGAGTTGTGTTTTTTTACATTAACACAATTATACACAAATTGCTTGTCATTCTAGTAAAAACATGAATATGGTCATGGGCAAACCAGTAAATGGCCTACTAAGCAATTGTATAATATTCTACTTTATAAGTAGATTGGTCCTGCTCACGCCTACTATGCAGAATGCACGCATATGTTAAGTATTGTATTGAGTATTGTACCTTACTACATATACCCCCACCAAAACAGCTACAATATGACCCATTTCACAAAATGTTCAACATAACTGAGAGGCACAATAACATAAAATATGAATTAGGAGGTAATTGGTTTTGTGGGAGAACCTGGACCGGTATCAGTGAGAGAAGAGAGCAAGGTTTTGAAATTAAACCTGCAACCCCAAAAAAGGCTTGTGTGCAGTGACACACCTGTGGGCTAGCTCCACAGCAGTAAAAAAGAAAAAAAGAAAAAAGATGGTTTCTAAAACAAGCTGTGTGTGTTTAGGCTACTCTATATCTCTACATCTACTCTGCACTGTCTGGGTTGCAGTGCGTGCAATGGCTCCATCGCAGACAAAAAATAAACTGTGTGGTTCAAACTAGTCACCTTCACTCATAAACGATGACAACATTCTTTGGTGTATCGATTGTTTTGTGGCATGCTGTGTTGACTCAATGCGGACAACAACGCCATTTTAGTGGAGCCCTGGTATCACAGAATCACAAGCTCAGTGTTCAATAATCAAATAAGTGTTTGAATGTTCATAATCATGCTTGATTTGAATTGAGGTTGGTACACCTCTATTGTATAATTAAAAAGCTTTATTCGACTTTTACAGTATCAACAAACAAGACTATCCATTGATCTTTAGTACAGTTAAACTGAAGTGAGGGATTCTGGGATTCAGCTTTGGTGAAATACTGCAAGAGCACAGGCTTTTGTTTACTGTTTGAGGGGGACCGCCTCATCCTAGATAGAGCCCTTTGACCACCATAAACAAGGTTGCAAAAGCAAAAAAAACTGCAGACGGAGCTGAATCAATACATGACTTTGACTTACAATTTGCTTCTCTGTGTACTTGTTGGAACTGAGCAAGTTGACGGCTTCCATGTGTCCAAAGTCGATGTCATGGCCAAGCAGGAAGATGAAGAGCAGCTTGCACACATATTTCTTCTTGCTGTAGCCGTCCAGGGCCTTGTCCCCCTTGAACTTGGAGCGAATGTTGGCCAGCTCTTTATTGATCCGCTTGATCTCCGCTTCCTTGCTTTTACCTGGGGTTAGGGAAAGGACAAGTGAGGACAGCGGTTCTCTTTTTGTGAGCACATATGAGCAACAACCCGACAGCCCGGCAGGAGCTGCAGTCGGTGTCCTGCAGCGTACTTTACACACAGTAGAAATATCCAACGCTGATGAGCTACACACTTGTGTCAGTGCGACCACGGCCTAAGACTCTAGTCGTGTTCCCCAAACACAAGAAAGGAGGACAAATTCATGATTTCAATTCATGATTCCAGGTTCTGCCACATGGATAAGATGGGTGTAAAAAATGCAATAAAGTGATGAATAAATGCTACAAAAACCACTAACAAGGGCACATTTACCTATGGCAGTGAGTACAATTGATAAATATCGCAGTGTGAGGCACTGAATAGCCACCAGAGGTAGTGGGTGACATCTGGTCATCTTAATAAGTAGTCTTGGATCTGCTCCTGTAGTTTCCACCGTCCGCAGACATAAACCAGAAAACATAGGCGGTCATGCCAGCCCTAATGGCCAATCCGTTGACCAAACATGAATGTTTTTGGAGCAGTGCATGTGCGGCGGCCTCTGTGGGTGACGCAGGTGACAGACTCAGACAGACTCTCCACGCCATTTGACACAGAAGTACAATTCACCCTTTAGCTAGTAAAACGTCAAGAGTCAACACCAATTACTAGTAGAAACAGATACCAAATTATCATTCAATCAGTAGCTGAATGACTAACACCATATAGTCCACCTCAAAGTAAGCAAACCACTTCTGTTACATTAGCCTACATGTTACATTAAAAAAGTGTCAACGTTAAGTCAGTCAAAAACAAAGACATAACAAAATAGAATTAACTTTGTCCTGTTATTTTCCCTTTATATTTCATCAACAGAGATAGTTATGCAGATGTTAATATGAAAGATGTGTATGTAGCTACTAGAGAAGTAACTTGGTTGGGAAAATAGATACAGAGGACAGAAGCCAATGTATACATAGATATACAATACACATATGCATCCCAGACATGTTATTTAGTGGAACAACTTAATGTTAGCAACGGATAAGGGGCAGAAATTGGCTTTTTGTTGAGGTTTTTAATGACTACAGCACTTTGAGCACATCCCACGTCAGTTAAAACAAGCATTAGATAACGGAATAGATATTGCCACTCGCTTTTGTGACCAGTTCGTCTCAATGGGGATGGCTGATAAGAGGGTAATCTATAAAAACAGATGTTGCATTTTTCATTCCCATCGTTAATGACCGACATTAGTTAATCACGACTGCTTCAGAGGGTGACGTTAGGCCTCTTGCCATTATAGTGCATCATTCGTGACCATACCATGACAGGGGCCTTTTAAACAGTGTGCGGTAAACTGTACTTAAATGTTGCACGATCCCACAAAACGAGCTTTTGATCCCCATGGAACCCGCTGATTACCTCGTTAACAACACAAACACGGCCAAACCAACACTTATGACAATTCAACAACAACAACAACAACAACGCACATGAACAGAATGATGTACTTACAATTGCGAATATCGGATATGAATACGGCGAGTCCGCGCATCCCGTCTCCCTTCGACACCGCCGGCATTTCTGCAGGATCGTCTCTTCACTCCGGCCTCTCTGCTCAACAATCAACTGGCCTCGCTCAGCTCTCCCAACGACCGTAGCGTTGAGGTACAAATGTTGGCTTTACAGCGAACGAAGCCAATAAAGTCCGTGATAACAAATGATCAGACGTCGTGAGCGACAACTTTATAACGAGCTATTAAACTTGCTGTAGGTCGTTGTCGTTGGAGACCACGGATCGCATTTGCTAGATGAGCCCGATGGCGGAGGATCAGCGAGCGGCAGGCTGTCCCCGCTAACTAGCTGGTTTGCGGGCTGCTATTTAGCTATTTCATTCAATCCTTCCCGATGTCCGATCGGAAGCAACGCGAGCTACTGGCTATGACAGTGCGCGACATCTAAAGTAGAAAAGTAGACCGGGTCGAACCACCTATGACATGCAATCCCAACGAAAACGAGGCGCAGGAATGTGTGGCTTAATATATTGTCCCAAATGTGTCTTAGCGTCGAGCCACTCACGGTCAAGCTAGCTAAACAGCTAGCTAGCTGGCTAGCGATATCATTCAAATGGTGGAATACATCACCAATCCACCATAATCACTCGTCAGACTGTCTTCATTCCCATTCACCAATATGAAATAAGATCTAAATTCTATTAAACAATTTGCAAAATAGTGGTAAATATGAGCTGGTCAATAATATATAGCCGTTAGTCTCCTTCGCCTGCTCTGGACAGGCTCGTGACAGCGGCGGGTCGGCGCGGCGCAGTTTAGTCTCGCGCACGCTCGCTTCCTCCCGCTGCTCCAGCCCTCCGCGCAGCTCCGCGCACACCGCGTGCTGATTGGTCACCACATTCTTCTGGACACGCACGACTTTTTCAGCAGTCAAATAATGCTCGCCATTTACTTGATGACAACATAAAAGTGATGTGTATGTCAAAGTATATGCAGGCCTATATGTGTGTGTGTATATGCACATATATACTGTATATATGTGTGTGTGTGTGTGTGTGTGTGTATGCACATTTATATGTGTTTATATGCACATGTATATGTATATGTGTGTGTGTGTGTGTGTATGTGTGTGTGTGTGTGTGTGTAGATGTATAGATATTAGTACTTTATTGTTTATACTTATACATAGTTCGAAATAAGTAATTGTTATTTATTACTATATGTTGATAATCATGTAACCGATAGTGGGCAGGCTTGCCCTGATGCTGGCGAGGTAGACAACGAAAGCTTCTTCCCTGGGGAAAGGCGCCTGATTGTATTTTTTCAGTGCTTCGCTGAACTGCAAGTTGGGAAGAATTTAGCTTTCTTTTACAAGTCCTAGAACCTCAATAAAATAGCAGCAACATATGTTTTAGAATAATTATAAGGGAGCTGTCTTGAGATTTGATTGTGGTTAGTAATCATCTGTCAACAAATTGCCAAACATTTCAACTCAACAATTTGTCAGATACAACCATAGACAAAAACACAATACAATAGATTCGTTACAATAGAATATAATTAAATTATGGCATATAACCCCGAACAACATATCAAAATAATTATAAAAAAACAACAACTCTACTTTCACAAATTCCAATCTACAAGTCAACTCGTAATTACACTTTGAATGGCATACGATCTGTTTGGTACATTACATATATGTAATATACGGTATAAAATAAGTTGGTCATGGTTGGTAGATGCAATACACAGTGCACTGGAATGTGTGCTTCAGGACAGTGATTTGTATATGACCAATGAGAACACTTTATTTGAATATATGGGCGGGGGGTTCTAAAAAGTAGACCAATCACTAATCGGAATGAGCTTTATTGGGCGGGGCTTGTCCAGGGCGCCTTTCAACTCTCCGCACCCTGGCCTTCACGCCGCACACGGGGCTGAAATGGCGGAGACGACGGACATAATGGAGGTAAGCAAAGAATCACTGAATAAATCCCGTCGAGTGATTCTATATATACGTCAACCCTTACAGAACAACGTATGTCTGTTACCCCATTAAGGCTGTTGTGATGTTGGCTCTTTGTAGGCAGCCGTCCTTTCATTATACGCACTTTCAGACCAAGCATCCATTTTACTTTAGCCCACTAGCTGTGTGCTATTTTTCCCAAAGTCGTGATCCGGATGCCGTCACGTGTCTACTCAATGAAACGGGGCCATATTGCTCCTAATGTGAAGTTAGTTTTGTTGACGTGTCGTCAAGTGAGCCGACTTTAACGTGACACCGGCATCAGTGGCCAGCTTGTCTCCGGTGTGCTCATGAGACCGCATGGGGGCTAATTTGCTAGCTAGTAGCCACTGTGGCTTTGGATGCTGCCTCATGCTCATGCTAACATTTAAAACGTACAACGGTGGAGGCTAGCCACCCGGTACGAAGGTAACCGTGTTCATTGTCGAACTGAATTCAACATTTTCAATTAAAATGTATAAAACCCGGCGCCTCCTACCATGTGTTCTTGTCAGGGGATGCGTAGGCATTCGCTCATTCATTCAATGGTGTATAGTAGGCCTGGCCTTTCACCACTATACTCGTAGACACCTCACTGCTAACGGGATTGATGGTCTCATTTATGTGAAGCGGTAACTCTTAATGTAACTGCGTACACATGATATGGTCCGCCGTCAATTTAAATTCATGGTCGTGACTTTGTCTCTCTTTGAGGTTTCTCAGGGGGAGGGTTCTGCGAAGCCTGCAGCTGAAGACATGACTTCAAAGGACTACTACTTCGATTCCTATGCCCATTTTGGTATCCACGAGGTACGTCACGTTATGGACAAACCTTTCGGTCTCACTTAATCGATCTCAATTGTAGTGTATTTTGGCTCGGAATTTTGTTAACCCCCCCCATCCACGAATGATGTAGGAGATGCTGAAGGACGAGGTGCGCACTCTCACCTACCGCAACTCCATGTTCCACAACAAGCACCTCTTCAAGGATAAAGTGGTGCTGGATGTAGGCAGCGGCACAGGTATCCTCTGTATGTTTGCTGCCAAGGCTGGTGCCAAGAAGGTTATTGGGGTAAGTGGGCACCTTTACAGTAGTCTTGTTCTGACTTTGACCTATTATGCTCTTAAGTCACAAGTTAATTTCCCTGAATGTCTTCACTCACGCTCTAGTACAGGTTTGTTGTATGACTGGCTTCTTAATTATTGAGGTGGATTATTATTATTTTTTTAATAGATCGAGTGCAGCAGCATCTCGGACTACGCTGTGAAAATTGTCAAGGCAAACAAGCTTGATAACAGTGAGTACACAACCCCATATTCAAATATCTCTTGATTCTCTTGACCGTTGGGTCACTCTATGCCGGTTATCATGACTTCATTATTCCAAAACTTTATTCCAGTCGTCACGATCATCAAAGGCAAGGTGGAGGAGGTGGATCTTCCGGTGGAGGGCGTAGACATCATAATCTCGGAGTGGATGGGTTATTGCCTCTTCTACGAGTCTATGCTGAACACGGTCATCTATGCCAGGGACAAGTGGCTGGTATGTGCACCTTGGAAGACATGTCGTCTCATTAGCTGTGGGTGCACGTCTGCTTATTATTCAAACTCACTCATGTAAACATATGTTTGTTACCATGCAGCCTATGTGGTGCTTTATTTAGTAGAACAATGCTGGACAGCTGCTGGTGATCTCAACTTAAGCCCTGCTCTCCTCCCCTTGGCAGAAACCAGATGGGATGATCTTCCCAGACAGGGCAACCCTCTACGTCACTGCCATTGAAGACAGGCAGTACAAGGATTACAAAATTCACTGTGAGTGGGTGGTGTCACTAGGGCTGGGGTAACCAACTGGTTTGATTATGGCAATGAATCCTCCCAGGTGCTGACAAGTGTAACACAAGTTTGTAACTATGAGAACACTGTAGCAGCACAAACTATTACCCAGGCAATGGCTTAACAAAGTTTTGTCTAAAAAACAAAACAAAAAACTGACTTCTAAGCAATGTGTAGACTAGTCTGATGAGTAGACTAGTCTAAGAAAAATGTTGCCGTTTAGAATTTGGCACAATCGAAACGGCCAGCCGTTGTTGAAAAAGAACACAAACTAATAGAAATATGCATACAAGAATTAAAACTGGTTTACTTATTAAAACAACCAGCAAGGAGACTGAATAGTTAAATTTATTGCTATAAAGTATAACCTCACACAACTTATGCACTTGTAACATTAACACAATAACTTCTAAACAAATGAATAAAAAACAGCCATATGTAAAATAAAAATAAAAAGCTCTATTTAAAAAAAAAAAAAATATATATATAATCAAATAAATATACAGCAAACAAGCACTTAAAGCTAAAACATCGGCCTAAAATTTAACAGGAAGCCTTGCCTGCGACCCTCCACAGACCTATAGTGGGTACCAGACAAGTGACCTGCAAAAAAGTGAGGGGCTTCTGGGGAAAACAAAGGATGTGGGTAGATTTATTTACTTAAAGATTTAAAAGTAGATTTTATTTATTTTTGGAGGGGCGGATGACCATTGGAGCAATGGCCCATGACAGGCCGTGGTTGTCGACCCACTGCTTTGTGTCGGTTCTGCACAAGGCTCGTAGCTGTGTACAATAACCATATATCATGGACTGAAATGAGCTATTGCTTTTATAAAACTCACCAAGCATGGCATTATGAAAGTAGGCTCGTGGAGACGGTAAGATTTTAAATAGTTTTATTAATTAATGTTCATAAAGCATTGTTCAAAGAAATCTGCCCTCCTGGCTGCCTGCACACGCATTGCTATGAAACATACTAACGGTCACAGACACGTTCTAATAAATAAAAAAACTATTTGGCTATTTATATTTTGTATGTTGGCATCTATTGTGCAAACATTGAAAAACTGCGTTGATTGCTTGATTTCAGGTACCAGTTTTACAATAATGGATGTATGCTACATTACATGAATATTGTTTCATGGAATGGACAGCTTCATTTAGGCTAGATTGTATTTCCTGGATAATCTTAATTTCAAATGTATGAAATGGCCCAAAAGTATAACTTTAAACAGACTTGATTACGCCTAACCAAATGATTTTAAACGACTTTGATTCCGTTGCATGCTTTTTTAGCAAAATACGGGTCATAACTATGTTAATTTTTGTTTGACTGAAATCTCTTCCTTGTTTTAATGCAAAGGGTGGGAGAATGTATACGGCTTCGACATGTCTTGCATCAAAGAGGTGGCCATCAAGGAGCCTCTGGTGGACGTGGTGGACCCCAAACAGCTAGTCAGCAGCGCATGTCTCATCAAGGTGGGTCGCATATCCCAGACAGGCCAAATCTATTAAGGCAAATTTAACTGCCCTTGAAGATGGTCTTAAGAAATTGTCTAATTTACTGATCTGTTGGTTACCCACAGGAGGTGGACATCTACACAGTGAAGATAGACGACCTGTCCTTCGCTTCGCCGTTCTGTCTGCAGGTCAAGAGGAACGACTACATCCATGCCCTGGTCACGTACTTCAATATAGAGTTCACTCGCTGCCACAAGAGGACCGGCTTCTCCACTAGTCAGTTCCCCCCCCCCCCCCACTTCGTTCCCATGATATTCCCTGGAAAATGTGTATATTTATTTTTACTTTCTTCACCAACTAATCTTCCAATGTTTTCAGGTCCAGAGTCTCCCTACACCCACTGGAAGCAGACTGTCTTCTATCTGGATGACTACCTGACTGTGAAGACTGGCGAGGAGATCATTGGCACCATCAACATGAAGCCAAACAGCAAGAACAATGTATGGCCACATCTTATTATCTATAAATGTATATTGTATTCTCCTGTTGCCTCAAAGTGAATCTGCTGATGTACTGTTGCAGAGATTTTGGTGTAATCAGTGATTCCAGTCGGGCTCATTCCAACACATTAAAAAACATGGCTGAATACAGTGGCTCTAGTAACCCAGCGTCAACTGCTGGATGCATGTAGGGGAAACACTGGACTGTCCAAAATATACATATCTGCTGCAGGGTTCTATTGAATGAGCACAATTTCTCTGTTGTAGCTTGCACTGAGATGCTTCACCTTAACCCATGTGCTAGTAGTGGGTTATTGCATACTTTCACTTTCATGGAAGCAAAATCTATATTTTAACTTGTCCCTATTCTCAGTGACGTCTCTATATTCACCAAAATGCTGTTTTGTTCATATGTGGGTGTGGTTGTCATTTAGTGCACCCACAAAGAATAATGTATAATATATAATTGCAATGATGACACTGTCAATAGTTTGCCAGGTTTGCTACTTGTGCTGCATGTTTTTTGGCAATAGTGCAAAACGGTGCGCCAGCATGTACTGGGGTTGTTCAAGTGACATCACATGTTTGCTTTTATCCTACACAGAGAGACCTGGACTTCACCGTAGAGATCGACTTCAAGGGTCAGCTGTGTGAGGTGTCCAAGACCTCAGAGTACAGAATGCGCTAGGCCCTGACCTGGGCAGACTTGACTGTACATAGCCCAACTGTGTGCGAGAGTCACTTTCCCTCTCCTTGTCAGGTCATTGCGCCTAACTCCCCCCACCCCTGACCTAACTGTCCCTGCCTTCCTCGGTTTTTATTGTATGTTGTAGTGCCTCCGGTGGCTGTCTGAGTTAAGGACAATAATTTTGTTAAATACGACTTTTTTGTTACATTTCCTTCTACCCTGTCCATATTTTGAATTAATTACAGCTGCAACTAAGGACATTCCTTTTTGGAGGTAACTAACTGGAGTTGTGTAGGGGAGCCTAGCGTTGATGGCTGTTTTCTATTTCACATCCTGGAGAAAATTGGCTATTGCTAGCAGATGTTTATCCAGGACTGTCAATGTTGGTTCCTAATATATTATTGCTTCCTCAGAATATCTAAACGTCTCCTTAAAACTCCTTTTTACCATTGGAGAGTCTGTGCCCGTGTGCGTTTCCAAACAAATCGGAGCACTTTGGTTGTGTGGTACGATGGCTTGGGTCATGTTTACCTGTACATGACGGTTAGTAGGACCACACTGTAATATGGTTTAGCTTTTTTTTTTTTTTTTGCTTTTATAATAAAAAAAAAATTAAACTACTGGAACCTTTATTGTTTTTTATTTGTTTTATTTTTTTAAAAACGTGCACTGAGATGACCTGTTGACTGGCAAACGCTCGGCCAATTTTAAGCTAATTAATCTGCAATTTCACACTGGGTCATGGGTAGCCTAAAAATGTAAATTAAAACAGGTCATGCTACATGCCAGGCTTGGTACCGTTTCCTGCTGTCTACTCCTGGGGCTAGCGAGCTATGGATTAAAGTAAAACTGCAGTAAATTGATATTTTATTGTGGGTGGACTTCTTTTTTTTTTTTTTTTTTTTCATCGCCGCTGCTGGTTTTTTGTTCTGTGGTGAGAATATGGCGGGCAAATAATATTTAAAGCCTACTTTGATAAGGGAAATGTTGAATTTTAATTTGCAGCTAAACACAAATGGGAGAACTAGTGTTTTTTTTTTTTTCTCCACAATTACATTTTGGTTGTAAATTGATCCCCTAATAGAAACAGTTCTTGTAGTTCTATTAAATTCAAAACGGTATTAATGGAAAGTTAAAGTACCAAATAACTATAGGCTAATTAATTTTCCGCTTATACTATGGGCATTAGCCAATGATATAAAATAAGACTTACACATTGTTCACTTAAATTTGACAGCTGTCGTTCAGCTCTTGCTTCATAACCTAGCTTAAGGACAGCTGTCAAAGTTTACTCAACTGTGGCAAGCATAGCAATTTATCAACTTGATAAACTAAAGACCGGGAAGGAACACTCCAATTGCTGAAGACTATGCAGCAGAGGAAACCTTTATTTGATACTTTGTGGGGTACTACGAGAGTAAGTGGTTCCAAGGCCGTTGGTACGAGCCATTCGGTCCTTGTACAACCAAAGTGAAAGCTGTGTTCGTATTCTCGGCATAAAGTCAAGCACCTTCTCAGTGGGTGTTGACTCCACCATGGTTGTCCCTTGTCACCGATTCCGTTTGTGATTTTCATGGACAGAATGTCGACGCAGCCATGGTGAGTGTCTGGTTTGGGGACCTCAGAATTGCATCCCTGCTCTTTCCTATGACGTGTTCTATATGATATGGTGTGGTTCTGTTGGCTACATCACCACCTGCACGTGCTGCGGCGGTTTGCAGCCGAGTGTGATTCGGTCGGAATGAGAGTCAGCACCTCCAAGTCTGAGGCTGTGGTTCTCTGCTGGAAAACGGTGGAGGGCTCCCTCCGGGTTGGAAGTGAGTTGCTACCACAAGCGAAAGTAAGTATCTCAGGGTCTTGTTCACGAGTGATGTAAAAATGACGGTTTGGTGAGGGGTCTGCAGTACTGCGGGTGCTATACCGTTCCATCTAGGTTCCAACCATCACCTATGGTCAAGCTTTGTGTAGTGGCCGAAACGGGTTTCCTCCGCAGGGTGGCTGGGCTCAGCCTTAGAGAAGGAAGGAGTTGGAGGAAAGCTGCTGCTCTGAAAGGAGTCAGCGGAGGTGGTTCGGGTATCTGATTAGGATGCCTTCCGGGCACCTCCCCTTCAAGGTTTTCTGGGCACATCTGACTGGGAGGAGACCCCGGGGCAGACTCAGAACCCACTGGAGGGATTATATATCCCATCTGTCCTGGGAACGCCTCTGGATCCCCCAAGAGGAGCTGGAGAGCGTTGCTGGGGAGAAGGACATCTGAGTAAATGACCTCGCAGGTGGGGGTCGCGAAGAGGCCTACTAGTTCGGCGACGGCAAAGGGGATGAAAACCCACCCTACCTAGCATTCTCCTGGCCAACGTTCAATATCTGGCAAGTAACACCAACGAGCTGAACTGTCGTATCGCCTCTCAGCGGGACATTAGGGATTGTTGTGCAATAATTCTAACGGGAGTCGCGGCTAACCGCCGTGATACCTGATGAGGTACAACAACTGGTGTACGGATGTTCAGGTCCTTTCACAACATTGCTCACCTAGCCTGGAATTAAGCCTGGCAATGAAGTGCCGCCCTTTTTATCTACAGTGAGAAATCTCTGCTATTCTCACGGGAGCGGTGTACATTCAACCACAAGGCAATGCCAACACTGCATTGACTCTACTGCGAGGTTAGCAAACTTCAGAATCGCTACCCCTTAGGCAGTCCCCATCATCATGGGTGACTTCAACCACTGCAACTTAAAGAAGGTAGTGCCAAAATATTATCAACGCATGTCCTGTCCGACAACAAATTGAAGGAGTCTTGTCCACTGCTACACCACAATACGGCACGCCTACCGCGCTATTGTCCGACCGGCTTTCAGCAGGTAGGTCAATGACTGTGCTCCTACTTCCTGTTTACAAACAGAAGTTGAAAACCACAGCCACAACAGTGAGAACGCTTTGACGCTGGACAGAGAACTACATACTACTGCTGCAGGGCGGGCTGGAAATCACAGACCTGAATGTGTATGCAGATCACATCACTGGATACATGAACAGGCTGATGGAGGAATGCATTCCCAGACTGTTAGCTAATTTCCAAACCGCGAAACATGGATGAACCCTAACATCAGAAATTAAGGGAACAGAGTACCGCTTTTAAATCAGGGGACTCGTGAAGAAGACCAAGTACGACCTCAGGAAGGCCATCAAAATTGCTGTCTTCAAGACCTGCACTGACCAGCTGGCTCCCGTGTTCACGGACATCATCAACGCATCACTGCAGCAGTCTGTTGTCCCAGTGTGCTTCAAAGAGATAACGATTGTGCCTAAGAAGACCAAGGTAACAGCCCTCAGTGACTTTAACACCCTTAACCACGAAGTGCCTGGAGAAGTTGGTCATGACACACATAAACAGCATTATTCCTGACTCCTTGGACCCACTCCAGTTTGCATACAGACCAAACAGGTCTGTGACAACGCCATCTCCCTCATTACACACTGCCCTGGAACACCTAGACAGGAGGGACACCTACGTCAGACTGTTTTATTGACTTGAAAACTGAGGGATGTAGGCCTAGGCACCCCCATTTGCAATTGGATTATGGACTTCCTGACAGGCAGGCCTGAAGTGGTGAAGCTTGGTAGCAACACCTCATCCACTCTGGTCCTCAACACCGGAGCGCCACAAGGCTGTTTCCTCAGCCCATGGCTGTACTCTGTTCACACATGACTGTTCAGCCATACACAACTGGATCATCATGAATGTCAGCAAGACCAAGGAGCTCATCGTGGACTTCAGGAACCACCAACGGACCCAAAACCGAAACCGGCCCGCCAGAGGGTCCAATCTGGCCCCGGGATGAAAAAAATCACAGAGAAGGCATTAACTGCAATTCTTC
Source organism: Coryphaenoides rupestris (assembly GCA_002895965.2). NCBI lineage: Eukaryota > Metazoa > Chordata > Actinopteri > Gadiformes > Macrouridae > Coryphaenoides > Coryphaenoides rupestris. The sequence continues at coordinate 523,614 of PIJE02000094.1, forward strand.
AATAAAAGCAACTGTGTTGTGGAAACCAACATGTAATTTAGAGAATTCTTTGGAGAAGGAGAAGTCAAGGAGTCGGAAGTGGCAAATTGCAAAGACTGAAGACACTGGGTATCTGCCGAAACACAGGATCGAACCAGGAACTTTTAGATCTCCAGCCCACCGCTATCCCTTGAGAGCTATTTGGTTACACAGGTTGTTGATTGGGGTTCACTCAGGGCCATTCTCCCCCTCTGTTTTTCCCCCCACCCTTCTGTCTCCTATTTGCCTAATACACGTGACCATTTGTTCTCTTCATCAACTTGGCTGTTTGTTGGTGACAGTGGATGATGTCTTATTTCTCAGTTTCCACACTTAGTTACTTCATATAGCACATATTTGTACAAGATGGCAACTATGTTTTGTGATAAACGCATATTCTTACAAGATGTGATAAAATTCTGTTCACGCTGGCGCTGCGGGTAACGTAATCTATTCTACGTGTTCTTTTTTTGTCAACATTACACTCAGTGGCAACCTCATTACCCAAATGTCGTTGTCAAAAAGGAGAAAGTGGACACAGAGTGTAGAGTTTTTTTTTTCCTAATTTTTCCAGAAAAATTGTACCGTTCCTATTTATTCACAGAGGTGGACATGGGAACCTGTGTGGTTGGGCTGTGTTGCAGGCAGGTTTCGGTGCTCAAAGAATATAATATTCGGCGCCACTATGAGACTCATCATGGCGAAAAATACAACAGCTTGCAAGGACAACTGAGAAGAGAGAAGATAAATGAATTGTTAGCGGGTCTGAAGAAACAGCAGTCTGTTTTTACTTGCAGCCGAGATATCAGTGATGCAGCAGTGAAATCTAGCTACCTTATTGCTCGCGAAATAGCATTCGCGTCAAAGCCATACTGTGAGGGTGAGTTCGTGAAAACATGCATGCTGAAGGCTGCAGAAATCGTGTGCCCTGAGAAGCGACAGGCTTTTGCCAACATTAGCCTGACAAGAAACACAGTGACAGAGAGGATTTCAGATCTTTCGGCAGATTTGGACAGGCAAATGAAGCACAAAGTCAAATCATTTGATGCATTTTTGGTTGCAATTGATGAGAGCACGGACATTAGCGATGTTGCTCAACTGGCCATATTCATTCATGGTGTTAATGAGACTTTGACCGTCACCGAGGAGTTGGTGCCTATGACGGACACCACGACAGCAAATAACATTTTCAACTCTCTCGTTGGAGCGCTGGACAGGGTCGGAGTGGACTGGGCCCGTGCTGTCAGCGTGGCTACAGATTCAGAGAGAAAGTACAGGCTGCAAACGGAGGACATGGTTTTTGGACATTTCACTGTATTTTACACCAGGAGGCATTGTGTTGCAAGTCTCAAAAAATGGATCACGTCATGGAAGTGGTTGTCTGAACTGTTAATTTCATCCGAGCCAGAGGTCTGAATCACCATCAGTTTTTCTCACTGATAAAGACGTCACCTATCCCTACCATACCACACTGAAGCAAGGTGGTTAAGCCGAGGTGCTGTACTGAAGCGTTTCTTTGATCTAAGAGAAGAAATTGGACAGTTCATGGAGAAAAAGGTCAAACCAGTGTTGGAATTTCAATCCCCAGAATGGCTGCAGGACCTAGCATTTATGGTGGATATTACAGAGCACTTGAATAATCTGAACAAAATGCTGCAAGGCTGCAAAAAAGTTGTCACAGTATTATGGCAGCATACGCGTGTTCAAGTTGAAGCTGACTTTGTGGGAGACACTGTCAAGTGGTGACCCTGCTCATTTTCCTCGTCTAAAAGATGTGCGTGCGACTGGAGTTAATGCTGACATGATTCGGTATAAAGACAAGATTACGGGATTGCTGCGGGAGTTTGAGCAACGGTTTCAGGTCTTTGGTGAACTTGAGACAAAATTTGCAGTTTTTCGCTCACCATTCACAGTCAAGCTCTGATCTGCCCGTGGACATCCAACTTGAAATAATTGACTTGCAGTGTGATTCAGATTTGAACGACAAATTTGCTTGGTGGGCTTGGACACATTTTATCAGTATCTCTTGCCAGGGTACTCCAAATTGACAGCCCTTGCTGCAAAAGTGTTGTGCATGTTTGGGGCTACCTACATTTGTGAACAAGTTTTCTCTGTAATGAGCATCAATAAAACAAAGCTGCGATCCAGGCTCACACACAAGCACTTAAATTTCATCTTGAAATTGGCTGCTACTCAGGATTTGACGCCTGATATTAATGCACTTGTGAAGGCTAAAAGATGCCAAGTTTCAGGAGCCAAATTTCAATGAGCAAACCTAATTAATGTAAAATACTGCTTGACACTTTTTACACCCTGAAGAATATAGTTTCAAGTTTCAATTTCAAGTGTTTTATTTTACAATTTACATGTGAGTATAAGCAGTGAGTGAAAAACGCCCGACAGCCGACAGTAATTATAAAGGAATACAAATAGAATATAACTACAAAATAGAAATAGAACTGTGCAATGTGAAAATGAATACTTACTGTGAAATATTTAAAGACACTAAACAATGTGCAATATAATGTCAGTCAGCAGCTTCAGTATAAAAGAGTTAGTGGAACCATTTACAAGGCAGGGTGATAACTTAACCATCTTCCTTAATAGTTCCCACTTTAGTTTGTTTGGTGTGGTGTCATTTTGGGTGGTCAGGATTACTACACAGATGTGGAAAAGTTGTTTATGTTCATAAAGTTACATTATTTTTCTTAATACATTTTGCATTAAAACAAAGGGAAAATGTTGGAGTTATTTATAGGTTATTATGCAATGATTTTACTGGTCCGGCCCACTTGAGAGCAAATTGGGCTGTATGTGGGAACTTAAATGAGTTTGACACCCCTGATGTAGATACTCTCACTGTACTGTACTGCACTGGTCACTTATCATTTATCATTATACTTATCATTACATGTTGCTGCTACTATTTATTGCTTATGCTATTATAAAAAATATTACTGAACTGCACTTGGGCACTTTACTACACTTTTGCACCAGTATTGGTACTCTTGTCACTTTTTACTTTTTACTGTACTTATTAGGTAATATCTTCACTAATTGTTTAGAATTGTTTTAGAATTTCTGTCTAGAATACTGCAGGAGTGAATAGGGAGTAAGCATTCCATTGTACTTGTTACATATGGCAATAAAGGGATCTTGAATATTGAATCTTTAAAGAGAGGGATGGATGGATGTTTACAAATGTATCTGATTCTGGGACACACTTCACAGGAGTAGGAAACCAAGGGGCACACACACACAGTCTGAGTGAAAGTTCACACAATTGTACTTGAATTTAATATCTTAATAAAACAGTATCTGTACATAATAAGCATAAACAAAACATTTTAACAGGCCACATATCTTTCTCCAACATTGGACACACACAGAATTCATTTATATCTCCTTGTTGCCGTTACATTTGTACATATGTACATATAAACATCTGTCAGTTGAGGATTGTTTTCAGTTCATGAGGTCCCCTAATACATGTCCAACCTTGAAACCAGCAAGATAACCAGCAATATAAAAGTGTCTAGGGTCAAAACCGAATGATCTGATATCCATCTGTGTGTTGAGAATGGGGTAGTCCTGTCCAGCTCAACTGGCACTACTGTGCTATATGTATACACATATTAAAAAGCTGCTGTAGGTAAGATTCAAGAGCTACAATTTAAAATGCTCTGATCATTTATTTTCTGGTTGGCTCAGGCTGTGCTCAGTCGGGGAGGAGAACTGCTGACCCAGACTGAGGATATTGTCGGGCGGTGGAAAGAACACGTGGGGTTCACGATGTGGTCGATGGTGTAGGGCCCCACATAGCGGGGAGCCAGTTTTCGGGAGGCCGTCTGGAGTGGCAGGTCCCGGGCCAGCAGCCACACCTCTTGGCCACGTTGATAGGCCGGGGCTGGCACTCTTCGTCGGTTGGCGTTACGCCGGGACCGTTCCGTGGCCTGGAGCATGGCGGCTCGGGCAGTCCTCCAAACACGCCGGCACCGGCAGAAGTGGGCCCTGACCGACGGGACCGCCACCTCCAGCTCCTGTTGGGGAAACACAGGGGGTTGGTAGCCCAGGGAACACTCAAAAGGGGACAGGCCAGTTGCCGAGCTCCTCATACAATTCAATGAATACTCCACCCAAGGTAGGTGCTCGCTCCAGGAGGCCGGGTTGCTGGTGGTGACGCAACGTAATGTCGCCTCCAGCGCTTGATTTGCCCTCTCCGTCTGCCCATTCGTCTGTGGGTGGTACCCTGAGGAGAGGCTAGCTGTGGCCCCAATCCCCTTACAAAACGCTTGCCATACCTTAGACGTGAACTGGGGACCCCGGTCGGAAACAATGTCCTGGGGAATGCCGTGGAGGCGGACCACATGGGTGACGAGGAGGTCCGCCGTTTCCGCGGCAGAAGGTAGTTTGGGGAGGGCGACGAAATGGACGGCCTTGGAGAATCGGTCGACTATGGTGAGGACGGTGTCGTTTCCTTTCGACATGGGGAGACCCGTGACAAAATCTAGCCCAATGTGGGACCACGGCCGACTGGGCACCGGAAGGGGGCGCAGGAGACCCGCTGGCGGCCGATGAGTGGCCTTGCTGCGGGCACAGGTGGTGCAGGCGGCCACAAACTGCCGCACATCATGGTCCATGGAAGGCCACCAGAAACGTCGTCTTAAAAAGTCCACTGTCCGGTGGACCCCGGGGTGGCACGCGAGTCGACTCGAGTGCCCCCACTCCAGCACCCGCGCCCGGACACTCAAGGGCACAAACAAACGATGCGGGGGTCCCCCACCCGGATCGGGCTGGTCGTCCTGAGCCCCCCTCACCGCCGCCTCAATCTCCCAGGTGACGACCCCCACCATTCGGGCTGGGGGAATGATGGTGTCCGGGGACTCCGACTGGTCCGACCTGTCCGATATGATAGACGACTCTCCCGAAAACAGTCGGGAGAGGGCATCTGCTCGGCCATTCTTGGACCCGGGGCGGTAGGTGAGGATGTAATTAAATCGGCCAAAAAAGAGCGCCCAGCGCGCCTGTCGGGGTTCGAGTCTCTTGGCCTTCTGAATGTAGGTCAAATTTTTATGGTCAGTCCAAACCAAAAATGGCAGCGTGGCTCCCTCGAGCCAGTGTCTCCACTCCTCACGCAATCGGGTTGTAGGGGGGGGGAGGGGGAGGGACCACGGGCTTTCGGAGGGGAAGCCAATAACGGCTGGG